>CP139501.1:207854207-208245961 GCA_021014915.2 Artemisia tridentata subsp. tridentata
GAAGGTGAATCCGTAGATAGAACTAAATATAGAGGAATGATTGGTAGTCTACTCTATCTCACGGCTAGTAGACCCGAGATTATGTTTAGTGTTTGTCTATGTGCTCGCTTTCAAGAAGATCCTAAAACATCTCATCTTGAAGCCGTTAAATGAATATTTAGATACATTAAAGGTACTACACACTTAGGATTATGGTATCCCAAAGGAACAGGTGTTGAAACCATAGTGTATGCCGACTCAGACCATGCCGGTGACTATGTCGATAGAAAAAGTACAAGTGGTATTTGTACTTTTGTTGGGCATTGTCTTACCTCATGGTTTGCTAAGAAACAAACGGCTCTAGCAATATCAACAACCGAAGCCGAGTACGTGTCAGCAGGAAAAGCTTGCCAACAAGCTCTCGGGATGAAACAAGCTCTCGTCGACTATGGAATTCAACTCAACGACGTTCCTATTCTTTGCGACAACAAAGGAGCTATCGACCTTAGCAAGAATCCGGTTCAACATGCTAGAACCAAACACATAGAAATTCGTCATCACTTTCTACGCTACAATGTTCAAAAAGGAAACATCTCAATCGAGAAAGTATCCTCATAAGACAACATTGCCGATATCCTCACAAAACCTCTTAAGAGAGAACCCTTTAACCTTCTTAGACTTGGTCTAGGATTAATGGAATCAAATGTGTAGTTAAAACCTTAGCTTAAACCCTAGCTTAACCAAACACGACAAAAATAATCAAAAATCAAAACTGTCCCCGCGGAACCCTTTGACAACAAGAACGGAACCCTGATTTTGGTTCCGCCCTATCTGCGGGTTTCTGAGTCAGTTTTTAAATATAATAAACAAACACTCCTTTTCTCCTACCCACAACACACAAGCAACACCAACTCAACCCATAGCAAACCAAACTCATTCTACCACAACCAATTTGTGCTTTAATCCTCTTTGTAAGTATCCTAACTATATCTACATTCCTGATCTGAGTCTAGGATTTCTATTTCTTGCACAAAATCAAAACTTGGGGTTTATGCATCTCTTTGAAAAATCATGAAGCATATTTGTTAAATTACATAACTAATCATGTTTTCCAAAGTTAGGAATTGTATCTTGTATGACATTATCACAATTCACTAAAACCCCATGTCAAATTCCTTGTAAAAACCTTCTCACTATTATGAAAAATGATTTTGCACATTGTTCATACAAATAAAAATGTTATGTTTTAAACATCATTTGCATAATGTCTCTTGAATGCTTAAGGGAAAACATAATTAATATGTATTTTCGGGTACATTCAATCGAAGCTACATTGAATTAGGAGCGTTTGGGTTATCTTTCGTTTTGTTACAAAATTTGCTAAACAAAATTTTAATGCATTAAAAAGAGTCGAGATAACTACACCTCCACATTGTCCCCATATAGGCACACACTAGAACATTATATCTATACTTGTGTTAGTTTTAACTAAAACTATGTAATTTTTGTATCTAGGATAAATCATGCCTCCCGCAACCTTCTACGATCACAAAGATACCCTTAAGTATCTCCCAAAACACCATAAGACAAAAGGACTTTCAACCGACCAAGTGAAAATATTTAAAGCTTTAGAAAAGAGATATGTCCACGAGGGTAGAACCATAGACCCGTCCTTTCTAGAAGGAACCAAAATTCGCCAACAACTAGCCGCCATTCAATTTGATTGCCTCTTGGACATTGACGAACCTATATGTCCTAGATTCATACTAGAGTTCTATGCTAGTGTTGTTCTTAGCTCGAATGATTATGGTCTCATATCCATTCATTTCAAAGTCAATCAATCCCAATTCAACATTCTCTTAGACCAATTTGCGGAAGTCCTAGGAATTCCGGGTCAAGGTACTTGCCTATACACTGACAAATGGTCTTTGTCAACCCTCGATTCTATCGTCAATCGTATGCCTCCATACGACACTCCCTTGACACCAAAAGAGATTATCTGGTATCATCTCTTCCTCCCTAGGACCACCCACACTAGGACAACCCGTCAAGGAAATGAGGTCAATAGAGACCCGTTTGGCATGGAGCTAAACGAACTTAAGCCACAGTTTAAGAAATGGGAAGAAATTCTTCGGGAAAACGTCTTGTGCACCATAGGGAATAGAGACCACATCAATGCTAGCCTTTGCTACATGCTTTATTGCATCTCAACTCATCAACCTTTCAATCTTGCATACTATGTGGCCAAAAGGATGGCCGACATACCCGTGTTAGGAACAACCGCTATGCCATACGGGATGCTTCTCACCCGTCTTCTTAGAGCATTTGCACCTATCCCTCCTAATGCTAGAGGTTTCTTGCCTGACTACTCCCTCATTCCTCACACATTTGTACCCTTGAGTGACAAGAGAGTAGCCACATTGAAAGGAAAATGTCCTTATCCACCAACCTCCTCATTATCATCATCATCCATGAGCGAGGATGACGGACTCCCAAACTCTAGGATTCCACCTCCGGAGTATATGATCCAACTTCCACCAATTGCACAACAAAGTGAAGAGTTCAAACAAACAAGAGGGATGTTCAAGAACATCGGGCGTTGGATAATGAAGATAAACAAGAAACTTGACAAGCAGTGAGAGGTTAAATGAGTGTTTGGTACCATCGGTTTTTAAACAATGATGTGTTGAATTTTTATGATTGTAGGATATTATCTTATCGTTGAACAACTATGAAAACTAACTTGATCATGCAAGGTGATAACATTTAGATGTTATCAATTTTCCATGCTTAAGCCACTGTTTGGCTTAAACTTCTAATATTAGTAAGTTCATTAGCCCCAATTTGATTTATATGCTTACATGTGTTAATACCTGTGTTTTTGTTTTTAATCAATCACAACTAATTAATTACACATGTTTTAGAAAAAATTTCGGGATTTGAACGGGTTTCGGGCCTTCAAAAATGCCCACTGTCTCGAATTTTGGCTTGGCGGAACCAAAATGAGGGTTCCATCTGTCCAATTTTTTGGTGCCGCCAAATTTCACCCAGCGGATTTGGCGGAACCAAAAATAGGGATCCGCCTGTATAGTCGTTTGGTTTCGCCGTCCAACAGCTATTTTTTTTAAATTCCTCGTTTAATCCCGCACTTTAGATCATTGATTCTTATTATTAGAATTCCTTTACTGGTATTTCATCACATTAGGATCATCTTAGCAACATTAGACCAATAGGAACACAATTTCCCACCAAAATTTGAAAATTCAAATTTCCACTCAAGTTACCTTTCTCTAACAAGCAAGGATCCCTCAAAATGGTTCCTTGCAATCCGTGGATCAATCAAATCATTAAATTTCCCACTCACCCTTATGCATTTACTGCATATCTTCTTCATCTCACTCAACTCCATCTTATTGGATTGACTTTGATGATATGACTAGCTTCTTTTCTTCTTCCAAATCATTAGGAACCAACATCTTTCTATGGATCAACATCACATCCAAACACTCTCTTCCATAAATCTTGGAGTCTATAAATTGGAAGCTTTTAGATGGTCATTTCTCACATCTTCACTACCATTTCTAAGCAATATTTCTGCATTTCTAAGCAACCTTCTCCCTTACAATGACCAAATCAAACAACTCCAACATCCAGACCACAACGACGAACCGCTTGGATAAGTGTTCGACCTTTTTGCTTTGTCAACATCAACTCTTCATCCTCCGAATCATCACCTTTGAACATCTCATCCCCAATAAGAGATGAGAACTTCCTTACCTTGTCAACACCAACACCATCACATATCCTTATCACCACTCCACCACCTACCAAAACACCAGTGGCCACCACACCACCACCCGCACCATCTCAAGTAGCAAGATCACCATCACCTCCTCATTCACCCAAACTACAACCCATTGAGTTGTTTGCTACTCCACCAACCTCACCACACCCATACTTAGACACCTTGGAGGACCTTCCACCTAGGTCCACCAATCCACCACCAATGCCTTTTGAGGTAGAATCTTCACAAGGAGAACCACTTCTCTTCCATCCCATCTATAGGGACATTCATGGTCTTCTTTACCGTGAACAAGCTCCACCACAACCTCAACCTCAACCTTTCTCACCAACTTCCACCCTTCAAGCTATTGATGAGTCAATGTGGATAAACCAACCACAAACTTAAGGTGAAATTAATGAGGAACTTGACCGCCTCTACGTCTTCTCAAACATGGTGGATTCCCGCCTAAATGAAGCAATGGATTTACAATCCACTTTGCTTGCATCCATCATGTCTACCACTTATATTCCACCACCTCCACCAACAAACCATGAACCAACACCACCACCTCCACCATCAAACTACCAACCAACACCACCACCACCAACAAACAAACCAAACCTTCCAACCAACTTAACTCGCCATGGTTGCTCCATGTGTGAGCGAACCGCCCATCTCACTCAAAGAACCAACATTTTGGTTCATGAGTTACAAAATGAGATGAGGTTCATTTTGAACCACATTCTTGAGCGCCTCAACGCTTTCTCGCACCCACCTCAATATATGCTCACTAGGAGCTTTTATTAGGAATTTTTTTCTTTTCTTTTTCTTTATTAGGATTATTCTAGATTTATTTTATTTTCCTTTGTAAGCATCTTAATTTGTGACCTTTGTCACAAATAATTTTCAATGAAAGGTGTTTGTTGTTGTTCATGTGTTGATTGTGATCACTATTTGTGCATTATATGGGTGGTTTGCACAATTATACTTGGTTGAATGGGTTAAACTATTATTCTTGGTTGAACCTTTGTAGATTTCATTGCTCATGCATCATATTACTTGGTTAAGTTTATCTACAACTAACCTTTGTTTTGTAGCATTTCTCATCCTTGTATCATATACGTTGGTACCCTAGCAACGGGAGTATTGATAAAGGGGGAGCTAATCATGCACTAACCTTTGTTTTTTGTAGATTTCTCATTTCATACATCATATACTTGGCACTCCAACTAGGGGGAGTATTGTCCAAGGGGGAGCTATTAAGCACTCAAAATCCATGAATCATCATACTTGGTACTCCAAATTAGGGGGAGTAATAACCAAGGGCCATTCACTACATTCCGCTATGCATTTCCTCTTTTTGTTTCGAAAAAAAAGGGGAGATTATATTAAACTCATACATTACATGTTTTATGCCTCAATTGATTTCAAAACTTGCATAAAACTAGTTTAATCTATATTTTTAAAAGACTTGTACTTTATTTATTTCATTGCTTGAAAATAAACTTTATGTTTTGTCATCAACAAAAAGGGGGAGATTGTTAATACAAATATCGTTTAAAAAACGTTATTTATATTTTACGATATTTGCTATATTTTGTTAATGACAATTATAAACTTTATCTTTAGCAAAGCATAATATAAGTTAAGTCTTTTACATATATAGTTACAAACTTTTAAAACTCATAACATGCTACATACATGATCACTAGTTCATACATGATACATACATGTTACATATATTTACATTTACATATTACATTTTATTTCTTAATATGGAATATGTACAATGACATCATTGCATACATCATATGGATATCTTGAAGATCTTAAGAATATCATGGTTAGATCTTCACACAAAGAATTGGATATGGTAATATCTTGGATAGATTTGGGAAAGATCTTGAAGATTTGGTGTCAGGGACTGGTGGATCCAAATGGCATAACGGACGGATCCCTCATTTTGGATCCGTCCCATCCGTGGGTTGTTATCTCAGTTTGCCTATAAATAGCAAGCCACTCATTCATGTTTACTCAACACTTTTAGCATAAACAACATTCATTCATTCTTTCGTTCATTACTAACCCATTCATATTACATATTTCATTCTTATTGATCTTTCTTTTGTAGCAAAGAGATCAAAGCATCACAAGCTTCAACTAAGCGTTGCAAGACTTGTTAGAATAGTCATAGTGTGAATTAGTTGTTTTTTACACATCATTGTTGTACCAATAATTCATATACCTCAGTAGAGTCCGGTTAGTATTTTAGTCCTTAAAATACAAAGAGTGTTGGGAGTGGTTGTGCCCTTGTAAAAGATCTCGATATCTAGCTTTGTACCGGAAAAAGTGTAAGCGACGTGTATAAAGGTTTTCTCCGCCGAGAAGGGAGCTTGTTTCTTAGTGAAGAAAAACTCTCGAGTTAGAGGCTCGAGGAGTGGAGTAGGGCAAGGAAGAGAGTCCTTGTAGACCGAACCACTATAAACATCCGTGTTGTGGTTTGATTATTTCTTTCTCTACTTACTTGTTATATATTGTTTATTGTTGTGCATAACTTGAAATCACGTTAAGTATTCAAAGCAAAAGAATTCTGAAACAGTAAAATTATTCAACCCCCCTTCTAGTTTTCCACAGCTGCTATAAATCATGTTCACAAATATATAGGACGCGATTGCAGTTACCATCGGCTATAATAAATATAGATGCTTTGGTTGTAGGTTGCACGTTTCACTTGGGTCTGATGCTCCTTTAAATATGTTGTCTTGTTGCGGAAGGTGGAAGGATGGTAAAGTGCGACAAACAGTTGCGTCAGCAACCTCCACGTGTGCAGCCAGGACATACTATCAACTCTATTACATCAACTAATCCGATGTCTTTTTTGATATTGGGTTACGGGTGTTTTATGTGTGTGATGTTGCTTTTATCCACTATGTTTTAGCCTGCTATTCTTTTGACCCTGATAAGTCTACCGTGCTGAGATTCACTGTTGTCACTCATGTGTGTTTGTTGTGTTGATTGATTAGCATTGATTGTAATTAGTCAATATCCCTCGCCCTTTTCCCGTGGTTTTTTGTTGGGCTGTTTCATTTCAGTATAGTAATGGGCTATGATGATCAACTGTTGTTCTCTGAATCAAATGATATCGGTCATTGGAAGTCTGAACCGTAACTTGGCAGGGCAATTACCGGATGGCGTGATAGCATACTTGCTATTGTGCAACCGCGTTTATTTGCAGCCATGGCGGAATTCAGAGCTTTTTGACCATTTTCCGGTTACAAATCTGAGCCTAATTATCTATTGTATCAGTTTTGTGGTTTCTAATTTTTTAACGAACTATATATATATATATATATATATATATATATATATATATATATATATATATATATATATATATATATATATATATATATATATATATATATATATATATATATATATATATATATATTTCAGTTTTCTTAATTTTTACTATATCTTGAAAATCTCTTATAGGCACTTTTTTTTGTTATGATTTTTGTTGTTTTCTTAAGGGCTGATTAGAATGGCTTATTATTGGGCTAATGAGGTTTGTTTATTGAACTTATCGCTGCTTATGGGCTTGGTAATCACAGATAAACCTTCTGTAATTTTTTTGTTTGTTTGTTTTTTTTTTTTTTTTTTTTTTTTTTTTTTTTTTTTTTTTTTTTGGAAGTTAAATTTTTAGCGATTTTGGTTTCGATTGATTTGGTGATGTTTGATTATGGATGCAGTTTGATTCTTTGAAATGGTGAATGAAGATTACGGTGTCAATATTGGTGAGTGAGCAGCACAAGGGCTGAAGGCAAGTGGGGTGGTTGAGGTTAACGAGAAAAAGTGGCGAAAACTGAGCAACACACGGTTGTGGCTGTGGAGTGCGGCACGAGGTATATGATTCTAGATGTTTCATATATTTTAACTGATGGCATATCATCTATCAAAGATTTTTTAATATCCGACTGTTACAGGAGCTATGGTCATGACTGCCCGTAATACGAGTCGGCCAAAGGGATATGGGTTTGTTAAATTTGCAGACGATATGGAAAGAAATCATGCTATGAGTGAGATGAATGGAATGTATTATTCTACCAGACTTATCAGAATTAGTGTTGCAACATCTAAGAAGACTACAACTTTTCCAGCATAATATGTTGCACTAAAGGGTACACACATCTATTGACAGGTATTTTGTTTAATTTATTTCATTTGGCGCCTTTTTACTGTCATGAAAATTCAGTATCTTAATGTGAAAAGTAGAACTACATGACGCGATGGGTTTTGAGTTATATCAATTGTTTTAGTCACGTTTACAGGTTAGATTAGGTCAAAAATTAAAAATGACATCTAATAAAAGTTCAAAGTGATTGATATGATTAGATGAATTTACATGCCTGTGAAAGGATTAGTTAGATATATGTAGGAAGAGAATGGTGCCTATTAGTGATCACTTGGGTAGATTACAGTATCCATCTATCATGATTAAGGGCATGATTTGTGAACTAATCAAGTTCATCAAGAGATACCTATCTTTTGCATATGCATTCACATCGAAGGACGAACTGAGTATGAGATTAATTGATCGGGTCGACTTACATTGATCTGTCAACAATTAATGAGCTTAGTAAACATTGAAAAAAACAGAATGAGCTTAGTAAACATCGAGAAAGCATAAACCACTACTTTCATTTTATATGTCAAAAAGTTGCTTTCAAAGCTTCTAAAGTGAGGTAGGCGTAGGCCTAATATGCATATCAGGTTGCTGTGGACTTGAGATATGTTAAGATAAGGCTACTACAAAAAGCAGGATAAGGTGTGTTCGGGTTATTTGTGAGACTGAAATGTTGGTAAATCCGATTTACCAACATTTAGACAAATAAAATTCATGGATTTCGTCCGTTCAGATTCACAACTTTTGTATGACTGATTTAAACTTTAGATTTACTAATAAAGTTTAAGCTTTTTGTAGTTTGATTGTCTGCGTATATGTGTTATGCTAGATTTATTAAATTTATTGACTTTTTGTAGTTTGAATTTCTTCGTACATATGTTAGGCCAAATTTATTGACTTTTACTGATATTTCGGATGCGTGCATAAATAACAGTATATTGATATATTTTAATACTTAAAAAGTCACTAATTTACATTTGTATATCTATTATATATAAAGCTTAAGTACCTTAATTTAATGTGCAAGGGGGGTTGTGCACAACCAAAAGTACCGTACAAACCTCAATATGCATACCAAAATAACTACAAACAATTTCATTTATGTGCATTAAAAGTATGGGCGAATTGAATGTAAGAATATGAAGAGTGCTACTGAAGTTGAAATGTTGTTGGAGTTATGAGAATGTGAAAGATGTAGTCTCTTCATATCTACAATACATGGAGTTATGAGAATGTGAAAGATGTAGTCTCTTCATATCTATAAATACCACCATTTGCTTCACTTTGGTCACGGTTCCGGTTCAGCACACCAAAGATGACCACTTTGTTGTTGTGGAGGAGTTGCATGTGCATGGCTAAGTCTATACAATAAGGAAGTTTGTGTGTTTCATTTTCAATTTAGATGGTTTTCTTCGTTTATTGTCAGAACCCTTTTTAATTTAAAGCATGCATCTATCTAAAACTGTAGAGAATCTATTACTCTTTGTGTGCTTTCTTAGGCTGGATTCCGAGAACAGAAAGATAGTGTTTTATTCACTTGACACATGCATGTATCACACATTTGATGGCAAAAACATTCAACAACCCGATCTTTCTAGGACTACATCTTATTTGTCAAGTCATGCGTGGATTGAACCAAGTTGGTTATAGGTGATTTCATTATTCTTATGTTTTTATTATATTATAGGAGACATTAAACATGTTGCATCGATTCTATTCATTTAGTATAATTGATGAGGTTCAATATGGTTGATGTATCCAATCTTGAGATCCATTGTGTTAGAATTGTAAAGGACTAATTGGACTGATAACTGAATTAGATGTATCCAATCTTGAGATCGATTGTGTTAGAATTGCTTCAGGAACTATGAGTCGAGCCATGAGCACAACAAGTGATAGTACCATGGAAGAGTTACATGCTGCTATTCAGGAACTAAGAGTTCCATATCTGTGGTGGATGATGACCTGCTTTAGAGGGATAGAGGTATGAATCATCAATGTCAAATAGTCAATCCGTTGACTGAATGCAATGAGAAATCTGCAAATAAAATGGTTTACTGATTGATTGTTGATTTTTGTGCCAGGAGGTTTTTCACTATGTCTCATCACCACTTCGAATCAGCAATCTCGAATTAAGAGGGGGAACTGCAAATACCAACTTAAAGCAACTTTCTATTCATTATGTTGATGAGAACATGTTGTAACAAGAAGATTCATAGCTCTCTCATTCTATGAAGTAGTCCATTGGTAAAGGAACTTGCTTGAGGTTATGAAGGGAACTGAGAAAATTGTAGATTTAAAACAGCTGATGATGCATTGTTGTTAAATAATTATGCATGTTTTCACTTTTCAAATATAAAGTAACATATGGTGTTTTTGTAATCATTATACAGAGTCCATTTGTACGAAAAACTAATACAAAGGGTGATGATGTAATTGTAGCATGAGAAGCATGAAGCAAAGAAAGACCCGGAGCACGCACAACGACACAAACTCGAGGAAGAGATAGCAGCAACAGCAGCGGTTGGAGCCGGATGATATGCATTCCATGAGCATCATGAGAAAAAGGAAGACGATGACGAGAAACATCACCACCTCTTTTAATTTAGTTAACTGATGCATGCATCCGCAACTTCTTATGACTGTGTAAGTTGGGTGGGTTGATTATAGTGTAAAAATTCATAATGGGTGTATATAATGTCATACGTATATTATTAATCAAATCAACCTTGCTTCTTGGCTATGTTTTATTATATACCAAAGTGAGAGTAAATAATATTGTGTCGTATTATTATTTCTTAGTATGTTTTGCTGTTTCTTTTAATCCAAGAAAAACAATCTTACTAAGTTAAATCAATGTCAGTTTTAACTATAGATATTGAAAACTAAAATTATGAGATGGAATTTCATATGTATAGTTAGTGAAGGATTAACTAGCTTTGTATTTTCATTTTGAATTGTATTGACATTTATGTGTAGTTATGTACTTAACAATTTTATACAAACTATGTGTATCGCACGGGTCTGAACGCCTATATGTTAGTACTAATTAAATGGGAAGAGATTCAAGACGCAACAAAAGAACAAGGAAGGAAACGGACTTTTTAGAGTGCATAAATATGAATCTCTCTTGATGTTCTATCTCTTTTTGTATTATATTTACAATGAAAACATGACTACTTATACGATGATGGATATTGAAACATGATTAGTATCCATGATTAGAATGTTTCATATGAAAAAACATTTATAAGTAACGGTTTATCGGAGCCACTTTTTCTTCTCTAAACCTTTAGGCGATTCACATGCCATTGACGAATATATACAGATACTTGGTCACACCTTGTCCATATGCACAACATAAACTCCCATCTCAATGCCATAGGATAGACACACCATAAAGGCAATAACGATAACTTCTATGTTTTCACTAAGCATCAAGTCTCAGTATCAAATAAATAACAATCTTTATTAAATTAATTAAGAAGCATAAGCAACAAATGGTATTCAAAAGTAATTCCAAGTCATACGAAGTAAATTACATAAATGCAGAATGAATTAATTTGCTTTAAATCAAAAGTGTTTGATTTGATCAAAAGTGTTTGTTCTTCTCTAATCTTTAGTTTGCACACCATTGTTTTAACCATCTGGATTTTATTATAGGTATACGACGGCAGCAGGCTGTTAAAGCTAGCAGCAGGTTATAAACCAACTAGCAGCAGGTTTTAAACCAACAACACTAGCAGCAGGTTAACCACACTAGCAGTACCATTCCATAACTAGCCGTACTAACTGCTACCTAATAAAAAGTGTTTATGAAAAACTATTAAAAAATCATTCCAATTATCAATCAACGTAAAGTACATATCAATTTGCAGCAACAGTTAAAGGGTGCACAACAAAATAAAAGGTGTGCCTCATGTGGCTGTTCCGGTTTCCCATACAGAGACTTGCAAACTACTAATACATGAATGGAAGCCATGAACATATATCCATATTTTGCAATATACGTACTCAGTGCAAAGTTAGCCACCTGATCAGGAGTGCATTATCCAGGTCCAATCACAATCACATTTTCTTACTTCCCAAATGTATCCATGATGGTTCCCTTAGCAGAGTACAAGTTGGATAGTTTTTATCAAGGTAACGGGAAGACTAAGCACGTGAGAGATTTTGTGGAAACAAACATATTCCCGACGGTGTTGGAAGGGACAGATATGATAGCTTTTCAAAAAGGTTGGGACCAGGAGGCGTAGGGTGGAGTGGGGATGTGTTGTGGGAGTAAATTACCCCACCAACAAAAAAATACAAACAAGGTTTGTTGAAATGGTACAACCAGGTCTAGACTCCGTGCTAGAACCTTATGATGATTATTGAAGATGAATGCACGTGTCGCTTTTTAGTCATTGGCACTCCCTTCATTTTCATGTATATGTAACTAAGATATATCTAATTTGTATAAGAATAAAGCTTGCAAACACAAATGGTATATAACTTTTATAATTTGATTTCCGATTTAGACTCTATTTTCTTATAGTGGTTTCTCTCAAAGTTGGGTTCTTTATTATAAGGAAAAGGATCATGGCAACATGTCAAAGCATCTCAAAGTTGTGTGTCATGCCAATATCATATTCATGGTTGAACGAAAACATAAACAAATTCCTTTCAATGATCAACAAACATACAAACATTATGCGAAAACACTTAAAAAATGCTTATAATTTATCTTTATATTTATATCTAAAAAATTCCCGTTTATGTTAATTGAAACTTTTAATGAAAATAAACTAATTTAAATACAAAAGTTATGATAACATTAGTAGGCATCTAAATATCAATTCCACTAAAATAAATACAATACAACTTCTCTAATAGACATCTAAATACCGTCATACGCTTATACAAGCAATCTCTATTCATGCTCATGCAACTATAAAAAGGCACAACAATGAAGCTTTTGGTGCGCCCATTGTTTGTAATTGGTTTTGCTCTCATTGTAGTTGGATTAAATCTCATTTGCTTGCATGTCTTCTCCAACTAAAGTGCAACCGGTATCATTTTTCCATGGTTTTCAATCACTTATATTTTCTTCTCATCGTCGTCACCGTACTGTCGTTTTATCAAGATTCCATCTTCGTATTATGAAACCAAGATTTGTAACATCAGGTAAATATTACTCATATTATTTTATTTATATGTTGAAAAAGATTTAGACATTAATGTTGTTGGGTTTCAGCTGCTGCATCGGATATTTACCTGTTTACTTCTCCCGAGGTTGCAAAGTCTTTTGATTTTACGAATGAAGAGAAGATATATAACTAGTATTATTATTATGTCTTTTTATTTCAGTTTTAGTGTTAGTGTAGTTTCTGATTTTTTGTACTATATCACATCACATTGATTTATTTTAATTGCTATATACATGTTCATGTTTAGAAAATGAATGAATGATTAACGAACTTTAAGATTACCTTTTTTTGGTAATCTGATAGCTATTCTTCTTCACATGAGATCAGATATCGTCAATGTTAAACGCCATAAAAAAAGGTATTATGATAAGAATCTTCACAATCATAATATATTTGCACCAGCAAGAATTAGTAGGGTAAATGGTATAAAGTACGTTCCAATGTTCCAACGTATGAAGATAAAGATGTAGATTGGATGTTGGTGATGTTCCTTGAAAGTAAGTTTTCATGTGACATGTATTAACGTAATACCTTAATTGTTTTCACTAATGTTTGTTGAATCACACAAGCAAATACACAATCTCCAAATCTTATTGTAGTAGCCGGACTTCACAGTACTTAATGCTGTCAATGGTAAACATGCAATTTTGTGATTTTTATGATGTAGTACAATCTATATTACCATATTAGTTTAATGCGTTTTACTATTGTTATAAATCTGCAGAGAATGCCAAGTTATATTGCAAAAGTGGAGTGCCTTTTGTGATGGGAACCACTGGTGAGGTACATGACATATGTAATAAACACCCTTCAACAATATTAGTATTTATAAATCGATCTAAAATCAAGCAATTTGTATACATTAGGTCATTTAGTTGATAAATGATTTTAGTTATTAATGATTATATATGATAAGCTAATGTGATTTTTTTTTTTTTTTTTTTTTTTTTTTTTTGTGTGTGCAGGTAGAGAAATGGATAGAGAGTGAAGAAAGTTGTAAATGTATATCTATAAACACAACATATGTTGTCAGAATCATTAATAAATTTAATATATTGTTTGTTATTATGTTAACGTTGGTGCTTTCGAAGTTAGAGATTAAATAATACATGACGAGATAATGGCCTCAAATACTCATATAGACACTCATATGAATGAATTAATTAGTATTACTGCCTTAAACTTTATATCAATGGGCTGTCATTACATAATATAGTTTGATTTATTTTAAATAGTATAATAAGACATTTCACTTATTGCTGAACTATATATCAGATTTTAGATAGAGGTTAGTTTAATTAAATTAGTACAGTGAAAATGACATTACACTGTTATACCATTTATGATAGGCACGCTATTGTGAAGTATAGGTCAATATGATATCACTAATATGTGATGACACATAAATCATTGGTGCAAAGTTACTGAAATGATATAAAATACTTATTACTAGACCAGTATGAATAAGTAAAGTAGCAGATCAGCATGACTAATTTGGTTGAAGTAGCAGTACAATCGATAGCCAACAGTACGAACTCGAATGAACAAGCAGTACTAATATATTAAGAGCAGTACTAACGAGAGCAGTACTAAATATGTCATTAGCAGTACAAACAAACCCTTTTGTGCACTTAACAATCTGAATGGCAGTACCTTTCGCATTTTAACGGGATATATGTATTATTATTTGATGACCAAATGAGTTTCTTAATCATGATAATTGTAATTTGTCTAAAGAAAAAAAACATTGTTACGTTGTATGTATTCTTAAATACGCTATGAACACTTAGATACAGCCCGGGTGCATCACACGGGTGTGGATATCATTTTGAGTTTTTTACTTGAACTCAATTAAAAGTAACGAAATAAATGCACTAACAATTTTCATGTCATGCTAACAAAAGTTGTGGTAAAATCACAACTTATGAACATATTGACCAACAAAATCCGATCATAACAAAAAAATGAGAGTTTCAAACATGACGAAAATTAGTCTGAACATTCCGCAAGAAACTATTTGATCAAAATGGTTACTATGAAAATTGCTTTGAATGCAATGTATATTTTGAGTGTACTTTCACTTAGTGTAAGTACTGAAGTCTCATTGTTACAGTTGTGTTGCAACAAAATAATCCTTAACTTCAATGTACACATAAAAGAAATTTCATTAGCCCAACATATAACACAAACATCATCTGATTGATTATTTAACGATGCTGATGTATCGAGTGAGAAATAGTTAAGAAGTTAGGTTTCTATAGAATTTTGTGCTATATTTTTGCTTATTATGTGTGCAATTATGTGTACCTATATGCATCGATTAATTACGAATGCTGCGCTTTTATTTGACAAGTTATGTGACTCAATTGTGAATAAGTTTTTTATTTTTGTTTACTCCACGTGACAAGAGAAATTAGTGGGCAAAAAGGAAATTATGATTAATTGGTTTTTGGTGAAATTTGTTATGCAAAATGACTTAGTATTTCCTTGACATGCGTTGTTATTCTACTAGGTATGGGCCAAAGATTAAAAGAACTTCTATTTGCGACAAGAGAAATTATTAGGCAAAAAAAAAATTATGGTTAATTGGTTTTTGTTGAAATTTGATATGTTATACAAGCAGCTGCATCAACGTTACGAAAAACCACTTAATTAATCAACCAAAAGACCGTGCATTGCACGGGTTGTACAAAGCCTAGTTGAACTTAAAAAAAAATGATTATAATTTATCTTTGTATTTATATGTTAATTGAAACTTTTAATGAAAATAAACTAATTCAAATGCAAAAAAGTTGTTATAACATTACTAGGCCTCTAAATATCAATTCTACTAAAATAAATACAATACAACTTCTCTAATAGGCATCTAAATACCATCATGTGCTACCCCGATCCGACAAGGGTAAAGATGCATCAACGTTACGGAAAACAACTTAATTAGTCAACAAACAAGCCCGTGCATCGCACGAGTTGTATGAAGCCTCGTAATAAAAATGGTCAATTACAATGACTACTTAAGTAATGTAATTAGACAAAGGAACTTTTAATAGTAACAAAATGTAATTTTATTGTGAAAAAAAGAAAAAAAAAATCATGTGATTCACAGTAAAAGGAATTTGGGTGGAAAATTGTTTTTAGTAGCTTCATTGCATTTTGTGGAGCAACATTTGGGAGTGTAGGTGGAGCAGGAGGTGGGGGTATATTTGTGCCAATGCTTATCCTCATTATTGGTTTTTATCCTAAATCCGCTACTACAATATCAAAGCGTAAGATATAAACCTATCCATCGCATGTCACTTCATATATTTATATAAAGTCACATGATTTATTTATAGTTTTGTCATTTAATATCCAGGTATGATCATGGGTGCACCAGCCTCGACTGTTTACTACAAGCTTAAGTTAAGACATCCAACACTTGATATGCCCATCATTGACTATGGTTTGGCATAGCTCAGTTCTTTTAATTGTACTTTTCATAGGTATTGTTATGCTTATACTATGCAATTGTGCAGATTACAAACCCGCATCTTTCACTAACCAAGTGATTGCTCAACTTGAGTTGTGGAACGAGAAGGGGACCGTCAAGTACAAGAACGACGTGTATGTGTTGCTTAGGAACCTTGATGAGAAGGTGACTGCACTTCACCTTGGAAGGCTTGGAGGCAAGCTCAGTAAGGACAATGCTTTACACACCCGTTCTGTTGGCAAGCAATATGGTGGATCATGTCGGGTTGCAAATGAACATGTGGTAACGAGTGCCGGGAAGTAACAAGGTGCAACAATCAATTATTGATATCATTCAGTTGGCATATGTTATCAGTATTAAGGAATTGTTTGCCATGTAGTCCGTAGTAGTTATTACAACGGATTGTATCTTCCCCTTCATTTTGTCGACTTGAATATTTGTAACTTTCCAAGGAAGGGTCTTATTACACTGTTCCAGATCGCTGTTATTCTTTCAAAAAATTACAGTAAAAAAAAGAGCACATGACATTCCCACAGCAACGTGTGGGCTCACCCACTCGTTGAACAACAATTGTTAAATCAAACACAAAAATATAGTAAATTGCAAAATACGTCCAGGTTTGAAAATTTTCACTGGGTACACCTCTTTTATAAATGTTGGACTATCACCATGCATCTGTTAGTAAAATCAAACAGTTTACATCCCCAAAGATTAATAATGCAAATTATTTTCCTATTATAGGCTAACGTGGGTCTCGAACATCGTCAAATTTTCATCTTTTTTTTTTTTTTTTTTTTTTTTTTTTTTTTTTTTTTTTTTTTTTTCTATTACCGTAGAGCGGAGTAGAAAAATAAAGTGTACGATGGTGAATGAGACAAACAAAATAACCAAAAAAAACTCCTTATGTGAGAATCACGTTGGCAGATAACGGGAATGAATTTGCATCCTTAGTTCTTAAAGATGTAAAATGTTTGACTGTTGCTAACGGAGAGATGATAATAGTCTAACAGTTCTGACAAAAATGCATACGTTTCTTTTTAGCTTACTCTAAACGTGGATGTTAAAAATAAAATAAAGCCTGCATATTTACTCAATATAAACTTGAGAATACCAAGTTCACTCAAGTTTTAAATGAAGAGCACATAATTGACAAGAATTTTTAATACGGAGAAATATGAGATTTAAACACTACGAAAGTTAAGCGTGTGTGTTTAGCTGTAGCAAAATATATTTAATTCTCTCCTGACTGCTTACTTACTGGCTGACTTGGCAACTGCCTTGAAAGCCTATTCCGATGGCTCGTACCTAAATAAGTTATCTCTTATTCTTTTTTGAAAATGGAAGGGGTTTTATCTCCAAAAGATGTTAAAAAAATTTAAAAGTGTTTTAAATGAAAAAAAAAATAAGAAATTTATAAAGAAAGTGCAAGAAAACATGTTGAAAATTGTAAATATATCTTTTTATCTTTATATAGTATGTTTGGCGAAAATAACTGTTTGTTCGTGAATATTATGTTTCATATTTGCCTTATTGTGAGGTTGATGTATCATGGATAACTTTATTACAAATTCAACATTTATCAACATAACATCATGAAAAGTTGAATATTGAATCAAAACACATTTTTATCCATTTTTTCTAATTTAATCTTGAATTCCCCCTGCTATGCACACCATTAAGTAATGTTAGACACTGAGGTCAATCTATTATATTAGATGAATCACAAAACAATTTGAAGCTAGAAATATTCATGATTAAAAATTGACTATGCCTTCGTTATGAATGGCAGAGTAGTTGCGTGGAGGAGCTCGAAGCAGATTACAATTACATTATTAACAGCGGTATAGGAGTTTTAGCCCAAATATTAAAGCTCATACGACCATAGCCGGCTCACAAGTCTAAAGGCCCATTATGTATTTATGTTTTGCCTGAGAACCAAGTTCTCAGGCAAATATTAGACCAAGAATATAATACTCCCAGCCTGGAGGATCACCTCAAGGCAACGGTTGGCTTGAGAACTTATCCCAAAACCGTTACTACAATGTTGCAACGTGTAGCTACCTCATTGGTTCAAAGGTAGTGTCGTGGGTATTTTGTTAATACATGCGAATCGTGCATAACATTCCGTACTCGTATGTAACAGAGCCACGGGTGTCACGCCGTGTGTCATTCTTGTCTCCTCCATTAGATGATCACTATATGAATCATCCACGACCGTCGGATACGCACCCGTGAATCACAACCCTAAATGCATCACTATAAATAAAAAGTTTCTTGAAAAAATTGGGGTATTAATAACCAACTAAACACTTCGCAAGGTTTTTAGTCGCTAAAATATATGATTCTCTTGTAAAGTTGTTTATTGTTTTATTTTTTGGAAATCAAGAGAAAGACACATGACTTCACTTGGGAACTACATTTTGAGCATTAGTACTACGATAAAAGACAAGTAAATTTAGCATTTTCTTAACCTAAATCAAGGTATTCATAGAATCTGTCGGAAATGGAGCATCATGTCTTTATTATTTTTTTCATCTTATTTTAACCTTTTTTACTACTGTTATTACTTATTACGGAGTAGTTCTTTTTCAGTCACGATTGCCTATAAAAAAATTCCCATTTGACCATTTGTTTATGATGCAAGAAGTGACCAATGCTTACAAAATACATCTTTTCCGTTTAAAAAGTTAACAAATAATACTCCGTATAATTTATCTTGAAACATGTGAATTTAATTTTCGAGCATAGATCATTTGCAATGTATTGTCGTATTTATTTATGTCATGTTACTAAACGAGCTAGCTCACCATGCTTCTATTGTTACTAATATATATGCAATTCCAAAAAAAAAAAAATGTTACTAGCATAAGTGAATATGGTATATTCTGATCGACTATAAAAAGTTGTACAAAAAATAATATTAATCCTTCCCGAAATAATTACTTCTTATTTTTACATCATGAATGGCTTTTTACAAAAAAGCATTTAGGACATTATTATTTAGATAGCAAATCATGTAATTTTAATAATTGTTCTGGATCATCATTTTCAAATTTCAAGGGGCGTGAATGAGCCCAAAAATATTCAAGAAACTAATAAAAATAAAAATACATTCAAGCAATGATGAATCAAGCAAGTGAAGTAAATAAGATTTGTAGCATATAAAATTTCAAATCTCAAATATATCATATACAACATGAGTCATAACCATTTTCTTGATCTATCAACCAAAAAAGAACAAAAGAACAAATGTTTAATGACTAGCTAGATAAGTACCAAAATACCCACGGTTTAGCCACAAACAGTGGAAAAAACGTGGGTATTTTGAACTATCAAGTAAACATTAAAAGAGTAAATAAGAAGATCAAACATTTGTTAATTGTGAAGAGGATCTGGGCAACTTGGCACGATTCTTTTGTTTTCTTGAAAGCTTTTGTGAGGAAATCTGCCACTGAAGTACTTCCTATGAAGCTTTGCTTTTTTAAGTGCATCAGAATCTTGTGGGGGCGGCGGTGGTGATGGAGGTGATGTTGCTCTTATACTGCAATGGTCACCACTCAAAATCCATATTTGAAGCACTGAGAACATGATCAACGCAATTACTAAATAAACCTTCCGTTTTCCGGAGTCTGACATCTCCGTTGAAAACACGCATAGAGAAAGTGGTTCTTTGATCAGTTAAATACTTGTGTTTTTGTTAGCTCAATCTTGTTTTCCTCAACCTTTGTCTTTCTCTTTGTCCTGGATGTTATGTTGTTTTTTTAAGAAAGTTTAGTTTTAGTTTTTCATGCAAGAATGGGACCCCATTTGATATAGGAACAAAATTAAGGATTATAAAAGTCATGTATAGGTACCAGCTGGTCAAGATTTAAGGATTTGTGTATTGTTTATAAAAGAGTATTGTAGACACAAATTATTAGTGTCAGATTCTTTATAATGATTATCTATTCATTTTAACATAGTTTTAAGTGAACTTTTCAATCCAAATATAGCTATTAACTCATACTGAATTAGCTTTTAACCAAATGAAGAAACATCATTTGGACAGTGAAGGAATGATATTTTTTGGACATTAGGAATTCTGAAATATCTTTTAATCTATAGTCAGTTTATCACAACAATTGTAATATACTTAAACTAACACTTTAAGCAGCAAAACTAGATATATTGATCGACTTTCAGTCAAAGAAAGAATTAGGCCACAAACATATTCATGCATCAAACTTTAAAATAGGTTGGTGGTTTTGTGTAGTGTTCCCAGAATCAGGGTAAAGATAATCAATGAACAAGGTACCGGATATTCACTTGAAATCGTGTAATCACTTTCCAATAGAAATTATTCGACCCTATGCCTGGGTTACACGAATATCTCTATGGGATAAGACCAAGTGATGTTCTTGTTTTAGACACAAATCAAGAACCAAATCGTATTCAAGTGTTTAGGGTTTGTGTTCTGTATGTCCATGCAGTTATGATACGACCTCTATTTATAATAGAGTTTACTCAAACCCTAGCCCATGAAATTATGTATAATTAACGGCCCATTAATTATACTATAATAGTTTCCATAATAGTAGGAGTCAGTGGTTATAACCAGCAGCAGAATCGCATGCCTAGCAGCACAATAAATTGTGCTAGCAGCAGAATCTATTGCTAATAGTTCAGCAGCAGTATCTGAGTACTATCAGCAGCATCAGAGTACTAGCAGCAGTATCACCAATGCTAGCAGCAGAATTGTTTTGCATCAGCAGCAACGAAGCTAGCAGCAGAAACAATAAAGCTAGCAGCAGAATTGATACACTAGGAGCAGAAATGATCAGCAGCATCATGATAATACTAGCAGCAGTATTATCAAAGCTAGCAGCAGGAATGATAATGCTAACAGCAGGAATGAACTGCATCAGTAGCATTATCATTTACATTATCAACTGAACTACAAACCACTTAATTGAGTCAGGGTGTTCAGGGACCTAATGGGTGTACACTCCGTACCTCCAAACCCATTACCAGGTGTGAACTCATCCCTCAAGTGTACTAAATTTTCCAACAATCCTCCCCAAATTTAGTTCACTTCCTTTGCATGAAAATTAAACACAAAACAAAACATATGCATAAATGAAAATATCTTGAAGATTGAATTCTCATCTTAGTACATTACACGTTCAAATATTCGAGAATCAGGGTGTTCTAAGAATTGAACCCCTCAACCCATTTGAATACCTGAAGATAAAATACACATACATTTTCAAACACTTAAATACTCCTGACACTATACAAGCCATGTGTCCATATCCAATTCATAAATGTTGTAAAAGCTAAAAGTCCAAAGCTTCCTGAAGCGGCAAAACTTCAACATTTACATAGGTGGTTCATCTTTTAATCATGCTCCTGCTAAGCACTTTTTCAAAGAAAATTAACCATTGAGAAGTAAAGACTTCATCCTCCTTTTCAGCAGGTTCTGAGCACAACCTTGGGATGTTAATAAAACATGTGCTCCAGTCCACTAAATGTTCAGCTTTCCACATTGAACTCAGCTCCCAAGTTTCCTCAGGAGGGAGTTGGGTGTCTTAGCATTCAGTGACTAAGTTGGACTTCAAACCCATCCCTTTAACAGACTTTAAAACCAAGTCTCTAGCCAAACCCTTCGTCAAGTGATCAGCTAAGTTATGTTGAGATCTAACAAACTCTATAGATACCACCCCATTCATGATAAGCTCACGAATCATGCTATGCCTGACACCTAAGTGTCTAGACTTCCCATTGTACATTTGGCTATAAGCCTTTGCCAATGTAGCAGCACTATCACAACGGATAGAAATAGGTGCTATATGTTTAGGCCACAATGGAATCTCAAGAAGCAAGTTTTTCAACCATTCCACTTCTTTACCAGCAGCAGCTAAGGCCACAAATTCAGATTCCATGGTTGAACTGGTAATGCAAGTTTGCTTCTTGGATGCCCAAGAAATTGCACCTCCACCAAGTAGGAATACCCAGCCACTAGTAGACGAATTGTCTTCAGTGTTACTGATCCAACTTGCATTAGTGTACCCTTCTAATACAGAAGGATAACCAGTATATGAGAGACTATAATCCATAGTTCTCTTCAAATACTTCAGTACCCTCTGAATTGCTTGCCAATGATGAGCACTAGGATTACTAGTATACCTGCTCAATTTTCCCATAGTAAATGCAATATCAGGTCTTGTACAAGTCATGGCATACATCAAGCAGCCAATCACCCTAGAATACTCAAGTTGAGATACAGCCTTACCAGTATTAGGCAAGAGCTTCTCACTTGTATCCATAGGAGTACTTACTGGAGTACAATCAAAGTAATTAAATTTCCTCAACACCTTCTCAATGTAATGAGACTGAGAGATAGAAATTTTTTTACTTTCATGTTTAATCCTTATACCAAGGATAACATCAGCCTCCCCCATATCCTTCATGGAGAACCTTGATGAAAAAAATTCCTTTGTTAGGTCCACTTGACTTTGGTCAGTGCCAAAGATCAACATGTCATCAACATATAGACAAATGATGACTCCTTTACCAGATTCATCAAATTTGCTATATACACATTTGTCAGACTGGTTAAGTGAATAACCACTAGACAAAACCACTTCATCAAATTTTTGATGTCATTGCTTAGGTGCCTGCTTGAGTCCATATAAGGACTTAATCAGTTTACACACCTTGTTTTCATTGCCAGGCATGATGAAGCCTTGAGGTTGGTTCATGTAAACCTCCTCATCCAATTCACCATTCAAGAATGTTGTCTTCACATCCATCTGATGTATAATCAGATTGTGAATAGATGCTAAGGCAATCAGCAATCTTATGGTACTGATACAAGCCACAGGGGCATAAGTATCAAAATAGTCTATCCCTGACTTTTGTTTAAAGCCTTGAATGACTAGTCTAGCCTTGAACTTTTCAACAGTTCCATCTACCTTCATTTTCTTTTTGAAAATCCATTTGCAACCCAAAGGTTTGCAACCAGGTGGTAGATCAGCCAACACCCAAGTGTTGTTGCCCATGATGGAATCCATTTCATCATTTATTGCTTCTTTCCAGAAAGCAACATCCTGGGACTTCATTGCTTCATCAAATGTTTTGGGATCATCCTCAACATTAAAGCAATAGGAGTGTTGGTCAAAGACCTCATCCCTTGTTCCTTCAATCAAGTATAATTGAAATTCAGGTCCAAATGATTTTGGAGTCCTGACCCTTGTGCTCCTTCTGAGCTCAGGTTCAGGTTGTTGAGCCACAACCTTATCAGAAACCTCATCAGAGATTTCTGATACACCAACATCATTGGTTCCATTAGGAATCCTCTGACTTGGTATAGGGACTGAATCTATTCTCATCAAAGATTGCATCCCTTGATTCAATTATTGAGTTAATTGAAACAGATTCATTAGGTTCAATAACATAGAACCTATATGCCTTGGAATGCTCAGCATATCCAACAAAGATGCATTCAATGCCTCTTTCACCCAAAGTTTTTAGCTTTGGATCAGGGAGTTTTACTGTTTTACAACTGCCCTACAACCCCAAACCCTGAGATAATTCAGGTTGGGTTTCTTTTTAGTCCAGAGTTCATAAGGGGTTGTCTTGTTCCTTTTGTTGGGAACCCTATTTAACAAATAGCAAGCTGTTAACATAGCTTCACCCCAGAACCCTTGACTCAGCCCAGAATAGGACAACATGGAATTCACCATTTCCTTCAGCACTCGATTTTTCCTTTCAGAAATACCATTTTGCTGAGGAGTATAGGGGGCAGTCGTTTCATGGATTATACCAACAGACTGGAAATACAGCGTATCCATGTACTCACCTCCCCTATCAGTCCTTAATCTCTTGATCAGGGACTCTTGTTGCAATTCAACTTCAGTTTTAAATACTTTAAATTTATCTAATGCTTCATCCTTAGTATGTAATAAATACACATAACAATACCTAGAAGCATCATCAATAAAAGTCACAAAGTATTTCTTATTCCCCAAAGAGGGAGTAGCATGCAAATCACATAAGTCACTATGTATTAATTCCAACACATTAGTTTCACGTTTTACACTTTGAAATGGTTTCTTAGTTATCTTGTTCATCATACAAGTTTTACACTTTTCAGTGTCCATGTCAAATGCTGGGATTAACCCATCCTTAGACATATCTTGCATCCTTTTAAAGTGTACATGGCCAAGTCTAGCATGCCAAAGGGTTGAATCATTTAATCTAGAAGTCGACATGAAAGCAGAATCAACCATATCATGAACAATATTAAGTCTAAACATCTGATTACATAAATAACCAAAACCAATGAATACACCATGTTTAGATAAAACATACTTATCAGATTCAAATACTTGTTTATAACCACAATTATTCAAAACACTACTAGAAACCAAGTTTTTCCTAATAACAGGAACATGTAAAACATTAAACAAAGAAATAATCTTTCCAGAACTAAACTTCAAATCAACACATCCTTTTCCATGCACCAGGGCTGTTGACTCATTTCCCATATGAAGAATAGAACCATCATTCACTGACTCGTAGGTCTTGAACCAGCTTCTATCTTTACACACATGGATTGTTGCTCCAGAGTCAACCCACCACGCAACATCATCATCCTGCAAAAAGTACACATCAGATATATATGTAACATAATAAATCTCAAAAGACTTATTAAATATATTCTGACCTTTCAGGGAATGGTAACGAATTGGTGTTACCATTCCCAGATCCACTCGTGCCTGATCCATTGGTTTTATTGCCAATCTTAATACCTTTACAATCCTTCCTGAAGTGTCCAGTTTTACCACACTTCCAACAAGTAGCTTTAGACTTCTTGTTAGGATCAGGTTTGGTGTTATCCTGATGCTTACGTTTGCCCTTGTTGTCATTGTTCCTGGTGGAGTTGTTATACTCTACCACATTGACAACTGATGGACCAGCAGCATTGCTGCTCTTTGGCTTGTCACTTTCACGAACTTTGAGTGATTCCTCAATGCGCAAATGACTGCCCAACTCAACAAGAGTTAACTCCTCCTTTTTATGCTTTAGCATATGCTTGAAATCTTTCCAAGAAGGAGGTAGTTTATCGATGATACAAGAGACTGAAATAGCCTCATCCATGTTCATCTTGTGTTGTGTGAACCGACCAAGTATACTAAGAAGTTCATTGTATTGTTCCATGACAGGTCTAGAATCGACCATTTTGTAATTGTTAAAATTACTTACAAGGAACTTCTTACTTGATGCATCCTCAGCCATATATTTGGCTTCCAAGGAATCCCACAGTTCTTGAGAAGATTCAACATTTTGATAAAGATCAAATAGAGAATCAGACATACCATTGAGAATTAATCCTCTGCAAACATAGTCATCATTCTCCCATTTGCTTCTGCTCCTCATCTGTTCCATCGTAGCATCATCCCCATAATCTTCAGGAATAGGTGTAGTCAAAACATAGACCACATGCATGCTTGACAACAAGAAGTGCATCTTCTTTTGCCATCTTCTGAAATCAACACCCTCAAACTTTTCCAGTTTAGAAAAGTTAGCAGCCATATGCCTCATAGCAGCCGCCATTGATTATCACTAAAATAGTTTATATTGATTGTTGGTGGTTTTGTGTAGTGTTCCCAGAATCAGGGTAAAGATAATCAATGAACAAGGTATCGGATATTCACTTGAAATCGTGTAATCACTTTCCAATAGAAACTATTCGACCCTATGCCTGGGTTACACGAATATCTCTATGGGATAAGACCAAGTGATGTTCTTGTTTTAGGCACAAATCAAGAACCAAATCGTATTCAAGTGTTTAGGGTTTGTGTTATGTATGTCCATGCAGTTATGATACGACCTCTATTTATAATAGAGTTTACTCAAACCCTAGCCCATGAAATTATGTATAATTAACGGCCCATTAATTATACTATAATAGTTTCCATAATAGTAGGAGTCAGTGGTTATAACCAGCAGCAGAATCGCATGCCTAGCAGCACAATAAATTGTGCTAGCAGCAGAATCTATTGCTAATAGTTCAGCAGCAGTATCTGAGTACTATCAGCAGCATCAGAGTACTAGCAGCAGTATCACCAATGCTAGCAGCAGAATTGCTTTGCATCAGCAGCAGTGAAGCTAGCAGCAGAAACAATAAAGCTAGCAGCAGAATTGATATACTGGCAGCAGAAATGATCAGCAGCATCATGATAATACTAGCAGCAGTATTATCAAAGCTAGCAGCAGGAATGATAATGCTAGCAGCAGGAATGAACTGCATCAGTAGCATTATCATTTACATTATCAACTGAACTACAAACCACTTAAATTGACTCAGGGTGTTCAGGGACCTAATGGGTGTACATTCCGTACCTCCAAACCCATTACCAGGTGTGAACTCATCCCTCAAGTGTACTAAATTTTCCAACAACATATTCATGCATCAAACTTTAAAATAGATTAAAGACGTATGTAGACATAAGTTGGATGTCAATCATCTTTTAATAAGATGGTTGAAAATTACTTTTTGCAATTTTGGGCGAAAAAACTTCTCTAACTCTTTCAAGTTATAACCTTAGGTATTTAGTATTCTTACTCCAATATGTTGTTAACATTTTAAAGAGTGACTAAATTCAACCTTGAGTTGAGATTTGAGAGGTATATCTACCTTCACACGGTTAGATGAGTCCACCTGTTTTTGGGAGGATACATGGTGTGGTAATACTCCCCTCAAAGTACAATTCCCTCGTATCTACAATCTGGAAACAGAGAGAAACTGTCTTATTGCTAATAGGGTTCCTATGCTTCATTCCGACTGGAGCATGGTTCTTAGGCGTATGCCTAGGGGAGGTGTGGAATCGGTCCAACTTGATGCTCTTAAAGTCGCTATTTAGAATGTGTCTCTTACGGATCAATGTGACTCTTGGCAATGGTCTCTTGGTGTTGCAGAGGGGTTTTCAGTGGCTTCTGTTCGTGCCATTGTCGATGATACAACTCTAGAGGCAGGCTTGGGGGCCACTCGGTGGATCCGTAATATCCCCATTAAAGTGAATGTGTTTATTTGGAGATTAAGCCTCAACAAGCTTCCGTCTAGGGTGAACTTAGATAGGAGGGGTATTGAGGTTGATTCGACTTTATGTCCTACGTGCCAACTTGATGCTGAAACTGTTAATCATATTTTTTTTCAATTGTGATATGGCTAGAGATTTATGGTCTCTATTAGCTAAGTGGTGGGAGTTGGATATTCCGATTTGCGCTAACATCACGGATTGGTATGATTGGCTTGATGATGTTCGTATTACTGCCAAGGCTCGGTTGATTCTTGAAGGCGTGGGGGGACTCTTATGTGGTCTATTTGGAACTTTCGAAACAATTTGATTTTCTCTAGTCCCCCTCCTAAGAAGGCTACCCTTTGGGACTTCATAGTTTCTCAATCTTTTTTGTGGTTGTCTTCTAGGAATCCTAAATGTAAATTTAGTTGGATAGGTTGGTTACAAAACCCTATAGCTATTATAGTCTCTATGTAATCTCCTTTTTCTAGCTTTGGCTAGTTCTCAATGCAATGCCGCCGTTCAAAAAAAAAAATTCACACGGTTAGATGCCACATTTGTGCAGGTATAATTCAAATGGAATTTCACCTCTTCTCTGAATGCAAATGGTGGTCGATACATGGGTTGATATATTCAGGTGGTGAAGCCTAAGTGGACAACATTTCTCTAGCATCACTGATGTGATCATTCCTGCGGACCACTCAAACCTACCGTCCTCATATACTTTCATTGACGCAGTGGTTCAAACTTCCTTTTGGGTCTTATGGCACTTTTGAAATGAGTCTACTTTCCACAACGAAAGGCCTAAAAAAGAGCTTATCCTAAACTACATTAAGCTCATCTCTTTCTGTTGGATCTCTAGTAGGTATAGTAACACTTTTTTTTTTTTTTTTTTGTAATTTGGTCGAGTTGTTTAGCAACCCTCGAAAGGCACTTTTTATTTCATTGTAATTCTCCCCCTCCTTTAGCTTCTTACTAGGGCGTTAATAAATTATGGCCGTTCAAAAAAATGGGCCACCAATGAAGCAAATTAAGATAAAGGATCTGAAAAATCGTCTAGAAAAGTACTTAAAATTGAACGATAGTTCTTCAAAAACTTGCATTGTGACTTAGGATGAAACTAAGTGACCAATCATCAAGTTCCTATCATTAAGCTCGCAAATTCTGGCTTAAATTCGATAGTTCTATTAACTTTAACTAAATTTTTTTCCAAATCTGTCTTTTAGACAAAATATATATATGGTTGTATTCTTCTAAATTGTACATGATTTGCAGTAATCAATCTTCATATCCTGTCTCTAGTAACAAATCTAGCTTGTTTTTGTTTAATATTAACGTCTTGACTGAAGATCAAGGCTTAACATGCATCTTGTACCATTAACAGTACAACTATAATTTAATGACTTACAGAATCAAACATTTTGGGTGTGTGTGTATTATTAGGGCTGTAAACGAACCGGACGAACACGAACGGAGCTTTGTTCATGTTTGTTCGTTTAATTTTAACCGGACAAATAAACGGACACGAACGCTTAAACGGACGAATTTTCTTGTTTATGTTCGTTTATTAAGAAAATGAGTTGTTCATGTTCGTTTATTTTTGTTCATTAAGACATTAAACAAACGTTAAACGAAAATAAACGATCCAACATAAATGAACATAACAAACAAACATAAACTTTATTAAATTATGCATGATATATTATTTTATAAATGTTGTTTTATTTAAACAACCCATTTTTAAAACTATACAAGTAAAAGATTTGATATACGAACATAAATAAATAAATGAACATAAACGAACGTTAACGAACGCATAATCGGACGTTCACGAACATAAATGAACGAACGCAATTTTTGTTCATGTTCGTTCATTTAATTAAACGAACGTAAAATATTGTTCATTTAATAAATAAACGAACATAAACACACTTTTTACCGAACGGTTCATGAAATGTTCACTTAACGTTTATTTCGTTTACAGCACTATGTATTATATATCCTATAGTACAGCACTATGTATTATATATCCTATAACAATATATCAACTACAGTTCTTTCTCATGTCAAATACATTTTAAATTATATAAGTACTAATGTTGTTAAAGAGTCCAAATTAGCAAGGATAGCCGCCCATGCATGTTTTAACCAAAATTGGTTTGCGTTGTACCTCTCCCTCAATAAAAACAAGCAATAATTTGAAAACCATCTGACATTTTTTTATTTTTTTTTTCAAATAAAATGTACGAAGAGAAGAGCTGGTCTTGAATGAATAAATCTATGGGCAGTTTATCCGGACCCCTTATAGGGAGGGTTTTCAATCATTGCATGCATCGGGCGGTTGTACTGTGTGCACCGCAGTGTTGTACTGTGTGCTTCGCGGTTTGTACGATTGACACATAAGGAGAGTCGCTATAACATGACCCTGAAATCTATGCCAGAAACATATTAACATGATTACTAGTTAACTACCAATGCATGACTACAGATTCCTTAACTATAACCAAACAAAAATGAGTCTATATACCGTGAAAGACACTGCAAACACGTAAGTAGAAACTCTGTGATACGGGTTGACGTGCATAATTTAGCCAAGTCCAGGATGAGTCAATATCGTAGTTTTGCTTTAATATTTTATTATAGAAGTTACATGCACGTATGCTCGAGTTTACAACTTTACATGCATTTTCCTTTTCTTAAGCTTAGTGGGTTAAGTAGTTATTATATTGCGGTTTGTGTTCTTCCTATTTATATGTAATCTTTGAACTGTTAAGGTATGAATGAATGATAAAGAAACTTAGTTTCAAGTCTTGTCTCTCTATATTTCTTGGAGTCTTGCCCGCTCAAAGGCCTTATCAAATCTATCTCTTGTCTAGTTCTTAGGAGATTGACCATCTCAAATCGGTCTCATAACAATGGTGCTTTCATTGCTTCGAACTATGCCTCCAACACGTAACAGACCATCACTCGAAGAGTCCATGGCATCCATATCCAAAGTTCCAAACTCATCACTACCATTGATGCAAACAATTCCCAACTCGATATTATCATCAAAAACAACGACAAACGTTACACCTCATCTCAACCATGGCTCAAACTCACCATCAGAACACTAGTACGCCTATCACTACCAATAACGCTAAACCCGAGCAAACAATGGCTCAAGACCTCACCACCATAACCACGACTACACCAAATCGTGTTACAACATTTATCAAAACCGACACAAAGGTCACCGCCCAAATTTCCCATTCACCTTCAAACACCACTCGCAAATTGTTTAACATGCTAACAAAGAATTTTAACGTCCATCCATCAGCACTTGCACAAACATACGACGACGTCATGCTCATCATGGACAAGTTAGCAGCAAAAGGAGTTTCGTTGTCGCTCTCAATCTTTATTAAGCTTTGCTTTTGCTGGCCGAAGATATTTCCCCCCGATCACCAATGTCCTCCGCCAAAGTTTGTTTTTCTTGAATCCGAACACAAGCCACCTTGGAAGCCATTCACCGTGGACTATGGCAACCTCGGCCTTGAGGACAAGGCCATTTTTCAGGATGGGAGTATTGATACGGGTTGACATGCATAATTTAGCCAAGTCCAGGATGAGTCAATATCGCAGTTTTGCTTTAATATTTTATTATGGAAGTATGCTCCAGTTTACATGCACGTATGCTCCAGTTTACATGCATTTTCCTTTTCTTAAGCTTAGTCGGTTAAGTAATTATTATATTGCGGTTTGTGTTCTTCCTATTTATATGTAATCTTTGAACTCAATTAAGGTATGAATGAATGATAAAGAAACTTAGATTCAAGTTTTGTCTCTCTATATTTCTTGGAGTCTTGCCCGCTCAAGGGCCTTATCAAATCTATCTCTTGTCTAGTTCTTAGGAGATTGACCATCTCAAATCGGTCTCATAACACTCTGTTTATAGGATTGTGCTAAGGCGATCTCAGCTACATCTTGATTACCAATTGTTTAGGCCCATCTCGAGGTTTTGAAACCAAAGAGATTAGATTTTTTACGATTGTCCTAACTTGTTTAGGACTCCTAAGGCGGTCTAATATGACAATTGTTTAGGCCCATTTGGAGCTTTTGGAACCGAATAGACTAGAGTGGATCTGCTATGACACAGAGTTTACACTAGTCTCAACAGACAAAATTAGATATATAAAAAATAGTGGCATACCGTAAGTTAGTTGTCCACCAACCTAAAGGTTATGAGTTCAAGTCACGTTGAAGACACTTATGAGACAAATTGTGAGATAGGTGGTGTGGTATAGGGTGTGGAATTAATTCTATAACCCTGCTCCCCTTGGCTAGGGAGTGTATAACACAAGGGGCGTTGCCCACTTGTCCTATAACATGTTATAGGGGAACAAAAGTGCCTAAAACTCTCCATACCTCAAAACCCAATAGCTATGACTAACAAAACCTCTTTTACTTATAGGTCGCAAATGGAGGTACGCTATAAACTTTCCATTGATTAAATGGGTCAACAGTCTTTAAAATCTAGAAACAAAAATATATATGACCTACTAGAATGAAGAAGACATAGGCGGACTAGACAAAGTAACCCAGAGCATAAGAAACATTGCACTACATATTTCAATATAGAAGTGGATTATTTTTAACTAACATGATCAGGAGCCGAATTTCCATCTCGGACAAATAATAGCGACCATATGCAAAATTTACAGTTTTAAAGTACCAAAATCTTGTACTCCATACTACTTTGTAGATAAGGTCTAAGCATAACCAGCCATACCAACAGTTGAGCTAGAACGGTTGGTTTTATGAGCAGGCTGAGTTGTAGCCCTGGTAAAGTACACATAGAAATACACATTCAGAACCATGGTTGCAACAACAAATACGGCCCCTGCAACAAAAACACCTTTCCTTAATGTGTCGCATGAAAAGCTTTCAGTCATGCCCTTGTATTTGGTATGGTACGCATTCTTCTTTGCCCCCGCTATCAGACAAGCTTCAGCAACCAGAAAACAGATCCTGCAAGATGCAAAGAAGACGGTAGGGAATTATTATAGTATGTACTTTGTGTTGAGGTATCATAATCGGATTTTTTAAACCTCCATACTTTGCCATTTCATATATACAGAGCATCAATTTTTCAAAAAATGATATATTTCCTAATATTGGTTGATACACGCACAAAAAAATTGGCTGTGTACTGTGTACTGTTGTTCTTTCTGAGATTACATTCCAATAATATGTCCAGAACTAGATGTGGCAATTTTGTACTTTATTAGTTATTACTAATTAGCATAATAATAATTATACAAAAAACTAAAAAGAAATTCAATGCTATAATTTTTGTAGTTTCATGAATACTAATTTTTTTTTTTTTTTTTTTTTTTTTTTTGGTAGCTTTGTTGATCATATTCAACACTTGTATTGTTTATAAATCTTTTTGAAGAAAAGTGTTTACAGACGAACCGAACCCATACTAAAAAGTCACGTGTGCTGATCCAGTACCCAACCGACCAACTCAGTTTGCCACACCTATCCAAACCATTCAGTTTCATTCTGATGAATGATTGGTTCCAAAAGTCAATCACAATTATCACATATAATAGTTTATGTTCCACTCAATTTTGACTATTTTCCTTCTAGTTACCATTTTACGGGTTCCATCTTCATTTCATCTTGTATCAAGTAAAAGAATCTACAACCAAAATGAGTATAGCCCAAAGCCAGTGATTACTCATTAACTGGAAGAACTTAAAGGCAGAGAACTTTCCCTCAATACGCACAACGACATTGTAACATAAATGCAAGCAAGTCTGTATACCTCCTCCCAATATAAACAGCCACACGAGCTTGGTTTAAAACTCAATTATAAACAAATACTATAGAAAAATCGCAAACAGGAATCAGACAGCTATTTGGGCGACATGTGACCATTGAGTAATACACCTTAGAAAGTAACAGGCTTGATATCATAAATTAAAAATATGCGTGAAGTTTGTATTGGTCAGTTGATGAGATTCATAGATATATGTTGACTACAGAAGATTATAAAAGTTCTCAAAAACTAAAATTCTTACCATGATGATGCAAAATAGATGATAGCCCAAGCTCGATTTCCACCAGGTGCCAAAGGCCTTCCAAAACACATGCACTTAGTCACACCCATAAGCAATGATTCACCCGAGAGTAGAAACAAAAAGGCCCCAACACCGTACCCGGTCGCAACATCTGAGTCGTAAACACAGTAAGTAGCATTGGTCTTGTCATCTGTGCGAATAGTTCCCTGTTAACCAAATATAGTTTTATTAGATGAAGCAAATACACAATCCAAATAATTACAACCCACAGCTACATGGACCCCTGGATCTCTCATTGATTCTTAGACACATATCTTATTTATTTGGATCTTATCAGATCCTTCCATTTGTTTTGTGCTTTTAATGCCCTATCAAAAGTCCAACTGTCCAAACAACCAAGAAAAGAATTACACACATATCTTATTTATCTGGATCTTATCAGATCCTTTCCATTTGTTTTGTGCTTTTAATGCCTATCAAAAGTCCAACTGTCCAAACAACCAAGAAAAGAAGTAAATACAGTAAATTGATATGCATTAGCTTGTTTTAAGGTCTAATATGCCAACACTTTGATACATTTGTATGCCAATAGCACTATTCGTTCGTGAGATAAGTGCACCAAATACAACAAAAACTGAAATACCACTGGCTTATTAATTCAGTTATGAACCTGGGCAAGTTTATATTTAAGGTTGTTCTATAGGGTAAATAAGATGACATAAGATGTTCAAAAAAAATAAGATGACATAAGCAATCTATTACCGATGTCAATACAAGTCTTAAATTACTTATAAACCACACATCATATTTCTGACAATATATTACTACGGAGGTTAAAACTTAGAAGAGATTAATTATTTTTCATCCAGGTTATGTCAAGACGAGTACCTCACTATATGTGAGTGACAGATGTTAGATTTTCAGGCCACCGGTCAAATCTGGGTGACTGGATCCACCATGGCGAGTGCCCAAAACCATCTCCATATATATTCGGTTAAATCATAGCCTTGAGAAACTACTTATTAATGCATTATACTGCACATCTTTATAGGATGGAAAACTACAGATTACAGTGACAATTGACGAATACATGAATATGCTGTATAAGATAAACATTCAAAGAGAGATTACATTCACACTAATGAATAGATACCACCAGCTTGCTGCAATTGAATAGAAAATTGGTTGACATAATCATAATTCTCATGTGTTCCTTCATTGGGAGGAAATGGTAACGCAATACCCACAAAGCTAATTTCTTCATGATTAAAAAAGACACCTCTGCCCTTTTGCCTAAAGGATAGCCAATTGAAGCTTCAAGCAAATCACCTCCCTTCAATATTATAATTCCGATTTCAAACAAGTATCCATCATAACCTCTTAAACTCTTCCTAGTTGGCCTTGGAGAACTAAACATGGATTATTTATCTTCTAACCTTCCTAGTTGAACGCTACTGCTACGGGTCGTCTCGTTGGTGGAATGGTTCTCAAACCAGCTTATAGTTGCCCCTATGGCCCTTTTTAATTACCCATTGCACCTATCCCACCTCCTATTCCTTGTATGCAAGTATGCAACCCTCTCCTATGTCATCCAATCATCGGGTGCTGGGACTTACAAAGTAGAACATTCTTACAAGTTGGTCATCCAATTTAACTGTTACGAGTATGTTGGCAGGTTCAGGGGATGATACCTAAGCCTTATAGCTTCACAGTTAAAAGTCAATTTCTCGTTGCTTAAGGTCACAGCTTTCCTATACTTATTGGCATTACTATAGTAGGATTCTTAAAAACCGGGTTCAATTTTTTAAGCTTCTTGTTACCCGCAGGAGTTCCACTACTGTTAACACCTTGTTTAGTACTCCGTGAGTTAATTTCTTGTTGTTTTCGTGCCTTAAGCTTAGAAATAACTTTCTTTACTAATATTATGAATGGTAATAGTTTAGTATGAGAGAAGTCAGAGAACCTCTGAAAGACTTAACCATGAGTTCCTCGAATATTCACGTTACAGACAAAGTTGTTTCACGAGTCGGCACTGATACATCTCACAGTTCTCGTGTTAGCCATGGTGAATGTGATATAGTTATGCCAGCAAGGGAATATTAAACTAAGCTAACGTCCGTTAGATATAAGACACTGTTGAGACCTGAGATTATTCCCAAAAATTAAGGTATGGTCAGATAGTATGTCGCAACACATGCTATATGAAGTGGTTTATTCCTTTCAGTTCCATTTTGTTCAATCTCGATCAGTCATCCATTTCTCATTTTATACCTGGCTATATTGCTTTGAAATAAGCAAACACATCATCAATTACCGCATATATTGGTATGAAATGATCCTACTTCCTAACTTGGCTCAACTCTAAGACCAATTACTATGTGCATAATCTTACTGTCTTATAATGGAGGAAGTCCTTTTAGGGCATCAATTATACTAAGACACTACAAACTTAAAATTAAGCATCACAAGTAATAAAGCTAAATGTAAAACCAATTTAAACACAATCTCTTTATTAAATGTCATTACTTGTATATAATAAATACTTTTTAAGCATTGCAACTTGTATAGCCAGGTTTACAAATACATAAATTCAACAAATATAATTAATGCTCTTCTTAAAACACCCATTCACTCAAAATTACAATTATATTATCACATGGTACAATCTAAGAAAGCTACTAAAAGATCAAGCACTTAAAAGAAAATCATATAAACAAGCACTTAAAAGACAATCATATAAACATAACTCAAGCATACAGCTCCTAGCCATCACTTTCGCCTTTTGATGCCGTTAACTATATTTTAGGGTACTCGCCGCGGCAACGCGCGGGTACCCTGCTAGTTTTATAAGAGAAATGGAAGTGAGGAGAGAAATGGAACAACGCGAACTAGAAGAGGAAGCTGCTCGTATGGAGCGGGAGAAACTGGTTTGGAAGTTATGGGGAGTTTACGTCCTCTTCGAGTGAGGACGGTTGGGTTTCAGATGATTCATTTTCTTAATTTGTAGTTTTAGTTTCTATTAATCGTACTATGTATTGTGTTTTAACTTTAATGTTTAATGTAATTTGTGTTTTGACTTTAATGATTAATGTAATTCGTGTTTAAAATTTTATGTTAGTTGTTAAATGAAGTATTAATTATAGTTTAGGGGTTGATTTTGAAAATAGTTAAGTTAAAGGTGAGTTATGATTGAAAGAGTTTTTTTTTAGTTAAAGGTGAAAGGGTTAAAGCTGACGTGGTAGTGTGTTAAAGTTTAACTCCGGGTTATGGTTGTAAGTGCTCTTATCACAACTCAACCTTAACTCAACAGTTTACAATTTCAACCCCTAAACTAAAACTAAACTTCATTTAATAAATATCATAACATTAAAATTTCAACATTACATTACGAATTATAAAAAATAAAAAAAAAATAATAATAATAAAAAAAAAAAAAAAAAAAAAAAACGAAATAATAAAAATACGACATAAAGGAAACTACAACATACGGAAATTACGAAATACAATTACATCTACTGTCGAGGTTGCAAGTTATATTTTTTTATGTTTCTGTCCTTTTCCTCATTAATCCAACCCACAACATTTGGATCATTGCGGTAGTGTCAATCATCAAAAATTTCATCTCTTCCAACCTTGTTATCGTTTCGTCTTTTACTTTAGCTGCCCAATACGCCTCTTGGGCGGTTTCCCGTTTGATACGATACTCGGATGTCATAGCCTCCCCGAATTGGCTTGACCGAATAATGCCTCATTTGTTTGGCTTGGGACATCGCCGGTTAAATCAAGCACTTCCGGCGAGTCCCATTTTTTATGAGCACGCAAAACATCCCACGCATCCTCGTTATTAAACGGCGCTGTGTTATGCTCTTCACGGTACATTTGTCTAGCCCGTTTCATGATATCCAACTCACTTTCGCCACTTTTTTCCGCACGTTTTGAACGTTTGTAGAACGCGTTGAACTTTGTGCAATCACGGTTCAACGTTTTCCACTTGCTTGTTAACATATCCTTGGTGCGTTCTTGATAATTGAGCCTATTGAACTCATTGAGAACACGTCTCCAAAACGTATCACTTGGTTGTGCATGCCCGACCTTTGGATCCTTGGTAACGGCCACATAACAAATTGCAAGTAGTTTTTCCTCACTTGGTTGCCAACGTGTGTTAGCATTGGCGAGTGCCCAAAACCATCTCCATGGCGAGTGCCCAAATTCAATCTGGGTGACTGGATCCACCATGGCGAGTGCCCAAAACCATCTCCATATATATTCGGTTAAATCATAGCCTTGAGAAACTACTTATTAATGCATTATACTGCACATCTTTATAGGATGGAAAACTACAGATTACAGTGACAATTGACGAATACATGAATATGCTGTATAAGATAAACATTCAAAGAGAGATTACATTCACACTAATGAATAGATACCACCAGCTTGCTGCAATTGAATAGAAAATTGGTTGGCATAATCATAATTCTCATGTGTTCCTTCATTGGGAGGAAATGGTAACGCAATACCCACAAAGCTAATTTCTTCATGATTAAAAAAGACACCTCTGCCCTTTTGCCTAAAGGATAGCCAATTGAAGCTTCAAGCAAATCACCTCCCTTCAATATTATAATTCCGATTTCAAACAAGTATCCATCATAACCTCTTAAACTCTTCCTAGTTGGCCTTGGAGAACTAAACATGGATTATTTATCTTCTAACCTTCCTAGTTGAACGCTACTGCTACGGGTCGTCTCGTTGGTGGAATGGTTCTCAAACCAGCTTATAGTTGCCCCTATGGCCCTTTTTAATTACCCATTGCACCTATCCCACCTCCTATTCCTTGTATGCAAGTATGCAACCCTCTCCTATGTCATCCAATCATCGGGTGCTGGGACTTACAAAGTAGAACATTCTTACAAGTTGGTCATCCAATTTAACTGTTACGAGTATGTTGGCAGGTTCAGGGGATGATACCTAAGCCTTATAGCTTCACAGTTAAAAGTCAATTTCTCGTTGCTTAAGGTCACAGCTTTCCTATACTTATTGGCATTACTATAGTAGGATTCTTAAAAACCGGGTTCAATTTTTGAAGCTTCTTGTTACCCGCAGGAGTTCCACTACTGTTAACACCTTGTTTAGTACTCCGTGAGTTAATTTCTTGTTGTTTTCGTGCCTTAAGCTTAGAAATAACTTTCTTTACTAATATTATGAATGGTAATAGTTTAGTATGAGAGAAGTCAGAGAACCTCTGAAAGACTTAACCATGAGTTCCTCGAATATTCACGTTACAGACAAAGTTGTTTCACGAGTCGGCACTGATACATCTCACAGTTCTCGTGTTAGCCATGGTGAATGTGATATAGTTATGCCAGCAAGGGAATATTAAACTAAGCTAACGTCCGTTAGATATAAGACACTGTTGAGACCTGAGATTATTCCCAAAAATTAAGGTATGGTCAGATAGTATGTCGCAACACATGCTATATGAAGTGGTTTATTCCTTTCAGTTCCATTTTGTTCAATCTCGATCAGTCATCCATTTCTCATTTTATACCTGGCTATATTGCTTTGAAATAAGCAAACACATCATCAATTACCGCATATATTGGTATGAAATGATCCTACTTCCTAACTTGGCTCAACTCTAAGACCAATTACTATGTGCATAATCTTACTGTCTTATAATGGAGGAAGTCCTTTTAGGGCATCAATTATACTAAGACACTACAAACTTAAAATTAAGCATCACAAGTAATAAAGCTAAATGTAAAACCAATTTAAACACAATCTCTTTATTAAATGTCATTACTTGTATATAATAAATACTTTTTAAGCATTGCAACTTGTATAGCCAGGTTTACAAATACATAAATTCAACAAATATAATTAATGCTCTTCTTAAAACACCCATTCACTCAAAATTACAATTATATTATCACATGGTACAATCTAAGAAAGCTACTAAAAGATCAAGCACTTAAAAGAAAATCATATAAACAAGCACTTAAAAGACAATCATATAAACATAACTCAAGCATACAGCTCCTAGCCATCACTTTCGCCTTTTGATGTCGTTAACTATATTTTAGGGTACTCGTCGCGGCAACGCGCGGGTACCCTGCTAGTTTTATAAGAGAAATGGAAGTGAGGAGAGAAATGGAACAACGCGAACTAGAAGAGGAAGCTGCTCGTATGGAGCGGGAGAAACTGGTTTGGAAGTTATGGGGAGTTTACGTCCTCTTCGAGTGAGGACGGTTGGGTTTCAGATGATTCATTTTCTTAATTTGTAGTTTTAGTTTCTATTAATCGTACTATGTATTGTGTTTTAACTTTAATGTTTAATGTAATTTGTGTTTTGACTTTAATGATTAATGTAATTCGTGTTTAAAATTTTATGTTAGTTGTTAAATGAAGTATTAATTATAGTTTAGGGGTTGATTTTGAAAATAGTTAAGTTAAAGGTGAGTTATGATTGAAAGAGTTTTTTTTTAGTTAAAGGTGAAAGGGTTAAAGCTGACGTGGTAGTGTGTTAAAGTTTAACTCCGGGTTATGGTTGTAAGTGCTCTTATCACAACTCAACCTTAACTCAACAGTTTACAATTTCAACCCCTAAACTAAAACTAAACTTCATTTAATAAATATCATAACATTAAAATTTCAACATTACATTACGAATTATAAAAAATAAAATAAAAAAAATAATAATAAAAAAAAAAAAAAAAAAAAAAAACGAAATAATAAAAATACGACATAAAGGAAACTACAACATACGGAAATTACGAAATACAATTACATCTACTGTCGAGGTTGCAAGTTATATTTTTTTATGTTTCTGTCCTTTTCCTCATTAATCCAACCCACAACATTTGGATCATTGCGGTAGTGTCAATCATCAAAAATTTCATCTCTTCCAACCTTGTTATCGTTTCGTCTTTTACTTTAGCCGCCCAATACGCCTCTTGGGCGGTTTCCCGTTTGATACGATACTCGGATGTCATAGCCTCCCCGAATTGGCTTGACCGAATAACGCCTCATTTGTTTGGCTTGGGACATCGCCGGTTAAATCAAGCGCTTCCGGCGAGTCCCATTTTTTATGAGCACGCAAAACATCCCACGCATCCTCGTTATTAAACGGCGCTGTGTTATGCTCTTCACGGTACATTTGTCTAGCCCGTTTCATGATATCCAACTCACTTTCGCCACTTTTTTCCGCACGTTTTGAACGTTTGTAGAACGCGTTGAACTTTGTGCAATCACGGTTCAACGTTTTCCACTTGCTTGTTAACATATCCTTGGTGCGTTCTTGATAATTGAGCCTATTGAACTCGTTGAGAACACGTCTCCAAAACGTATCACTTGGTTGTGCATGCCCGACCTTTGGATCCTTGGTAACGGCCACATAACAAATTGCAAGTAGTTTTTCCTCACTTGGTTGCCAACGTGTGTTAGCATTGGCGAGTGCCCAAAACCATCTCCATGGCGAGTGCCCAAATTCAATCTGGGTGACTGGATCCACCATGGCGAGTGCCCAAAACCATCTCCATATATATTCGGTTAAATCATAGCCTTGAGAAACTACTTATTAATGCATTATACTGCACATCTTTATAGGATGGAAAACTACAGATTACAGTGACAATTGACGAATACATGAATATGCTGTATAAGATAAACATTCAAAGAGAGATTACATTCACACTAATGAATAGATACCACCAGCTTGCTGCAATTGAATAGAAAATTGGTTGGCATAATCATAATTCTCATGTGTTCCTTCATTGGGAGGAAATGGTAACGCAATACCCACAAAGCTAATTTCTTCATGATTAAAAAAGACACCTCTGCCCTTTTGCCTAAAGGATAGCCAATTGAAGCTTCAAGCAAATCACCTCCCTTCAATATTATAATTCCGATTTCAAACAAGTATCCATCATAACCTCTTAAACTCTTCCTAGTTGGCCTTGGAGAACTAAACATGGATTATTTATCTTCTAACCTTCCTAGTTGAACGCTACTGCTACGGGTCGTCTCGTTGGTGGAATGGTTCTCAAACCAGCTTATAGTTGCCCCTATGGCCCTTTTTAATTACCCATTGCACCTATCCCACCTCCTATTCCTTGTATGCAACCCTCTCCTATGTCATCCAATCATCGGGTGCTGGGACTTACAAAGTAGAACATTCTTACAAGTTGGTCATCCAATTTAACTGTTACGAGTATGTTGGCAGGTTCAGGGGATGATACCTAAGCCTTATGCTTCACAGTTAAAAGTCAATTTCTCGTTGCTTAAGGTCACAGCTTTCCTATACTTATTGGCATTACTATAGTAGGATTCTTAAAAACCGGGTTCAATTTTTTAAGCTTCTTGTTACCCGCAGGAGTTCCACTACTGTTAACACCTTGTTTAGTACTCCGTGAGTTAATTTCTTGTTGTTTTCGTGCCTTAAGCTTAGAAATAACTTTCTTTACTAATATTATGAATGGTAATAGTTTAGTATGAGAGAAGTCAGAGAACCTCTGAAAGACTTAACCATGAGTTCCTCGAATATTCACGTTACAGACAAAGTTGTTTCACGAGTCGGCACTGATACATCTCACAGTTCTCGTGTTAGCCATGGTGAATGTGATATAGTTATGCCAGCAAGGGAATATTAAACTAAGCTAACGTCCGTTAGATATAAGACACTGTTGAGACCTGAGATTATTCCCAAAAATTAAGGTATGGTCAGATAGTATGTCGCAACACATGCTATATGAAGTGGTTTATTCCTTTCAGTTCCATTTTGTTCAATCTCGATCAGTCATCCATTTCTCATTTTATACCTGGCTATATTGCTTTGAAATAAGCAAACACATCATCAATTACCGCATATATTGGTATGAAATGATCCTACTTCCTAACTTGGCTCAACTCTAAGACCAATTACTATGTGCATAATCTTACTGTCTTATAATGGAGGAAGTCCTTTTAGGGCATCAATTATACTAAGACACTACAAACTTAAAATTAAGCATCACAAGTAATAAAGCTAAATGTAAAACCAATTTAAACACAATCTCTTTATTAAATGTCATTACTTGTATATAATAAATACTTTTTAAGCATTGCAACTTGTATAGCCAGGTTTACAAATACATAAATTCAACAAATATAATTAATGCTCTTCTTAAAACACCCATTCACTCAAAATTACAATTATATTATCACATGGTACAATCTAAGAAAGCTACTAAAAGATCAAGCACTTAAAAGAAAATCATATAAACAAGCACTTAAAAGACAATCATATAAACATAACTCAAGCATACAGCTCCTAGCCATCACTTTCGCCTTTTGATGTCGTTAACTATATTTTAGGGTACTCGTCGCGGCAACGCGCGGGTACCCTGCTAGTTTTATAAGAGAAATGGAAGTGAGGAGAGAAATGGAACAACGCGAACTAGAAGAAGCTGCTGCTCGTATGGAGCGGGAGAAACTGGTTTGGAAGTTATGGGGAGTTTACGTCCTCTTCGAGTGAGGACGGTTGGGTTTCAGATGATTCATTTTCTTAATTTGTAGTTTTAGTTTCTATTAATCGTACTATGTATTGTGTTTTAACTTTAATGTTTAATGTAATTTGTGTTTTGACTTTAATGATTAATGTAATTCGTGTTTAAAATTTTATGTTAGTTGTTAAATGAAGTATTAATTATAGTTTAGGGGTTGATTTTGAAAATAGTTAAGTTAAAGGTGAGTTATGATTGAAAGAGTTTTTTTTTAGTTAAAGGTGAAAGGGTTAAAGCTGACGTGGCAGTGTGTTAAAGTTTAACTCCGGGTTATGGTTGTAAGTGCTCTTATCACAACTCAACCTTAACTCAACAGTTTACAATTTCAACCCCTAAACTAAAACTAAACTTCATTTAATAAATATCATAACATTAAAATTTCAACATTACATTACGAATTATAAAAAATAAAATAAAAAAAATAATAATAAAAAAAAAAAAAAAAAAAAAAAACGAAATAATAAAAATACGACATAAAGGAAACTACAACATACGGAAATTACGAAATACAATTACATCTACTGTCGAGGTTGCAAGTTATATTTTTTTATGTTTCTGTCCTTTTCCTCATTAATCCAACCCACAACATTTGGATCATTGCGGTAGTGTCAATCATCAAAAATTTCATCTCTTCCAACCTTGTTATCGTTTCGTCTTTTACTTTAGCTGCCCAATACGCCTCTTGGGCGGTTTCCCGTTTGATACGATACTCGGATGTCATAGCCTCCCCGAATTGGCTTGACCGAATAATGCCTCATTTGTTTGGCTTGGGACATCGCCGGTTAAATCAAGCACTTCCGGCGAGTCCCATTTTTTATGAGCACGCAAAACATCCAACGCATCCTCGTTATTAAACGGCGCTGTGTTATGCTCTTCACGGTACATTTGTCTAGCCCGTTTCATGATATCCAACTCACTTTCGCCACTTTTTTCCGCACGTTTTGAACGTTTGTAGAACGCGTTGAACTTTGTGCAATCACGGTTCAACGTTTTCCACTTGCTTGTTAACATATCCTTGGTGCGTTCTTGATAATTGAGCCTATTGAACTCGTTGAGAACACGTCTCCAAAACGTATCACTTGGTTGTGCATGCCCGACCTTTGGATCCTCGGTAACGGCCACATAACAAATTGCAAGTAGTTTTTCCTCACTTGGTTGCCAACGTGTGTTAGCATTGGCCGCGTCGGGATTTTCTTCAATTGGTTCGGGTTCTTTGGATTTTTTGGCCTTTCGTTTACCACCTCGTTTGAATGCCTTTGGAGGAGACGTAGGTGTTTCGGGAACTTCATTTGTTCCGGTTTGTGTTTGTGATGATTGGGATGGCGGTTGTGATTGTTGTGAGAAGTGTAGATTTTGGAAATTGGTGTTTAGTGTGTGTTGTTGGTTTTGTTCCCAAAATAGAAATCGTTGATGTTGTAGGTAAAGTTCCTCGGACGATAAGCCGGGTGGGTTAAGGAAAGGGAGGTTGGTTGATGATGAACCGGCGATCGGGTTTGAAGATGAACCCGCGTTCGGGTTTGAAGATGAACCCGCGTTTGGGTTATTCCAACCCATGAGATTCATGAAACTATCGTCGTTGTTAAATCCCGACATTTTTTTGCTAGCAAATGGAAGTATATGTAGATGTGATTGAGTTGTGGAAGTGTGAAAAAATGTTGTGTGTTAATTGGGTATTTATAGTGGTAGAAAAAAGGTTTTGAATTTATTCATTTATTTATTATTTTTAATTTTAAATTTTTTTTTTTTTTTATTTAAAAAAACTGCCCGTTTTATAGACGTTAGAGGGGTGTAAACAATTTTTTTTATTATTATTTTTTTTTTAAATACAACGGCTATATGGACGTTAAGGGGGGGCAAAATGATTTTTTTTTTTTTTTTAATTCAACTCACTCTTAACGCACGTTAAGGTGTTAACACAGGGCATAACACAGGCCTTTAAATTGGTACTTCTAAAGGAAATGATCCTAACTTCACTTAACTCTAAGACCAATCTTTTTTTTTTTTTTTTTTTTTTTTTGAACGGCAACTCTAAGACCAATTACTGTGCATAATTTTATAAGAGCATTTACATCCCTAACAATCAGGGGCGGACCTAGGCGGGTTCCCGGGGGTTCACGGGAACCCGATTGACGTTACCGCCTACTCGCCTAGTGTAAATTTTGGTTAAAAATCTTGATTTCTCTTAAATGAACCTGGTCCCAAAATTTTGTGTCACGCAAATATATATCTTTTTTAATTAGTCCACTAATATATCAAAAGAAATAAATGATACTATAACTTTTAGTTCATTTTTTTTCCTTTATACTCATAAAAAAAAATTATGCACCTAATAACTTAGTTTCCTGGGTCCGCCCCTGCGCCTAATAATAATGCTCTAAATTATCAATAGTAGCATAATCACTTTCATTTAAACTAATCTTATTGTCGCAATCGCATAATTTTATAACGATTTCTATTCCTCCAACTCTAAAGTTGGGAATAAATTAACGTTACACAACTAGTATAACTATAATAGTCACTCACTACACCTAAATAACACAATTAAAACATCAACCTTATAATATAAAAGTACAACATCACATAAAAAAAAAAACCTAGATCTCAACAGTTTCAAATAAAAGAAGTTAAATGAAAGAGAGAGAGTAAGTAGTACAGTGCTACGACGTCGTTCAGCAGCAATGGAGAAACCAAAAGCAACTAAACATAAAACGATAACAAGTAGATGAACTAAGCTTGAGCCTCTTCCTTCACTCATACTGTTAAGCTGTGTTGAATGTGTGTGAACTGTCAAGTGACTAAAGTGTGTGTGAAAAAGTTGTGATTTTTGGATGGGAGTGATAAAAAGAAAAGGAAAAAGGAGGGGGAAATGAAATTGGTGCTTTCACTGCTTTGAGATACGAGATAAAGGTAAAAGGTATTATTGCGTTTTTTGAATTGATTACTCCGTATTTATTTCTTTATTCTCTCGTGTTTTATTTTTTAATAATGAGTATTATCTTGACTAGGATCTTGAGTATTGACAAACGCTATTAGGACAAGATCGGGGAGGGAGTGGTTACTTCTTCCCCAAATTTCCCCAAATTGCCACGTCACCAACAACCAATAAAAACCTTCCAACTCACAAGTCCCCAAATCACCCCAAACCCACACCAAAATGGAGGGAGTGGTCCCCAAACAACCCCAAATCCCACATTTTCCACATCACTTTTTTTTTTTCCATTTATTTTTAATACATAAACTATTTAAAAATAAAACACATATCATTTCATTAAAAATAAAAATAAAAATCCTACAATACTTAAAAAAACAACAATACTTAAAAATAAAAATCCTACAATACTTAAAAATAAAAATCCTACAATACTTAAATAAAAATAAAAATAAAAACGACATAAAAGAAACTAGATAAAAGAACTAATCATCGAGATACGGCAAGTCTTGAGCCGCTACGTGCTCCGTGAGATCAAATCGAAGGCGGTGATGGACGTTTTCATCTATTAGCTCCGCCACAACGTTTTCGTCATACACCGGTTCGACCGGTCCATCCATAATATGAACCGGTGATATTGCCCTCCCGTCGCCTTTTATTATCATGTTGTGCAAAATAATAGCCGCGTGCACAAACTTTCCAATCTTCGCTTTAGTCATAGCCCGGATAGGTCGAGCTAGAATTTTCCATTTTCCCTTTAAAACACCAAATGCTCGCTCGACATCTTTTCTTGCCCCCTCTTGCAACCTCTTGAATTTTATTTCCTTTGGGTCGGTTGGATACGGGTATGCCTTAACAAAGGTTGACCACTGGTTGTAGATTCCATCGGTAAGGTAGTAACCGCGTTTGTAGAAGCGCCCATTCACGTGAAATGAGGTGTTCGGAGCCGTTCCATTTTGCTCCGCAAGATACAAGTCGGACTGATTCAATACGTTGATGTCGTTGTTTGACCCCGGAGCACCAAAATACGCATGCCAAATCCATAAATCCTGTGACGCTGTAACCTCAAGCATAATAGTCGGGACACCATGGTCACCTCTCGTATATTGCCCCCTCAAGCTTCTAGGACAATTTTTCCATTCGACATGTGTGCAATCGATGCTACCAAGCATCCCTGGTATGTGATGTCGAGCCTCATGGGCCTCGAAAATGCGTAGCACATCGTGTTGAGTCGGCCTTCGTAAGTACTCTCGACCGTACAACTGAACGATGGCGTCACAAAAATTATCAAGAGATTCGCGTGACGTTCTTGCGGCCATGCATAAATACTCATCGTATTCATCGGGCGGATTACCAGTTGCGAGTTGCTTAATGGCGGAGGTGCATTTTTGTAGCGCCGTGAAACTTTTCTTGCTACGAGCGTCATAACCTTCTTGAAAATACGGGAATTGCGCTTCAATATCAGCCACTATGCTCAAAAACATGGTTTTATTCATACGAAACTTCTTTCTAAAGTGTGCGTCATTGTACTTTGGTTCTTCAACGAACCAATCATTTAGTAGAGTTTCAAGACCAACTTCTCGATGACGCTCAACGTGTGTACGAGGCCGAACGGTGCTAGAGCTTGCCGTGTCTACAACCCATTGATACGAGTCGTGCCAAAATTGCAACGAGCTACCAATGGAATCGTCGGTTGAAGACGGGTACATGCACTCTTCGGACGAAGTAGACATTTTTTTAGAGTAAAAATTGTTGGATAAGAGATTTGGTGTAGTTTTTTTTTTATGTATGATTTGTGTTTAGTTATGATTTGTGTTAGTATTTATATAGTGAAATAAGGGAAAAAAATTTTTTTTTTTTTTACCAAACGGCTATATTGCCGTTGCAAAATTCCTCGAATGCCCAAATGCCCGTTGAATAACGGCTACCTTCAATCGGTGAAGTTCACCGAATTTTCCAACTTTTGCTCGGCGCCGATCGGCGGCGGCGGTGTGCCCGATCGGCACCGAGCGACGCCGAAGGTCTCCCCGCTTCCACTCCCTCCCCCCTTAAGACAAGATCGAGATTCTACTATAAGATAGTTTTTGCTACTCCCTACGTCCTAAAATAAGTGTACACATTTCTTTTTTTGGCTGTCCCAAAATAAATGTCCAGTACCAAAAATAAAAAATAATAATTAACTAAAATCTCAATACTACCCCTGGACATTTAATAGATGCATAAACATTAAAATGAATAATAACCACACAAGTACATAAGTTCATTAGCATCAACTTTCAACAAAAGGATATTCTACTTGTCATATTTTTTTTCTAACAAGCACGTTAGCATCAACTTTCAACAAAAGGATATTCTACTTGTCATACTCCTACAATTTTAAACAAAAGACACATTCCACCATCCTTTTAACATTACAGTAGGCTGCATGAGTATATCAAAAGGAAACAAAAAAGAATGTGTTTTTCTTCACGTTTCTTCTGTTGGCATGGAAGTTTTTCATATCTTTCCTATTGACGCAAATAAGAAGTTGCTTGATCTATTAAATTGTGTTCGCAATCAATTGTCAATGGCAAACTTCCTTGTCGTTCCAACCTACCTTTACCGATATGGGGTATTCGATAGTTATTGCCACCATTAACCTTCAAGATTTCCTTCATGCATGTTTGTAAAGTTAGAAATACATTGTTAAGTTCACGAGATGGCATCCTTTCGTATGAAGCTTGAACCGCATGAACCAATTCATCAATCGTTCCCAAAACCTCTTGTTCTTGAAGTGATTGAATTGCCCGAAAAAAACCGAGGTCTAACACATTTAAATCCGGACTATTTGGCGGTTGAAAACAAAGTCGAATATCAAACCCATCTCGAGATGCTTCTTGAAGAAACTCGGCATCGTCAACTTTAATGTGTGGCTTTGCATTGTCTTGTTGGATATAAATTGGACCCGTATGACCTTGTGGCCACGTAGATCTAATAGCCGGTAATACCTTTTGTATCATCCATGACCTTGTTACGTCTTTTGTTACCGACAAGATAGGCTTTGTCTCCAATGTTCCCGCAACACGATTCTTACTTGAACGCTTTGCTGGTTCTAAAGTTGCGAGCGGGAATATGCCGATCTTTCCTGAAAAAACTTCGTTACCAAATGCATCAAATCTTGGTCGCGCAACCACTGCTAGAAACATTACTTTTGTCATGAACGTTTTCGATTTACATGTTCTTAATGGTTCTTCTTCGCCGGGAACAAGGTAGTAACGTTTTGATGCTTTCGATATGTAAAACCATTTTTCATCAATGTGAATGATGTTGTGCATATTATGGAAAGTAGGGCTAGCACTTGTTAAAGATGGAGGAGTAATCATAGACAAACAAAAGTTTACCCTTGCTTTTTTGTTTTCATCGGTCAAAAGCGGTTTGACGGCATTCGTGTGTGGTCTAAGTGCTCCTTCTTTGATTCTTCTATGTAAGGTTGATTTTGGAACATCCATTAACGTTGCAAGAGATCGAATATTTGTGCGACGACGTAATGGAATTTGTGAAACTTGAGTAAAGTCAATGTGTATCCGCTTTCGCCCAACAACACTTGGCTTCTTCGAAGATACATCAACCGTTGATCCTTGGAGGATTTGGAGTTTAGCTCGATGCCAAATGCGACTTATAGTTCGCTCACATGAAGTGAAAGAAAAAGCTATTGTACTAAACTTTACATTTATTATCATCTCAAGTACTTGGGCAATATTGTCATTTCTTTAACTGCATATGTGCTATACTGTGGATTTCTTAAAGTTTGAGTTTTTGGTCAGTGGACATTTTTATTGGGACGGAGGGAGTATTTCAAAGCAAGAGGTATTATGACATAAAGTTAAAGTCACGTCAATGTCACATCAACTTTAAACTTTTTAATCTTAACTCAAAAAAAATACTTCTTATCATAACTCAACAATTTACAATTTTAATACCTAAACTAAAACTAATACTTAATTTAATAAATATCATAACATTAAAAGTTCAACATTACATTACGAATTAAAAAAAAAAAAAAAAAAAAAAAAAAAAAAAAAAAAAAAAAAAAAAAGTTAAAACGAAAAGACAATGAAAAAAAAAAAAAACAAACGAAATAATAAAAATACGACATAAAGGAAACTACAACATACGAAAATTACGAAATACAATTACATCTACTGTCGAGGTCGCAAGTTATATTTTTTCATGATTCTGTCATATTCCTCATTGATCCAACCCACAGCGTTTGGATCCTTGTCGGTAGTGTCAATTATCAAAAGTTTCATCTCTTCCAACCTGGATTATATCTGCGCAATGAGTGTGATTATATTATATTTTCCAATCACTACAAATGAGTGTTGAGTGAATCATACTTCATATTCCTTTCGTGAGGTGTCTTAAAATGTTACCAGACAAGAGAATCATTAAGGTATTGTCAAACATCTCATCTTTTCATTTATAAGCCTAAAATAGATGGATCTTATCTTGTACTTGTGCTGGATAGATTTGCATCTCATTTTTATCATATGGATTTTCTTAAAAGCTAGATTTGCTTGGGGGCAAGCAATGTGTAAGTGTGGGGGATTTGATAACGCTCATTTTGAACATGTTTTTATAGCGTTATTCTTATGATTATGCATGTTATTTGGTTGTATTTATGAACATTTTACGCTTAAAAGGTGCAAAAGATGTGTTTAGGTTCAGGTACAACTATGTCGAAGGAAATAGAGAAAAAGATGAAGAAAAGTCGACAAAATCAAGTAAATATGCGCGAAGTGAAGTTTTCCGTTCAAGACAAAGATTCATGCTATGATTATGTTCAAGTTCAAGAGAAAGATGTGGAAATGAAGTCAAGAATAAGTGCCAAGAAGTGTGTTACAAGTGGGAATTATATGCTAGCTCTGAGTTGAAAGTTATGTGCAAGACTTGGTCTAAACCCAAGGTTTAAGTTTCTAGACCCAAGGTTTAAAGAAGGGGAGCTCATGCCTGAGGTATAAGAATTCATGCCTGAGGTATAGCCGTCGCTGTCACCCATACCCAGGGTCTACATTTTCATACCTGAGGTATGCAGAAAAATTGACATGAAGAGTTGCATTAACTCTTCACTTTAAGCACCATTAACACCAAGGCCAATCATTTACTTCTAATCACTAAAGTTCCTGCATCATTATGACACTTGGAGCCCAAGTTGTTTTCTTGTTGGCAAAGGGTAATCTCCCTACATAAGGATAAGAAAAACATAGAGAGAAGAGATAATCAAGATACAATAAACTACAACAAAATTCTGTCACTATTTTCTCTTACATTTGGGGCGACAAAGAGGAGGAAAACGCAGGAAAAGGAGACTAAAACTCTTACTAATCATAACTTCGATTACGCAAGGATCATTGTTGATCATTTCACAAGTGTTCTTCATTACTTGTAATCATCATTACAACATTTTGTAAGACTATTCAATCATGTTTACTATTGATCAATTTCTTATGGTTATTACTTTGTTTACCATGAGTGGCTAAGTGCCTTATGCACTTGCCTAGATGATGTTTGATTTATTATTCATTTGATTGATTATGACTTATTGGTTCTAACACAAAAGAAAAGTTAACACTAAGAACGAGTTGTGCTATCTTAAGTTTTCTCCACCAAAGAGTTATTAAGTTTGGGTAATTTCTAATGATGTATTGGGTTGAAAAAGACATTGTTAGTAAGTTAGTTGTAAACCTTTGCCTATGAGGGCTTTACCTTATGTATTGACCATTTCATAAGAAACTTAATTTAACTTGGAAAGCTAAATAGTGTGGTTGTCAATTATTTGTGAAACGAAAGTGAATCGGGTAATTGAGTTGTGTTAATCTTGGATTGATCAATTCTTAAATATTGTTTTTATAATCCCTAAATCTTGACGAGGATTGAAAGTATTTGAAACAATATAGTTAGTACACCACTAATCGAATTAGAACACCATCTAATTTGTTGATCATAATCAAATGGAACCAATGTCATAATCATGTCAAAGGAATTGTGCAAACTAGTCTAGGCAAGTGTAGTCTTTTAATTATTGAATTTTCATCATCTTTATTTGCTTGCAAATTAGAATTGCTTAGTTGGATTGCTATGTATTTACAAAAATTCACATCACACAAACAAAACAAATCCTAGTGAACGACCTCGGCTTACCTCAATTATCTCTTACTACATACGGACGAGTATACTTGCTCGTATGTGTTTCGTTTGAATCATTGGTAAATCGTGTTAAAATTTTTTAAAACTTGGACTCCTAACGGGTATATCCCTTGAAACATATCAAGTTTTTGGCGCCGCTACCGGGGATTTGAATCTCGTTTGAGTGAGTTTTTGCTTATAATTCATTAGTTTTAATCTTACTAGTATTGTTGCTCTTTAGCGTATTCTTTAGGTTCTCTCTAAAAAAAAAAAAAAAAAAAAAAAAAATTTCTTTCCAAATTTTTCTCCCATACCGCCGGTATAAATCAAAACCGGGCGGTATAATCTTACTGTTCGACCAAACCGTCGGCTAAAAAATCCAAACCGCCGGTATCACGTAAAAAAATATATAAAAAAATTTTCTAAGTCCAAAACCGCCGGTATAAATCAAAACCGGGCGGTATAATCTTTCTGTCTAAAATTTTCTTTTCGAATTCGACCAAACCGTCGGCCAGTAATTCCATACCGCCGGCCTGACCATATAAAAAAAATAGTTTTTAAATCCTTTTCGATAGGCTCGTTTTTCTCGTGTATGACCACTCGTTCTTCTAACGAAGAATTAAGTTCACCATTGTCTAATCCCGAACGTTTATTTCGTAAAAAGAAAACTCCATTTATTCCACCCGATCAAAGAAAACCAAGAACCAAAAATCCACCATTTGAAAACCTTTTCGAAGTTCATCCAATCGTTAATCTTTTTCAAGAAATACCATTTCCAATGGCTGACGATCAACCCATGTGGGGTACCAATAGGGTAGTAGCTCCTACGCCCGAAGCCGCAATTATTCCCGTGAATCTAGGAGAAAATTTTACTATCAAAGGTCATCATCTCTCTATGATTAAAGACAACCAATTTGATGGTAGAGTTAAATCTGATCCACATAAACATATTGCCGATTTCCTTGAAATTTGTGACATGTTTCATTATGGAACTACCGATCCAAATTCAATCCGACTTAAACTTTTTCCATCGTCTCTCACCGGAGAAGCGAAAATTTGGTATAATGAATTAAGCCCCGGAGTGATTACAACTTGGGACCAAATGAGAAGAGCGTTTGTTGGACGTTTCTTTCCACCAGCCATGTTTGATCGACTCTTAGGTGAAATTCGTAGTTTTACTCAAAAAGAAGGAGAAAATCTTGTTGAAGCTTGGCTTCGAATGAAAAACATGCTCCGTAGTTGTCATGGGCATGGATTGTCACGTGGTAATATTATCCAAATCTTTTACCATGGTCTAGATGACGCAACTCAAGGCATACTTGATGCCGGAGGAATTTTCCTTTATAAGACTCCTAATGAAGCTCACAATTTACTAGAAGACCGTGTACTCCTTAAGCTTGATTGGTCTAAAGATGCCAAAACTAAACCTCAACGAAAAACGGTTGCATTTGCGGAAGCAACAAATGAAAATTCCAAAATCTTGGATATGATGAAAGATTTTACCTCTAAAATTGATTCCAAATTCAAAAGTATCCAAAAAGAAATTAAAGAAATTCGTGAGGGATGTACTCATTGTGGTGGAAATCACTCCTCATCCGAGTGTGATGATAAACCCATGGGAGGTCCCGAAGCAGAAGCTAATTATGTTTCTGGAGGATATCGAGGAGGATGATATCGTGGAAACTACTACGGTAGAAATTCTAGAGATTGGCAAGATCGTCCACCAAGGGATGATAATCGTTCCCAAACTCGTGATGAAAACCGTCAAACATCTTTTCATGATGAAAATCGTTCTCGTGAAACAAAAAACGAAGAATCTGAATTCGAAAAAAACCATGTGTGAATTTGTGCATGCTCAAAAACAAACGAACGAATTCATGAAAAATCAATTCTTTATGCTTAAAAGCAAGGTTGAACAAGGTCAAAAGAATCATCAAGCTTCTATCCAAGATCTTTAGACCAAATTTGGTCGTCTTTCTGATCAACTCGCTGCAAGACCATCCGGTACCTTGCCAAGTAATACTCAAACCAATCCAAAACCATCATCATCTGGAAATTATCGTCCACCTCAAACAAGAAATGAGCATGTGAATGCTATATATACTCGTAGTGGTCTATCTTATGATCCACCACCCAACCCAACCCAAACAACTCCTGTTGTCCAAAATAATAGTGGGGATGAAGTAGAAGAGGAATCTAAAGAAAATGAACCAGTTTCTACACCAGTTGGTAAACCTACTCCAACACTCAAACCATATAAACCAAGAATTCCATACCCTCAACGTTTGAGGAAGGAAAAAATGGAAGAACAATATGGAAAGTTCATTGATTTACTAAAAGAAGTTAGAATCAACGTTCCTCTTGTTGATGTTCTAGCTGGAATGCCCAATTACGGGAAGTTTTTGAAAGAACTTGTTAATAATAAAAGCAAAATGGAAAACATTTCCGCTACTTTCTTAAATGAAGATTGTTCTGCAATAATTGAAAATAAATTACCAAAGAAACTCGGTGATCCAGGAAGTTTTCTTATTCCATGTACCTTGGGAAATTCAATCACTTGTGATGCTTTAGCCCATCTTGGTGCAAGTATCAATCTTATGCTATACTCGTTGTATGCGAAACTTTCAATCAAAACATTGAAACCAACAAGAATGAGTATACGATTAGCCAACCATACTATCCAGTATCCTATTGGAATAGCTGAAAATATGCTTGTTCATGTTGGAAAATTTGTTTTTCCTGTTGATTTTGTGATCCTTGAGATGAAAGAAGATAGCAAAGTTCCATTAATTCTAGGAAGACCTTTCCTAAATACTGCAGATGCTATCATTCGAGTAAAAAACAAAGAACTCAACCTTGGAGTTGGGGATGAAAGAATTTATTTTTCAATTAATCAAGCAATGAAGTATTCTCATGCTAATGATGACACTTGTTATAGCATTGATGTTATCGATGATATAACAGAAGAAACATTCGATGAGTTGCTTGATGAAAGAATTAAGACTCATAAAACATCTGGACAAATCAGTGATGAAGATCTCGATAGAGAATTTGCTGAATTTATGCAGATTGACACCGAAGAAATTTCGGAGGAAGAAAATACTAACTTTGAAGAGTTAGAATTCAATAATGATATGAGAATTTCAACCTCAATTGAAGAACCGCCAGTAGATCTAGTTTTGAAACCTCTTCCTGATCATTTGGAATATGCATTTTTGGAAAAGAATTCTCTTCTTCCAGTTTTCATATCTTCAAAACTTAAACCTGATGAAAAAGAACGACTAGTTTCTATACTCAAAAAGCATAAAGAAGCTTTTGCTTGGAAAACTTCTAATATTCCTGGAATAAGTCCAAACTTTTGCAAACATAAAATAAATCTTGAAACTGATTCTAAACCAGTTGTTCAAAGACAACGAAGACTCAATCCAAATATGAAGGAAGTAGTTAAGAAAGAAATAATCAAACTTCTTGACGCTGGAATTATTTATCCTATTGAGGATAGCTCATGGGTGAGTCCTGTTCACTGTGTTCCTAAGAAAGGAGGAACAACTGTCGTAACTAATGAACGTAATGAACTTGTTCCTACAAGAACTATCACTGGTTGGCGGGTATGCATTGATTATAGAAAATTAAATGATGCCACCAGAAAAGATCATTTTCCATTACCGTTCATGGATCAAATGTTGGAAAGACTTGCGGGGAACAAATACTTTTGCTTTCTCGATGGATTTTCAGGTTACTTTCAAATTCCAATTGATCCAGCTGATCAAGAAAAAACCACATTCACGTGTCCGTTCGGCACATATGCTTATAGGCGTATGCCTTTTGGTCTTTGTAACGCACCAGCAACATTTCAAAGATGAATGATTGCTATTTTTCAAGATATGCTTGAAACCTCCATGGAAGTATTCATGGATGATTTTTCAGTATTTGGAGACTCATTTGAGTCGTGCCTTTCCAATCTTGATAAAATGCTTGAAAGATGCAAAACTTCTCATCTCGTACTTAATTGGGAAAAATGTCATTTTATGGTGACAGAAGGAATTGTCCTTGGTCACAAGATTTCAAGCAAAGGAATCGAAGTTGACAAAGCAAAAATTGATGCTATTGCTAAGTTACCACCCCCAACTAACGTTAAAGGCGTTAGAAGTTTTTTGGGACATGCGGGATTTTACCGTCGATTCATTAAAGATTTTTCAAAAATATCTCGTCCAATGACGAAATTGCTTGAAAAAGATTTAGTCTTTGATTTCTATGAAGAGTGCATCAAGGCATTCGAAACATTAAAAAACAAGCTAACAAATGCACCAATTATGGTTTCACCAGATTGGTCGTTGCCGTTTGAACTCATGCGCGATGTAAGTGATTATGCTGTTGGAGCAGTATTAGGACAGCGAGATGGTAAACATTTTCGTCCTATATATTTTGCTAGCAAAACCTTGAATAGTGCCCAACAAAACTACACAATGACTGAAAAAGAACTTTTAGCTGTAGTTTTTGCATTCGACAAGTTTCGTTCCTATCTTGTTTTATCAAAAACAATTGTATTCACCGATCATTCAGCTCTGAAATATCTGTTTGCTAAACAAGATGCAAAACCACGTCTTATCCGATGGATTTTATTGCTTCAAGAGTTTGACATTGAAATCCAGAATAAGAAAGGCGCATAAAATGTGGCGGCAGATCATTTATCTAGATTAGAAAATCCAAATTTAGAGGAATTAGGTGAAACCGAGATTGATGATTACTTTCCCGACGAAACTCTTATGGGAATTGAAGATGAAGAAATTCCATGGTTTGCTGATTATGCAAATTATTTAGCTGGAGGAATAGTAAATTCTTTGCAGACTTAAAATATTATTTTTGGGATGAACCGTATCTATTCAAAATGTGCCCCGATGGTATAATAAGAAGATGCGTGTGTTGGAGAATGCTCGTGTCATAATCACTAATTATATGGCTAGACATATGTGAGCCTATGGGGTCACACACTTATACACAGAGATACCATTTTATAGATTGTATTTATCGTATTTACAATATATAAACGACTACGTAACTCAAGATTAATAACGGGCCATTAAGTACTAAGTTAGACTTAGTGTTTTTGGACTGGGCCAACAACGGGCAAGCCCATTGTAGGCCCTAAGCATGGCCGGCCTAGAGAAGGCTTCAAGAGGAAGTTATTATTTGAATTTGGTCAATGGTAATTAGCTAGAATTACTCCTAATTATCATTAATAAAATTGACTAAATATACTCTCTCCCCACTTCTCTTTTGTACGGCACAAAGAAAGAAAAAACTAGGGTTTTTCTTTTTAATCTTTTCCACTCTTGCATCTTGTTTATTCAAGAGTGATTAATTGGTTACGGGTTGATAGACTAGCATCGGGTGGTGATCAAGGACGTGTAGTGTGGACATATCATAGAGGTGATCTATTTTGATCACTTGGGTTTCATATTGTGTTCGACATAGGGCTTGTGTTGGTGACTCCCGGATCACGCTACAAAGGTATAAATTATGTGTTTATTTATTGATTGATCATATGGCACTATGGATCCGTTGTGGTGATGTTTATCCGCTGCGTTTTATATTAATTAATTGTTAATTCATGTTTACATCACCTATAGTGGTATCACGAGCCATCATATGTTGTCATATGATCATCTTGTATGCGTAAAAATGGCTAAAAACGTTGTTTTTAATGGATTTAAAAGTGTGATTTTAAAACAGCCCCTAGGGCTTGAATATTCTGAATATGTCGACTTTATTAAGGTCTTAATATCTGGACTTTTTGATCCTATGGCCATTTGTTATGCATACGTTGTTTGTTTTCTTGATCGGTACCCGTAAAATGGCCTAAAAACGTGTTTTTTGAGAGATTTTTAACCCAATTTTTAATCAGCCCATGAGGCTTATTTTTCTGTGGTAAAATGGTGTTAAGAAGGTCCTAATATCAGTGGGTTATGATTCTATGGCCATTTGTCACGCGTACCATTCGGGGTTTTAATTCTTGTTAATTATTTCTTCGATTCGTTGGCTAACAATTTAATTCTTGTTATTTATTTTGTTATCCATGGAAAATACATGCATGTTTGTCCATGGAGTTAGCCAACACCATGTAATAATCTTTATTTGAATTTATTATTATGTGTTCATATGCAAAGCCGATGAAAACCTAGACCACTTGTGCGTTGTGATTGTGATTGTTGGTTGGTTTTTCTTGTTTTGGGGTTTGCCATTGTTTTAGCACTTTTATAATGTATTTCAATTTTGGTTTTGCCAATGTTTGGGCATTTTACAGTAGATACAAAGTAGATTAGTTGTATTTTACTTTATATGTATTGTAAACAAGAGCTTGGAAGCAAAAGGCGAAAGATTGAAGAGTTGTAGACTGAAAGTTGCTGCTGGACATCTGTTGGGAAAACGTGCTTACCTGCTGATTGGTAAGGTATTTTTTTCTAAAAGTTTTGGTACAGGTCCACAAGACATAGGGCTACAACTTTGTCAACTGGGCCAAATCATGAGGAGGTGATCTTCCTTGGCTTTTGGGCCTTGCAAAACAGGAAAACTGGGCTGACAGAAACTGAAGTTCATGTGCATAATGGGCTTTTTACTTGCTCATGATTGTCTTGGAGCAAGTGGGAGCCCTCCATGTGGTTGTAATATATGTCCCTAGTTGACTCTTGGTTCTTGTGATGGCTCACAAGACCAAGCATAGGATTTTCATCGGTTGAGGCTTTGCATATTGTGGTTGAATGTTTGGTTGGTTGTTTTTATGTATGTTGTGACTACATGTAAAACGAAAAATGTTTTCTTAAAACTTGAAACTAAACATAAACCATTTTAAACTAAGTCTTATGATTTAGTTTAACTAAGTTTAAATATGATTTGAAACTTAAAAATCATTGTTTTCTAAAAAACACTTAAACTAGTTAAGATTGTTTATTGATTGATTTATTGTATTGTCCATACTTAATAATCCACTTAGGATATATATTAGTCTTGAAAATGGACAACTTGACACACATAAATTAAAACAATGATTAGACTGAAGTTAAGAAAAGTTTTTAACTTGTGCTACGAAGAATGAATGCATGCTTCTTTCGTACACGTTTTTGATTCACATCAAAACAATTTACCCGTCAAAATTTAAGTCATGCCGTCCAATTATGAGAACACTTGCAATTACCTTTTAGCATCTGGTCAGACCTAGGTTAAATTGTAACCCAAGGTGACTATTCTCCATGGTCAGACCTAGGATTATTCTCACAGTTTTCAAATTGGATGACTTAATCGAGTAGTGTGGTCAGACCCTTACCCGAGGCAAAGATGGGACTAAACATGCCAGCTTGACACTAGTTGCTTGTTCACTAGTGCCATGAGTCCCATAAAGATCTAAGAGTTGCACATGCAATGCAATTGGTCGACGTTACCTACCTATTGAATCCACCATTTCTAGTAGATCAACTGCATTAATGGTCGAACCTCAATGAGGATCTTAGCCTTTTCGTAAAATTAATTGTTTTAATATGCTTAAACTTGGGTAGTTAATTTTAAAAAGGATTAATTATTGAAACTTACTAAAATTTGAACTTTGTTTGTTTTGTAGATGACAACTCCTAATCATACCATAAACAACTCGTACATCAGATCAATTCTTGAAAAAGAAAAATTGAATGGTAATAACTTTTTGGACTGGTATCGCAACCTGAGGATTGTCCTAAGGGCTGAACAAAAGTTTTACCATCTGGAAGAACCTTTACCTGAAGCACCCCCTGCTAATGCCTCCGCTGCTGTTCGTACCGCCTACACTCGTAGGGTTAACGAGCAGCAAGAGGTTGCTTGTCTTATGCTTGCAAGCATGATCCCTGAGCTCCAAAAGAACTTAGAGAACCTTGCAGCATTTGACATGCTGACCGAACTGAAAACTATGTTCGAGCAGCAAGCTGAGCAAGAATTGTTTGACACTGTCAAAGCTTTTCATGCGTGCAAGTAGGAGGAGGGCCAAACGGTCAGTAGCTACGTCATGAAAATGAAGGGCTACCTTGACCAAATGGAGCGTCTTGGATACCCCATGCCTCAGATCCTTGGAGTGAGCTTGATACTTACCTCACTGTCAAAGGATTATGATCAGTTTGTGCAAAACTACAACATGCACAGCATGGGCAAGACCATTCCTGAGCTGCATAACATGCTGAAACTTGCAGAGAAAGGAATGCCCAAGAAGGCTCCTATGGTCCTAGCTATAAAGGAAGGACGAATCCAGAAGAAGAAGCCGAAGGCAAATGGCAAGGGACAAGTGAAGGGCAAGTATAAGCTTGCTTATGCCCCCCAACCTAAGATCCCCCCACCTGCTAAGTAGGAGCACCCGGCTAAGGACACCCTTTGTCACCATTGTGGAAAGAAGGGGCACTGGAGGCGGAACTGTCCGACCTACCTGGAAGAGTTGAAGAAGAACAAAGCTAGCGCAGCTAGCACATCAGGTATCTTCACTATAGAACTCTATACTTTTCCTAACAAATCATGGGTATATGATACTGGTTGTGGCACTCACATTTGTAATAATGTGCAGGGGCTTAGGGGAAGAAGAAAGTTGAAGCAAGGAGCTTTGAACCTGTACGTTGGCAATGGCAACCGTGCAGCTGTCGAAGCAATAGGGAGCTTTGATCTCATCCTCCCTAATAGTTTAGTTATTGTTTTAAATAATTGCCATTTTGCACCTACTATTACTAGAGGTGTTGTTTCACTTTCTCGTTTGAAGGATGATGGTTTCATTCATACATTTACGGATTTTGGCATTTCAGTTTCTAAGGATAATATTTTTTATTTTAATGCTATTCCTCGTGATGGTATTTTTGAAATTGATATGCGTGATTCTATTTCAAACGATAGTTCTATATATAATGTTAGAAATAAGAAATCTAAACATAACTTAGATTCCACTTACCTATGGCATTGTCGTCTTTGTCACATAAACAAGAAACGCATTACAAAGCTGCAACACGATGGGCTTTTAGAGTCAACCGACCCTAAGTCGTTTGATGAATGCATTTCTTGTATATCTGGTAAAATGGCACGAAAGCCCTTCTCCCATGTAGGAGAAAGAGCTGAAGATCTACTTGGACTCATACATACTGACGTATGTGGCCCATTTAGAACAACGTCAAGGGAAGGAGCTAACTACTTCATTACTTTTACTGATGATTTCAGTCGATATGGTTATGTTTACTTGATTAAACATAAACATGAAGCTTTTGAAATGTTCAAAGTTTTTCAAAATGAAGTGGAAAATCAACTAGGCAAGACCATAAAAGCTCTTCATCATCGAAGTGAATATGAGTCAGTGATAAAAAGGGGGATTGTTCTTAGCTCCAATACCCACTATGGATCTAAGGAGAATCACTTGCTAGAGTTCATCTGATGATCTAAACAGTGTCTTTTGGGATGTTGCTGCACCATTCATTGTCCACCGAAGTAACAAGACACCAACAAAATGGCATGGAAGTCCTATTTCATTTGAGATCTAGTGAGGCTCTCGTAAATGAACACACTGACAATGAAGAGCTATCAAGTGTATCTTGTAATCCCAAGGAAGATGGCTTACTAACTACCACGAGACTTTTGTGCTGGTATGCTGAGTTCTTGAGAACCGTCTCATTTCCAAGAGGAAGGGAGCAATGTACACCTTGATGAAATATCATGAGGAAGGCAAATCCTCTGTGAGCACTATTGTAACTCGAAATGAGATCAACCTGAAAATGTTGACCACATCAAGATGTTCTCCCATTGTAGATCCCAAGGATAACAGTTCTAAGCAACCCTGAGCGATATGTTTGTCTATGCGATTCTTGAGCGAACAATGATAAGTGGGAGAAATGTAGACCTTATAATCGAGATGCAACCTTCTGGTACCTAGTCAACACAAAATGAGATTCAAGCTATGAATGGGTGAAACCATGAAGATGATGCTCTTGAGATCCGAAGTGACTACCTCATACGCTAAAACCTGAGCGATAGTGGCTTTCTTTTTTTTTTTTTTTTTTTTTTTTTTTTTTTTTTTTTTTTTTTTTTTTTTTTTTTTTTTTTTTTTTTTTTTTTTTTTTTTTTTTTTTTTTTTTTTTTTTTTTTTTTTTTTTTTTTTTTTTTTTTTTTTTTTTTTTTTTTTTTTTTTTTTTTTTTTTTTTTTTTTTTTTTTTTTTTTTTTTTTTTTTTTTTTTTTTTTTTATGTCGATGCTGAGGAACATGATTAGGGGATCATGGTGAGCCCACTAACTATCGAGATGCATTTCGAGTCTGAACACGATAAATGGATCGAAGCTATGAATGGGAGATGAAATCCATAAAGACAATGATGTCTGGGTCGAAGTAGACCTACCTCCTAACGCTAAAACCGTGGGGAGCAAGTGGCTCTTCAAAAAGAAGACCGACATGGATGGAAAAGTACACACTACAAAGCTCGTCTAGTAGCAAAAGGTTTCACTCAAACCTACGGGGTTGACTATGAAGAAACCTTCTCGCCTGTTGCCTAAGCTATTGTTTAAAGCTATTAGGATTCTTATACCATAGCAGCGATATTGACTATGGATTTGGCAAATGGATGTCAAGGCACTTTCATGAAACGGCCACTCTGATCAAGAGTTCGTGAATCCAAGTGCAACCAAGGGTTCGTGAATCCTAATAGATTCCAAACTAAAGTATGCAAGCTTAAAAGATCCATTTATGGATTAAAGCAAGCATCCAGAAGTTGGAAAAGAGCAGACTATCAAATCAAACTTGAGCCACACCTGACAAACTGAACCAGGTCTATAAGTGTACTCCTTTGAGGATAACCCAAATTTGTAAATCGAATGGTTATATTTCTTGAACTCCACCCGAAACAAATTTTGTTGCTCGGAATCTGAGTTTCTTGAGAACGTCTCATTTCACAAGAGGCAAGTGGGACACTGTAACTTGAAAATTCAAGAGGAAGTGCAACCACCTTAAACTAGTTCAACATCCAAAGAGATTCCAACATGAAAATGATTGAACCACATCAAGGTTTTAGTCCATTCGGAAATCCGCAAGGATACCTCAAGGCACCTGAGCCATGGTTCTACTATAGTCGATGCTGAAGGAACATGAGTAAAGGATCAGGTGAGCCTAATAATCGGAGATGCATTGCAAGTCCTGAACAGATAAATGGATCGAGTCATGAATCAAAGAAAACCCATGGATGGAAAGTAACACCTACAAAGTGTCTAGTAGCAAAGTTACCAAACCTCTACTTAAAACTCCGTGTGCAACGTGCTTTAACAAGAAGACGCGACATGGATGGAAAAGTACACACCTACAAAGCTCGTCTTGAAGGCTACTAACAAGGTTTACTATGGAACCTCGGGGCTTGTGAACTAGAACATCCATACAGTATTGCAGACGTTCAAAGATCATTAGGATTTAACTAAGCCATACACGTATATGATAAGAGATTTGAGATGAAATCAAGAAAAGGTTTCACTCAAAATCTACGAGCCATGATACAGAAGACTAGTGTAGTATGCGTGTCAATCAACTGCGAGCATTGCTCAGTGAAATCTAACATCCAAGCTAAAGATGTAAATCTGCTTCAAATGTGCCATTTGAAATGGATTAAGCGAGAACCGTCATATTGGATCAAGAATTGCGATGATAGATCAAAGATTAAATGGCTTGTCAAGTCAACATTGCAAAATCCTGAAGCATTTAGATGAAATTCAAACGTGGAATTTCCATGATCCAAATACTAATATGTCGATGATATATGCTCAGGAACACATTCCACATGTGAGGACAAGGATGTAAGAATCCGTATGGATTCGGCTTGCATGGAAAGATCCATAGATGATGCGGTTAATGACTAGCCATCTACGTATACGTCAAGTAACGCTAAGCAAGTGATATTACAACAATCCTAAGCGTAGTGCAAGTTCCAAACGTGGAACTCATGAACCTCGTTTGAGTAAAGCTAAGGATCACACCTATGAGGTAGAATGAAGGAATGTATGCTCGGCTGTGGACCGAATGATGACGTTAATGCTGACGATATGGTCTCTCAACTAAGTTGTTTCAAAGATCCAAGGATAGACTGATGTTGACATAAAGATCGAAATAGAGTTTTCTTTTGGTGTTGTAACTATGTGTTACTTGTTAACTGATGCAGGCTGGGAGACGGATCGTGATGACACCAAATCCCAAACGGGATATGTTTTCATCATGAACGGAGGTGCTGTTGACTGGAAGAGTGCCAAACAAAGCACTATCGCGATGTCCTCTACAGAAGCTGAATACATTGCTGCTTCTGAAGCTGCTATGGAGGCGATTTGGATACGTAAATTCATTTCTGGGCTTGGCGTTGTCCCCAGCAATGAACGACCTATGGATATGTACTGTGACAATACAGGTGCCATTATCATAGCCAATGAACCAGGTGTTCAAAAGGGTGCCAAACATTTTCGTCGAAAAGTTCACTACATTCGAGAGGTTATCGAAAGTGGTGATATTCGTCTTCTCAAAGTTCACACAGATGACAACATAGCTGATCCTTTTACTAAACCAATGCCTTGTGCCAAACATGTCGAACATGCTAGGAGCATTGGACTTAGACCAGCTAGTAGTCTCATGTAGATCTGTATTTTTTAGTATTTGAATAATTAGAACGTTAAACGGTTTGTATTTGCAATGAATTGATGTAATGGTTATGATCGTTTTCATTTTATATCAACTGTGTTCTATATTTGCATGTTTAATCCATGAATAATTTATTTATTCTAAAATTATCCATTGTCGGTTGACGATACGGGAGTATCATCAAATTAAGGCAAATGTGAGCGTGTTGGTGATTCATTTGCCAAACTCACATGTTGTTCATTGTGATGAACATTGGATTGACCCAACCTACGAGAATTCACTACATGGATCGTCGTCAATAGTGAATCTCGCAAGAGGTTATGTCTCTTATCCTCAGACTTGAGATGCAAGCAGGTCTTGCATGTGTGGAATTTCATTCCTTGATATAGTTAAACGCTATCCTGAATAAGGTAGTTATAAAGGCCATTTTCAGGAGTGATATGAAGCATGTGAATGACACGTGTAGTCAAAATGGGATTTGTTCCTCCACTTGCTTTGGAGTTAGATACTATTGGGCCCCTCGATGAATTGAACAGATGTTTGTATGGCCGTACCCAAATGAGATTAAGATGAATCTTAATTCACTTGGTAATCTAGTTCAATATCTATATCGAGAAACATAATAGTTGAACTATTAGAATGACTTTTGATCCATATCTAATATTCAACACGGTATCAGCAAAAAAAGGATAGATGACATGTAAACCATCTGAAATGAGACGTTTAAGAAACTACCCTCACATGCTTCTAGGGGCTTTGGCGTGTTACTAGACGCTAACCATTGCTTGTATAATTACTTGATTATTATGACGTCGCAAGTGGGAGCTGTTGGAGAATGCTCGTGTCATAATCACTAATTATATAGCTAGACATATGTGAGCCTATGGGGTCACACACTTATACACAGAGACACCATTTTATAGATTGTATTTATCGTATTTACAATATATAAAACGACTACGTAACTCAAGATTAATAACGGGCCATTAAGTACTAAGTTAGACTTAGTGTTTTTGGACTGGGCCAACAACAGGCAAGCCCATTGTAGGCCCTAAGCATGGCCGGCCTAGAGAAGGCTTCAAGAGGAAGTTATTACTTGAATTTGGTCAATGGTAATTAGCTAGAATTACTCCTAATTATCATTAATAAAATTGACTAAATATACTCTCTCCCCACTACTCTTTTGTACGGCACAAAGAAAGAAAAAACTAGGGTTTTTCTTTTTAATCTTTTCCACTCTTGCATCTTGTTTATTCAAGAGTGATTAATTGGTTACGGGTTGATAGACTAGCATCGGGTGGTGATCAAGGACGTGTAGTGTGGACATATCATAGAGGTGATCTATTTTGATCACTTGGGTTTCATATTGTGTTCAACATAAGGCTTGTGTTGGTGACTCCCGGATCACGCTACAAAGGTATAAATTATGTGTTTATTTATTGATTGATCATATGGCACTATGAATCCGTTGTGGTGATGTTTATCCGCTGCGTTTTATATTAATTAATTGTTAATTCATGTTTACATCACCTATAATAAGAAGATGCGTGTATGGTTCCGAAACTCAAAAAATTCTTGATGAATGTCATCACGGCCCAACCGGAGGACATTATGGACCATCCACCACCGCTAAAAAAGTTTTTGATGCGGGATTTTATTGGCCAACGATTTTTAAAGAAGCACATACACTTGTGCAGAATTGTGATGCATGCCAAAAATCTGGTAATCTTTCTCGTAGAGACGAAATGCCACAAAAAAGTATCCAAGTTTCTGAAATATTTGATATTTGGGGAATTGACTTCATGGGACCTTTTCCTAAATCTCATAAATTCGAATACATCCTCGTTGCAATAGATCATGTTTCCAAATGGGCGGAAGCAGAAGCTTTACCCACTAACGATGCTCGAGTAGTTGTGAATTTTCTGAAAAAGCTTTTCTCTCGATTCGAAATTCCAAAAGCTTTGATAAGCGACAGAGGAACTCATTTTTGCAATCATCAAATGGAAAAAGCTATGAAAAGATATGGGGTCCACCATCGTTTCTCAACAGCATACCATCCTTAGACCAGTGGTCAAGTTGAAAACACCAATAGAGCTTTAAAAAGAATACTTGAAAAAACAGTTAAGGATAATCCTTCTGTTTGGTCAAGGAAACTCGATGATGCTCTATGGGCATTTAGAACCGCATATAAAACTCCAATTGGTACAACCCCTGATGCGTGTAGCGTGTCGTTGCGGTTTAGCAGTATTAATGCCTAATCAAGTTTTAAATTTATATTTGGCCGACTTATCAATAACACACACACTTAACAAGCAGTTTACCCGGTCAGTATGAATATAATGGTAAGTAGAGTGTCGATCACTAAGAGTGGAACGTATTACCTAGTTATTCTAATCAGTATTTTAATATATTAAGTTAGCTATACAATCTAATCTAACGCAAGGGGGTTCAGCCTGAGAGACTGGCACGATTTGGTTGCAATTAAATAATAAACTAAACCAATAGGCACGAATCAGCAAGTAGCACACACGTACACAGATAAATACTCGAGACAATAAGAGGGCTGTCCTTATGATAAGTAGTTTGTCACTTGTTTTATTGCTAGTGTTATATGAAGTGTATAGTTCGATGCAACGCACCGAGATTAAGTCCTTTCTCGTTGGTTCTAATCTTATCGGCGAGTAAACCCTTAATGATTACTTATGACTATCCTTTTTATCTTTCTCCTACTTTTCTACAGACCATAGAATGCATAGGCGATCTAATAAACCGGAGAGGGCAGAGGCATGGCGACCCGATCAACGCTCAGCTAGCCACAGAGGTTATCAATGCACTAATAAAAGTCACCAATGACACTAACATATAAACTTTAATTGATGAGAAAGCAGTTTTAAGGGAGTGCAACCTTTCCGTTGTCACGTTACACAAGCCACCAATCTTGATGAATTAAAGTTTACTAACACAATAAAACAAAACTACTTAATGAATTAAACACATGCAGCACCTTCTTACAGCTCTTGTATCTTTAATTTGGGTGTGTCTTGTGCTGCTGCCTTGACTGAATTCGTCCTAGGTTTCTGGTCTTCGGTCACGTATCTAATATATGTCTCCTCGAATTCGTCTGGTCTTGGGGTATTTATAGTTTCTGTCTGAGGGTGAGATGCGGCGCATCTAGTAAGTAGATGCGGCGCATGTACTTAACTTCGCGTGGGGTCCAAGATTATAATATTCAGGAATATTCGTACACCGCCAGAAGATGTGGCGTAACTCCATTATCAGATGCGGCGCATGTCTTCTTGTATCTTGGATCGTATCTGGTGAAATATTGATAGTGATGCGGCGCATGTAATGAGTGAGATGCGGCGCATCTGGAGCAGAACAAGTTGGTTATTCTTCGTTGACCAAAGTTTCATATGCGGCGCATGGGATAAATCCATGCGGCGCATTCTTCAAAGTCAGGCAGTGGTCTTCATTCTCTTCATCCCAACAACCAATTCCAATCTTGATCATTTTACTCCGTTTTTAGTCCATAATCGCTAAGTTTCACCAAATGCTTGTTTTTACCTGAGAATTACAAAAGTAAACGATTAAGTATCAATCCTCATACATAATATAGTAAAACAAGTCAAATTAATAGGATAAATGATAGTAATAAAATGTACTTATTTGAGTTCATCAAATATCCCCCCACTTGAACTTTACTTGTCCCCAAGTAAACCTTAGAATTAATCTTATGAAAATGTATCCTAAAAGATATTAGGATTTATTTTTATATTTAAGCATGTATTCATTTTTTGTCATAATCACACAACTAAACACTTAACGAATTAGAAGTAAAATAAAATAATTTGATAAAAGCAAATCTAATCGTTTAACTGTCCAGTCGCGACGAATATTCTATCATAAGCTTGGCAAGTATACACATCTCCACCACTAAAGCAAAGGAATAACAAGTCTAAAGCGGTAAAAAGGGTTTTTAGGCTTAAGGGTTAATTATTCTTATTCACTATCGATCTCAAATTCTAGAAAAGGCGACAAAATCACAAATACATGATCGAATCCACGAACACGATACTTGCAATTGCTCAAATCCTTAACTCGAACAGGCTAAAGATAGGTCCAAACTTCACCAATAATAATATATCAAAAAGGGCGACAAAATCATAAATACATAGCCGAATCCACGACTACGATACTTAAGATTGCTCAAATCCCTAATCTCAATAAATCAAAGGTTTGGTTGGATAAAGAATAATACAGGGTATGGATAATATTTGGGATATAAATTGGTGTAAAAATAAAAATAAACAAAACAAATAAATTAAAATCCTAAGTGTGGTTAATTACTTTCCCAACCATCCCATGAATAAGACTAATATCATTGAATAACTCACGCTTTAACACTTGAAACACACGCTTTAGGTAGACACGAATTATACTCAACAAGATCTTAATCAAAGAATAAACCTTAGTTGACGTTCCCATAACTGCCAACTCCCATTCAATCCATAGATATATATAACAACTAGTGGTGATATCGACCACTTACATAACTTTACATCGTTGGTTTATCAATCTTCCAACTTTTTTTTTCTTTTTCTTTTTCTTTTCTCATTTTTTCGATTTTTTTTTTTTTTTTTTTTTTTTTTTTTTTTTTTTTTTTTAATAACATAAACATAGATGTGTAAAATTTCACCACATCACCAAAACAATAATTCTGGATAATTTTTCCATACTTTTCATAACTTCAGAAATAACGGTAATAGTGAAAGTAGTAAACACACGAAAAATAAACTCAAAGATATACAATATTTACTTTCACTCCAATTGCATTGTGCAATTTCCCGACCTAACCATAGATAATGAATTACGCACGCGAACACAGGTAATGTAAGGAAACACACTTTGCCTATAGCAATTAACCAACCACGGATTATAATCTACAGGGTAGGCTAAGGTGTAAGGGTGTAACGAAACATTTTAACAAAGGTGTAAGAAACGAAAGGAATGGCTCTGAGTGTTTTTCTAGGGGTATCTTACTCTAAAAATGAGAGTAACAAAAGGGTTTATACGGGGGTTAACTAACCAGTGTAGTTAGCTAATATCACATAACATATAAGGCTATTTGGGTGTAATCCTAGAATTTACCAATTTAGACAAGTCATTCCAATTATATAAAATAATACTTATTATGGTGGTCTCGAATAGTATACAAGCCAAGTTCTAAAGTTTACAAGTCACCGGCACACTCATAGATTTGTGAATTTTGAAAAATCACAATTTTTTGAAAATAACGTCATGTGTGCAGCTATGCAACTTAGACTTTAAACAAAAACATGCTAAAAATTTTAAATTTTTATATATTAAGCACATTTTAAGCATATTTTGAAAAGTTTAGGACAAGTAAGTGTTAAGTGTTCTAATTCTCCAATCCCCCCACTTAAGTTAAACAACGTCCTCGTTGTTTGTATTAAAGGTTAAAAACTGGAAAATAAAAGAATTAGAACAGAAAAACTCCCCTGAGATTTGCTCGGTATGATCCTCCATTAGTAGTAGAGCAAAAATCATCTTTCTTGTGGATTAGAACGTTTAAGCTTCATATTTGATGTATCCACAGGAAATGCAGGAATCTATAATACCACCAAGGCTTCAAAACACACCTAAGATAAGAAAGGTTCAAACTTGCATAATACATTAGTAGTTAGGAAAAATAAAACATAAAAATTAAAAATTAAAATCATCAGGTCAGTCGATGCGCCGTATCTTATGGAAGAAGATACGCCGTATCGAGCCTGGAATAAATACGGATCAGAATAAAAGATGCGCCGCATCCTTAACCAGGGATGCGCCGTATTAAAATAAACTGATAAAAAGTTTTAAATTCGAAAATAAAAAATGCAGAAAAATAAAATAAGATATGAACATTTGCAGGAGATGCGTCGCATCTCAGAATTGAGATGCGCCGTATCCTCTGCGGCCTGACTGACTCGACACATAAACAGAAAATTAAAAGATAAATCCGGGTTGTCTCCCGGTAAGCACTTGTCTTTATTCCAGAGTCTTCAAGTTAGACTCACGTTCAGCTCTTCACTTAGTTCTTGTCACGGTCCATCCTTCTTCCTTCATCCGAAAGATGTTCCCGTATAGTTCTGCGACGTTTTCTTCCGTTCGACTTAATCTAGTATAACTCTTGGTCGTCGTCGCAACATACTCTTCCTCTGGTCCCAAAGAATATTTGATGATTTTAAACTTTTCAGAAATAATCATAGGTGGCTTATTATAAGGGATTCCAAGTAGTTGACACTTTCTTTTGGTGAATTCTTCCTCGTCATTATCAACATACTTAAAATAAGGATCCTTAATCAAATAGTCATCTAGTTCATCAATTAATGACTTATTGTTATCATCATCTTGAATCGCCTCCCATTCTCTATCCAATTCCCATTGTAGCCGTCGACTAAGCTTCGTGTAATCATCAAATTGTTCATGCACCCATTCCCAGAAAGTAGTATTTGATGTACCTTTAAGTCCTTTCAAGTATTCAATTCTACCCTTTTCTTGCAAAGCTTCAGTTTTTCGTGGGCAGTCTTCAACATTATCGTACCACTCATAATCTTCAAAGGTTACATCTTTTCCAACCCGTTTCATCCCAATAATACTTCCCCCATTACAGGTTCCGTCACTCTTATAATCACAGGTCGGCCAAACACTACTCCCATCCTTGAAAACGAAGGGTGTACAGGTGTGATTAATGTGCTCAAATTCCCATGGTTTATCCCAAACCCATGGTACTTGGTCATTCCATTCATAGTACCAGGTATTTTTGAAATCATCATAAGTCTTGAATCCTGGTAAATCTCCAGTAAGCACATCATCGTCGACTTGAAGAAGGTAATTAAATTCCTTGAATTGCTTGCACAAGGGCGTCTCATAATCGAACACGTCAATGTCTATTCTGAATAATTCTTCAATTCTCTCATTGACTGTAGAATCATGAAGTGACGACCCATAATCGCTTTCTACTTCTTCGTCTTCACCTCTTATCCAATATACCCATAATGCATCCTTAGTAGCTCAATCCATGCTCTTATGGTTATTAAACTTACTAGCCAACCATTCTGAAAAATCAACATCGTTAGGATCGTGGTTAACGTCAAAGCAAGTCTTTTCAATCATTTTCCTCTTTATCTTCATGAACTCGTTAAATTGCTCCCTAAAACTCCGTGTCAACCATGAAGTCATAATCTGCTTGACTTCATTTGCAGGGGCAAATTTCGGACTACCATATTTAAGCTCAAGCCAATCATTGAGGGAGAGGTCCATCAATCTTACCAACTTGCCATGAAATAGTAATTCCGCCACAGCATAAATCCTGTCATCATCCAGATAGTTCTCATTTAATCCCCAGTACTGTTCGGAATAAGGCATGTAAGAGATTTGGCTATTGCCTCCACCACAGCTTTTGTTGCTCGAGTCCATGTATGCAAGATAGAATTTCCCATCATCTTCTTCGATAGTGGTCCAGTTTAATCCTTTGGATTCAATGATAGGCCATAAGAGCAACAGTTCATCTCCAGTGTACCTCACAAATACATCATACGAGAATACCCCTTTGTCAATGTTGCATAAACGCATGAATTCCTTAAAAGCAGCTTCAAGAGGGGTCTCCCAAGAGAATAAATCTGCATCGATCATGAGCACATTGAATGAATCTGAAAGCAAGCATTCCATAGCAAGATATCCGTTAACTGACATGTCTTCCATAGCAAAATCTGTCATCAAAGGTAAAATCATCAGTAGGATTTGTTCGCTAGAAGAGAAATTAATGAATTTAGAAACGGATATAAGAATACAAATAGCTGATATCTGCAGACGATGCGCCGTATCCAAAAAGTTGGATACGCCGTATCTAATAATCGTTAAAATTTTAATCAGACTTTATTCAGAAAATAGATACGCCGCTTAGGAATTATGAATGCGCCGTATCGAATTAAATTAATCAAAAATCGATATTTATTAAAATTAAATGCGTCGTATTAACAAAAGTTAATGCGCCGTATTTTCGTTACGTTTCAAAATACAAGATTCTTGATTCAGAAGATGCGCCGTATCGATAAAAATCGATACGCCGTATCTGTTTAATAATTCGGAAACTGTTTTTAATTAAAATAATAGATACGCCGTATCTGCTAAAGCAGATGCGTCGTATGGCATTAACGTTTAGAAATTTTTTTATCAAAAACAGATACGCCGTATCTTGGGGAAAAGATGCGTCGTATCGCTTTATCGCTTAGAATTTTTTTTTTATTAAAAACAGATACGCCGTATCTTGGGGAAAAGATGCGTCGTATCGAATTAATTAAACGCGTTGTATTTTAAAAAAATTGAACGCAATACGCCGTATCTGAGGAATCAGATGCGCCGTATCGTTCGATTTAGCTCAGTACAACGATCGCAGAAAACAAAAATTACGAAAAATTAAAACAAATAAAAACACACGAAAATAAACACAAACAAAAGCAAACAAATAACACACAAAAACAGAAAATATGCAAAATAGTACAATGAATGCAAATTAAACTAATACACAACAAAATTAGCGGTTAGATAAAAATTAAAAACCTAATTAAAATACTAATCAAATTAATAGATAATAACAATTCACTCCCCGGCAACGGCGCCAAAAACTTGATGCGTGTAGCGTGTCGTTGCGGTTTAGCAGTATTAATGCCTAATCAAGTTTTAAATTTATATTTAGCCGACTTATCAATAACACACACACTTAACGAGCAGTGTACCCGGTCAGTATGAATATAATGGTAAGTAGAGTGTCGATCACTAAGAGTGGAACGTATTACCTAGTTATTCTAATCAGTATTTTAATATATTAAGTTAGCTATACAATCTAATCTAACGCAAGGGGGTTTAGCCTGAGAGACTGGCACGATTTGGTTGCAATTAAATAATAAACTAAACCAATAGGCACGAATCAGCAAGTAGCACACACGTACACAGATAAATACTCGAGACAATAAGAGGGCTGTCCTTATGATAAGTAGTTTGTCACTTGTTTTATTGCTAGTGTTATATGAAGTGTATAGTTCGATGCAACGCACCGAGATTAAGTCCTTTCTCGTTGGTTCTAATCTTATCGGCGAGTAAACCCTTAATGATTACTTATGACTATCCTTTTTATCTTTCTCCTACTTTTCTACAGACCATAGAATGCATAGGCGATCTAATAAACCGGAGAGGGCAGAGGCATGGCGACCCGATCAACGCTCAGCTAGCCACAGAGGTTATCAATGCACTAATAAAAGTCACCAATGACACTAACATATAAACTTTAATTGATGAGAAAGCAGTTTTAAGGGAGTGCAACCTTTCCGTTGTCACGTTACACAAGCCAACAATCTTGATGAATTAAAGTTTACTAACACAATAAAACAAAACTACTTAATGAATTAAACACATGCAGCACCTTCTTACAGCTCTTGTATCTTTAATTTGGGTGTGTGTTGTGCTGCTGCCTTGACTGAATTCGTCCTAGGTTTCTGGTCTTCGGTCACGTATCTAATTTATGTCTCCTCGAATTCGTCTGGTCTTGGGGTATTTATAGTTTCTGTCTGAGGGTGAGATGCGGCGCATCTAGTAAGTAGATGCGGCGCATGTACTTAACTTCGCGTGGGGTCCAAGATTATAATATTCAGGAATATTCGTACACCGCCAGAAGATGCGGCGTAACTCCATTATCAGATGCGGCGCATGTCTTCTTGTATCTTGGATCGTATCTGGTGAAATATTGATAGTGATGCGACGCATGTAATGAGTGAGATGCGGCGCATCTGGAGCAGAACAAGTTGGTTATTCTTCGTTGACCAAAGTTTCATATGCGGCGCATGGGATAAATCCATGCGGCGCATTCTTCAAAGTCAAGCAGTGGTCTTCATTCTCTTCATCCCAACAACCAATTCCAATCTTGATCATTTTACTCCGTTTTTAGTCCATAATCGCTAAGTTTCACCAAATGCTTGTTTTTACTTGAGAATTACAAAAGTAAACGATTAAGTATCAATCCTCATACATAATATAGTAAAACAAGTCAAATTAATAGGATAAATGATAGTAATAAAATGTACTTATTTGAGTTCATCAACCCCGTATAGACTTATATATGGAAAAAATTGTCATTTACCATTTGAAATTGAACATCGTGCTTACTGGGCATTGAGGCAATGTAATCCTGATTTAAAAATCGCTGGAGAAAAACGATTTTTACAATTACATGAACTCGATGAATTGAGACTCCAAGCATATGAAAATTCAAAATTATACAAAGCTCGAACATAAGCTTATCATTATAGGAAGCTAAGAATCCGTAAAGAATTCAAGGCTGGAGACAAAGTTCTTTTGTTCAATTCAAAGTATAAATTCAAAGCTCCTAAACTCAGAACCAAATGGTTTGGTCCATTCGTGGTAAAACATGGTTTTTCATCCGGATATGTTGAACTATATGATAAGAAGGGTGGAACTTTCATTGTTAATGGACATCGAATTAAACTATATCATGATGAGGAGCAATTAAATGAAATGTCAAGTGAGAAAATTCCACTTGAAATGCTCGATAAAAAGAAATATACTGCTATTCCCTTCATGGCACCTTTTCCAGCCGATTATAAAAAAGTAATACAATGGGCTGCGGAAACTGGTTACATCTGGGATGTTCTTCCTAGAACGTGTAACACCACGAAGTTGCATGATATTGATAAAACTGGAAAAGGAATAGTAAAGGGAAATGTGGTGTATATTCCAAAGAAATTAGGAAAGAATCATAAAGATAAACCACCAAAGTAAGAAAGAATGAGTCGGGCTGATGACTCATTAATAAATTTAGCGCTTCTCGGGAGGCAACCCGTGTGTTTGTTTTTTATGCCCCGATGGTTTCACCATAAGTGTGGGGGCCTTAATATTATGAATAATAAAATACAAAAATATTTTGCATTTTTGTGTGTTTTTGTTTTGATGATTATGCAGGTTAGGATGCTTGATCTTGAAATCAAATGAAATCCTCCTATTCCTTAAGCTCAGGCAATATCATTTCTCTTATGTTTCATTTCCCTATTTTTATGATTTATCGTTCTTAACATTGAGGACAATGTCAAACTTAAGTGTGTGTGGGGGGGGGGGGAGGAAATAGGAAATGATCTAGATTTTTAAATTTTTCTATAAATTTGAGCCGACTTTTAAACTGTTTGCCCCTTTTATCTAGTTGTTTTCGCACGTTGAGAATAATTGATAAAGAATAACTAGATTAATCCACTAATAAAACATGTAATTTTTGAAAATTTGAGATGTGTCCTGATTGGCATTGCAATCCTTTTTTTTTTGGATTGATAACATTGACAGCACAACCATAACCCATTCAACTAAATTGTGAGGATTTGAAGCCTATTCTTATATAGCATATATCTTTTATGCTCTAATCTTTTTGCTATGAGTGTGCCAGTGATCTTATTTATTCTAGAACTTGTACATGCAAATCATTACCAGACCGTAGTGAGATCACATTCGTGTGATATAAATGTATTCGCGTGATAAGAGGCTACCTTAGGAATTAAACCAAATGGCCTTCCATTTTACACATATTGATATATTAGCTAGCCACATTGGTTAGTTAACCACTTCCATGGACCCATTTGTTAGCACTCATTTTTAGTGCTAGATTCCATTAGTTCACCCTCCGAGCCAGTCTTTTCATTTTGTTACACCAGAAAAATATAAAAATATTTCTCACCTTTAGCCTTAACCTTACCCTTAGTCAAGTCTTGGTTGGTTACTAGCTACTTGGAAAGATGGTTGTTATGTGGGAATCCTTGAAAATGAGAAAGTTGCGAACTCCATGATAATCTCATGGATTATATATTGGTATGAAAAAAAAAAAAAAAAAAAGTCATCGTCGTTGTTTGATGACATGGATAGCCAATGAGCTATGAATGTATGATATCAAGGAAGAATCTCAATTTCAAAGGAAAGTGGTGATGTAGCTAGTAGCACTTGGTTGTAGACTTTGGCTATTTGTAAAGTTTTTCAATATTAAAACCAAATATATATATATCCCATGTCTTATCCTTACCCCTTTTGACTTTGTGAAGTTATCAAGTGTAATGACATGTGGTGACCATCCGATTTCTTGAGGAATGAGATAGCGTTGTTAGCGAGCTAAGGTTATCCTTAGTGACCATCCGTTATTTAATAATTCGAGACTTCGTTGTTAGCGAGCTATTATGTTTTACATGAGATAGTGACACAATAGTCTCATATAACCCTTGAAACCTTAAACCCGAATAAAAGTCCTCTTAGATTATATTATATTTTCCAATCACTACAAATGAGTGTTGAGTGAATCATACTTCATATTCCTTTCGTGAGGTGTCTTAATATGTTATCAGGCAAGAGAATCATTAAGGTATTGTCAAACATCTCATCTTTTCATTTATAAGCCTAAAATAGATGGATCTTATCTTGTACTTGTGCTGGATAGATTTGCATCTCGTTTTTATCATATGGATTTTCTTAAAAGCTAGATTTGCTTGGGGGCAAGCAATGTGTAAGTGTGGGGGATTTGATAACGCTCATTTTGAACATGTTTTTATAGCGTTATTCTTATGATTATGCATGTTATTTGGTTGTATTTATGAACATTTTACGCTTAAAAGGTGCAAAAGATGTGTTTAGGTTCAGGTACAACTATGTCGAAGGAAATAGAGAAAAAGATGAAGAAAAGTCGACAAAATCAAGTAAATATGCACGAAGTGAAGTTTTCCGTTCAAGACAAAGATTCATGCTATGATTATGTTCAAGTTCAAGAGAAAGATGTGGAAATGAAGTCAAGAATAAGTGCCAAGAAGTGTGTTACAAGTGGGAATTATATGCTAGCTCTGAGTTGAAAGTTATGTGCAAGACTTGGTCTAAACCCAAGGTTTAAGTTTCTAGACCCAAGGTTTAAAGAAGGGGAGCTCATGCCTGAGGTATAAGAATTCATGCCTGAGGTATAGCCGTCGCTGTCACCCATACCCAGGGTCTACATTTTCATAACTGAGGTATGCAGAAAAATTGACATGAAGAGTTGCATTAACTCTTCACTTTAAGCACCATTAACACCAAGGCCAATCATTTACTTCTAATCACTAAAGTTCCTGCATCATTATGACACTTGGAGCCCAAGTTGTTTTCTTGTTGGCAAAGGGTAATCTCCCTACATAAGGATAAGAAAAACATAGAGAGAAGAGATAATCAAGATACAATAAACTACAACAAAATTCTGTCACTATTTTCTCTTACATTTGGGGCGACAAAGAGGAGGAAAACGCAGGAAAAGGAGACTAAAACTCTTACTAATCATAACTTCAATTACGCAAGGATCATTGTTGATCATTTCACAAGTGTTCTTCATTACTTGTAATCATCATTACAACATTTTGTAAGACTATTCAATCATGTTTACTATTGATCAATTTCTTATGGTTATTACTTTGTTTACCATGAGTGGCTAAGTGCCTTATGCACTTGCCTAGATGATGTTTGATTTATTATTCATTTGATTGATTATGGCTTATTGGTTCTAACACAAAAGAAAAGTTAACACTAAGAACGAGTTGTGCTATCTTAAGTTTTCTCCACCAAAGAGTTATTAAGTTTGGGTAATTTCTAATGATGTATTGGGTTGAAAAAGACATTGTTAGTAAGTTAGTTGTAAACCTTTGCCTATGAGGGCTTTACCTTATGTATTGACCATTTCATAAGAAACTTAATTTAACTTGGAAAGCTAAATAGTGTGGTTGTCAATTATTTGTGAAACGAAAGTGAATCGGGTAATTGAGTTGTGTTAATCTTGGATTGATCAATTCTTAAATATTGTTTTTATAATCCCTAAATCTTGATGAGGATTGAAAGTATTTGAAACAATATAGTTAGTACACCACTAATCGAAATAGAACACCATCTAATTTGTTGATCATAATCAAATGGAACCAATGTCATAATCATGTCAAAGGAATTGTGCAAACTAGTCTAGGCAAGTGTAGTCTTTTAATTATTGAATTTTCATCATCTTTATTTGCTTGCTAATTAGAATTGCTTAGTTGGATTGCTATGTATTTACAAAAATTCACATCACACAAACAAAACAAATCCTAGTGAACGACCTCGGCTTACCTCAATTATCTCTTACTACATACGGACGAGTATACTTGCTCGTATGTGTTTCGTTTGAATCATTGGTAAATCGTGTTAAAAATTTTTAAAACTTGGACTCCTAACGGGTATATCCCTTGAAACACATCAGTGACTGACGATTCTCCTCCACAATTACAATTGGTAAAGGCATCAACAGAAAGGCATCCTGATCCAGATGCACCTTTTGAAGTCGAATTAGATGGTGGGAGAAAATTCAAGGGAACTCCTGAGGAAGTGGCCGCAGTCCTGGATGAACAGGATAAAATCAGGGCTGCGAAAAAGGCTGAGCAACTCAGTAGGCCCGTAATTGTTGAAGTGGCCAAGGAGGTAATTAAGGAAACTGACCAGGTCATCAAGGGGGAAGAATTCCTCAAGCTTCAGGCTGACCGCATCAAGGAACACAATGAGCAGGTCAAGCTAACAGAAGAAAAGAAGAGGAAAACTTATGAGAAGTACATGTGGTATATGACGAAGACAAAGGGTGAAGGCACCATAACTGACATGACCATTCACATGACCAAGCCCATAAGCATAACGGTTCACAGAGGGCCAAGGAGGACTGAGATGAACAAACCCTTTAAATTCTCAGATTACGGGCTAAGGGAATGGGACATGATGGGGCCCATCCTGAGGAAGAAGCAAAGCAGGATTGTTCCTGACCTTCTAGCTACCCTGAACTCCAAATACGAGGAACTGGAAAAGGTTGCTAAGAGTTTGGGAATAGATCATGAGAAGGCACTTGCTTCTCAAGGACTTTCAGTCCCTGAACCTACTCAGAAGATTGGGAAGAAGAGGAAAGTTGTGGGACAGGAGCCTGAACAATTCATAGCTGCCCTCCATTGCAATAGGATTCCTCCTCAAGGAGTCAAATTTGTTCCCAACAAAGTTATCAAGTCTCCTGAGTATGGTATTTTCTTCGTCGATGAGTTTAACCAACAGGCATTTCAACGAGTCAGTGACATACATCTTGTGGAAACTACAACTCTTCTTGCTTACAAGCTGATGGCGATTCACGTGAAGAGCCCTGAGAACGAAGAGTTTATAAAGCTGATGGATAAGATGATCAACGAGAGACCTGACAAAGAAGTGTTATTGTCTAAGAAGGCTAAGTTGGAACTCATGGGTATCTTGGAAGCCTGTGTACAAGGTCCCTGAGTATTATGTTTAGATGTTAGGAAAAATGTAATGATATTAATAAAATGATGGCCTGTGTTTTGTTCTATCAGTGTCCTTTATTAGCTTTCTTGTATATTCAGTGTGAGAAGAAGCCCATTTGCTCACTCACAACTGGTCAAAACACTTAGGCATAATTTATATCCAAATAGGGGGAGATTGTTGGGTCCGTCAGTACCCAAGCATCCTGAAAACAGGATTTGAATACAAATTAGCCATGTGTTAATCAACCGTGAACACTCTCAAGTCACTGAGTGAACAATCACTCGGTGAGTTACCTTCAGGATGCTTAGGACGAGTCTAAGAAGAAAGATTCACCATTCAGTGAGGCGGAACTCCCTGAGTGTCACTTAAGCCAAAGAAGAAGGTAATTGGTTCAGTGAGTGATGACAAGAACTCACTGAACCCCAGTCTCCTCAACAACAATTATTATTGAAGACTGAAGACTAAAGACCAAGCCTGAAGAATCTGAAGTCTGAAAGAAAGGCGGGACAAGGCGGGAAGAGTTTGAAAAGATAAGGAGATGTCCTTATCAGGGCAAAGTCAAACTTTCCCTGAATGGCGTAAGAACAAGAACAATGTTATCACTGACGCTCGGAAAGCAGTTTCAACCTTATCCCAAAATAGATTATTGTAACTATCAAAATACTGTTGTATCTTTGTCAGACTATCTAGGTCATTCTTTTTGTATTTTTAGTCACGGGTGCTCTTTTATACATGTGTATAAATAGGATCATAAGGGAGAAAAGTGGACAAGTTTTGTGCATTAAAAGCTTAGACTTTCACAAAGCCACTTTTCTCCCCCAAAGAGCAACCTAGTCCCTGAGATAGCTCAGTGGTTCATTTATTGTTGCCACTCAAGCATAGCTTGAGTTTAGTAAGGAGAACATATCATACCTTGTCGTTTCAATCCCAAGTGTTATTTCCGCTAACACTTGGGTATAGATTCTTTTGATTAATTTCTAATAAGAATTTTGTTGATCCCTTAACACGCTTAAAGTTAACTATAAAGTTAATCTATTTGTGTTTATGACTAATACAATGTATTGATTAGTTCTAACAGTTAATGAAACGTAAATATAAAAACACAAAGTATTTTCAACATTTAAATTCTTATTAGAAATGAATCAAAGAATCTATTACTCAAGTGTTTTGCTGAACAAAAACTTGGGATTGAATAGACAAGGTATGGTGTCTCCTATCTAAACTTAAGCAATGCTTTAAGTGGTAACAATTTGACCCACTTAGCTATCTCAGGGATACGTTACTCTTTGTAGGAGAAAAGGGGTATTGTGAAAGTCTAAGCTTTAATTGCACAAAAATACCTAACCTTCTTTTCTCCATCTGTTTGCTATTTATAGGCAAACATGTTAAGAGTACTAAAAGACTAAAAAGTACATAAACAATGGGAAGGCGTGTCTGACAACTACAACAGTAGTTGTCATTTCCAAGAACCAATAGGATTGAGCCAAAAAGTCTTCGAGTGTCAGACCTGACACTTCTTCGACTTTTAGCCACTTGAGGGATGGTTTGTTCTGACCCTGATAAGACTTGTTCTTATCTTCTTCAAACCTTCCCGCTCAATCCAGCCTTTTTCAGGCTTCATGGTTCTTCAGTCATTCGCCTTCAGTCTTCAGTCTTCAGTTATTGTTGTTGAGGAGACTGGGGTTCAGTGAGCTCTTATCTAACGCTCACTGATCCCATTACCTTCTTCTTCGTCTCAAGTAACACTTCAGGGAGAACCGCCTTCCTGAATTGGTGAGTCTTTCTTCTTAGACTCGTCCTGAGCTTCTTGAAGGTAACTCACTGAGTGATTGTTCACTCAGTGACTTAGAATGTTTTCGGTTTAATTAATACTTAGCTTAATTTATATTCAAATCCTGTTTTAACGACTCTTGGGTACTGAAGGACCCAACAATCTCCCCCTATTTGGATATAAATTATGCTTAAGTGTTTTTTATCAGTAATGAGTGAGCTAATGACTTCTGCTCATACTGAATGTACTAGAAAGTAAATAAGGACACTGAAATAACAAAACAAAGGAACATCATTTTATTAATTTCATTACAAGGGTCCTAACTACTAAATGTACATGATAGAGGTGTTGCAGATTCTCAGTCCAGTTTGTATCCAAGGGCTTCAAGCTTGGGTCTTTTGGATTCCAGCTCATGTTGATCAGGATGTTCTTGAATCTTGGTTCTCAGGTCTTGGCAGAACCTCACATTTGCAGGACTCTGGTTTGGTGAGGCCATCATGAGAAAACCAAGCATGGATCTAATTCCTGCCTGATCAATATCACTCCATCTTTGGAAGGCTGGGTCTCCAAACTCATCAGTGAAGAAGAGACCCCTTTCAGGTAGTTCAATGACCTGGTTGTTTACAAATGCAACTCTTTCAGAGAGGGTTCTGTTGCATTGAAGGCCAGTGACTCTGATCTCAGGCTCATATCCAATTAGCTTCCTCTTTCTTCTAGAGGTCTGAGAGGGAGCAGGCTGACTGGTTGGAGCTGGGAGAAGTGAGGGAATACCAAGTTCTTCAGGTGTTGCTGCCAGTTTTTCATATCTTAGCTTCAAGGATTTCATCAGTTCCTTGACAGCCACATTTGACTTCTTGAATATGATTGGACCCAGTTCATCCAATTCAGTGATCCCAAAGTCAGCAAATCTGAAGGGTTCATGAGTTTCAAATTTCCTCTTGTCAGGACCTCTGAAAACAGTGATGACAGCAGGCTTGGTGTTCTGATGAATCTTTACATCAGTAATGGGTTCAAGTCTCAGTCTGCTTGTCATGACCCATTGGTACTTCTCAATTCTCTTTTGTCTTATCTCCTCAGTCCTTTTCAGCCTTTCTTCTCTTTTCTTCCTGAGAGCCGACATTTCAGCATCCTGAGCTTTCACAAAGCTCTCACCACCCTTTCTTCCAGCAAGTTCTTTTGGCTCAAGACCAATCTTCTCAGCCTCTTCTGTGACAACCTGAATGAGGGCAGACTTGTTTTGCCTTTCTTCTTCAGCAGCTTTGATGGTCCCTATTAACTATGTAACACAAGATCTAAACTAGTAATAACCACGACTACAACCACAACTAAGCTACGTAATAAACTAATAACGATAACACAATAATTAACAAGAGATTAGAGAGTAGAGATGAAGAGAATAAGAGAAGAGATGGATGATCTTATTTCATACGATGGAATGAAAAAGCTTCGGCACTAATAGAAATAAAACCAACAAGTAAAATGATGCCCCTAAGCCTTCTATTTATAGGCGCATGGTTAGGGTATCACATGCTAACAATGTTCTAGAAGGAATTACATGGATTCCACGGCCCATGGATCACTAATGGACCGTGGACTTTACATTAACTTATGACCCATATTTAAGCAACCTTAATGTGAAATGAACAAGACTTGAAATTAAATAAAACGTGTTCCTAACAATCTCCTCCTAAGTCTTGGTCATCTTGGTTGCTCGACGTCATCTTTGCTTCTTTGGCTTTTGACGTCTTCATAATCTTTGTTCTTTGTTCTTGTCATGAAATGATATGATATGGTAATGATCTGCCGTCCTCCAATGGTCTTTAGAACTGGTGTCTTTATGTCGTTTCCATCATGCCCATATGTTCTTCGATTTTTGTTCTTCATATATCACGTAGTTCTCTCTTCATAAGCTGGATCTTAGACTTGTGAAAGATTGACATACTTGATCTTTGACTTTTCTTGAATTACTTTGAGCTTTTGATATTCCATAGTCTTTGTGAGAACTTTGCTTCAGAATATGAGCATGATGGAAAGGTGATGGAACTCCAGGTTTTCATGATTCGCTGCAAGTAAACAGTTAGCAATAAATCATCCGGTACTTACAGATTTGGACTTCGAGATCATCAACAGCATAGTGTGAAGACTTTCTCTAATCCAAACCCGGGCCATTCTGAACCGGATACCCCCGAAAGGGCTTACACGGACACACCGAAGTGCACCCACGATTCAGTGAGTCGCTGGAGATCACCCCACGACTGTAGACCACTTTTGGAGCAATCACTAAGCGTAATCCACGAGGGATTACCGAAGTGACCTGCTGTCAGGGCTGTTTGATGTTAACCCTGGCAGGATTTCCATTCGATCATTAAGAATCACAATTGTAAATTCTCTCAGGTATGTTCTTGGCAGATTGCTAAGATCTGCGAAGGACTCTTCTTAATCTTACAACTGTTGCCCATGATGTAGAACAACAGAGTAATACTAAGTGTTCCTAAGAGATCTTTGATGAATCTCATGGCTCTAGACTCCATTAGTGCACATTTGTTTGGTCGTCGGAGGCATGGAGCAAAGTGCCTCCTTTCAATATCAACACATCTCGTAGTGAGAGGTCGATAGATAATGAAGGGTTCTTCGTGTAAAATGAGACAAGTGCCTTTTGAAAGACACCTGAGTGGCTAGAACGTTAGTGCAGTGCGTCACTGGGTCCATGACGACTTTGATCTTCAATACCGGTGATGCCCAATCAACCAGTAGATTATGTATTAAACCCGGTGTCTGCCCTAAGGTTGAACAAATGGAGGGCTATTTCTTTTCACCCTTTTCTTTACTTTTCTTTTTAATTCTTCAACCCCTTCTTTCTCCGTTCATTCCATTTCTCCTTTTTCAATCATACCTAGGACTTTCTAGTTCTAAACTATTGGTATTATGCTTGGGTTGATCCCTCCGGCTCTGGCGGATCATAGGACGGTTATTCCTAACCTTAGTCACCTTATAACTCCATGACTATCCTATTGTGCCATAACCAAACCTTTTGAAAAATAACTCAAAGTGTTTATGATTATGAAAACATATTTTGTTAACACTTTGAGAGTTTTATGATTTTCAGAAAGACTCCCCCTTAACATGTGCTCATATGTCTTTAATTGAAATTTGCACATGCCGGGAAGAGTTGGCACTTTTGAATTGATTGATTTTCAATGAACATGATCGTCGCGAGACACGCTTACATCACTAGTAGAAATAGCTAGAAATTATTACCCGTCCAGATCATATTCAAGGAAAATCGCTCGAAATCGGTACATTCTACTCAGACACATCCTTTACGAGACACGCTTACATCACCAGATAAACTGGCTTGAAATTATTACCCGTCCAGGATATGTCTTTTCGACTACTGACTTTTGCTATCGTCAATTCGAGGGTCAATTCTTGAGTCGAGCTCTTGTGAGATTTCAACTTAGATTTACCATATTTTAATCATAACTTTATTCTCCCCCTCAAAAATAGCATACTAATGTCGTTTTTGTAAAACTTTTGATTAAATTATGCTCTTTTTGAGGTTTACGGGAAGAATTTCAAGAACTTTTGTTTATGGAACAAAGATTATTTTTCAAATACTCTCCCTTGACGAGGGAATATTTGTCCTTATGAGCAGAATTTTGAAAAACGTATAAAAATTCTGGTTTAATTCTACTCATAAGAAAGAAGCTTTCGCTCCTTTGATCAAGATTGAGGCACTGAAGCGTACCTCAGGGTCCTTTCTTTACAGGTATGGGTTGTGCACTGTTATGTATGCACAAGCTATTGTATAACAATCATATATCAATAGCAAGAATAATGAATGAATAATCAAATCAAACTCTTACATCAGCCTCCTTTTGCAAATGTAGTGAATACTGGATCCGTCCTTTGAAATGTTCTGATTGGGAATGGTGGACGACCTCCAACATAGCTTAACAATCTCCGCATCTGATCTCTGCGATATAATCTTCTCTCTATCTTCCAGATGAATTTCTTTATCTGCCTCAGCTGATCATTGTTCCATCTATTTGTTTTCCCCAACTCTTGATCACAAACTCGAAGAACTAACCCATCTCGGACCTTTTTCAACGTATCGTCGCAGAACTTATGAATTTCGTGAAATGACATGAAGCAGTTTATTGTCATTGCACTCTTATAGACGAATTCTAAGGTTGGCTTGTTCTTCAAGGTGTATTAAGCTTCAGAATTGGTGTCTTCAAGATGTAGTATAGGCTCAATGAGATTCAACTTCGTTTGATAACTCTCTACTTCTAGCTGAAGATCTTCTACTCGTTCTTTTATGATAGTCCTTCTGATAAAATGGCAGATAGCGGAACTGAAGGCATATTAAAGCTCGGCTGTGAGATGATGCAGCTTTCCTTGTACTTTGATGAGGTACATGTCTTCAATGTCATTGAGACTTAGGTCTGGGAAGTCTGCCTCAGAGAACGAGTAGATTTGTTGGTCGTGTCTTCGGACGTTGATCTCAGACAGGAAGGTGTAATCATACTTCTTCACCCCCTTTACACTTGCCACTGCCACAATCCTAAGGTTATTGCTTACTGATTCGTGAGACTTCTCGGTAAGTTTACTCTTATACCATGTTTTCCTTTTCTCGAACCAGTGAAAGATTCCCAATTCAGCATCGCGATCATAATTCACCGTTTGTTTGACGAAGAGGTGATAGTGAATGGCATTTTCCTCAATGGCTGGTTGTGGGTAACTTGCTGCTGGGGTGAAGGTTATTGATGTTGCCTACTTGGTTTTGCTTGTAGCCCCGTGCCTGAGTAGTTCGAGATCGTTGTTGAAGAAGTATTGGTAAGGGATGGCTGTTTGATGATTTTCTCTGATCACGGGTAGTGGCTTGGTCCAGTCTGTGATGTAAGGACGGTTTTTGCTGTCACGGCCACCAACCCTAAGTATGTCTGGATTAGTCAAGTCAAACTCACTTGACATTGCTCGGGCAATGTTTTCAAGGTGATATTCAAGCTCAGCAGCACTTGTGGAGTTGTCTTTGAGAAGATTATATGCATCATTCTTTATCCGACGAAGTTCCCTCTTGGTCATCTTCTTGATGTTCATAGTACGTTTGAGTTGTTGAGTGAACTCGAAAGTACTATCTTCAATCTTAGAAGCTTCGTCTTCTTGGATTTGAGCACTTGCCAATTGATCAAACCACTCATTACCTTGTGTGTCATCATCCTCGAGCCATGAGACTACAGTGGGTTTTTTGGAAGACTTCTTGCTTGTTGTAGTCTTGGCCTTTGGTGGTGACTTGGGTTGATCATCTTGTGGTTGAAATTCCATGTCGTCGGCAGTAAAGTGCTCAAAATGATGCTCAGTAGCAGTAGGACCAGATTCTGGAGCTTTTGTTTGTGGAGATGTGGTTGTTGTTGACGGTCCAGTTGACTGTTTAAGCTGAATTCCAGACCCGCCTTCACTCTTGTGTTTCTTTGATTTGGAGTATGGATCTTGGTCTTCTTCGTCTTTGTGATGTTTTCCACAACCGGCCGCTTCTTTGCAAGATTCCATATTAGCCTTAATAGCTTCAAAGATAGCCAATTCTGTGTTGGATGGTGAGATATTTGCAGTGATTTTGGTGAGAAGGGCTATTTGGAGTTCTTCAATGGAGTAGTCAAGAAGGTGCTTCTGTTGGATTGTTGATCCAGTGATGTCTTTAACTTTTTCTTCAAGATGAGTGCCGATGTACTCTGTGATATCATTCTGAAGATTGGGCAGAAATTTCTTGGCATAATGCCTTGTGTTGACTTTAGCTGCTTTCAACATCTGATCTTTGACATCATTATCTAGAAATTCATCCATTTTTCGCTTTGTCTCCTGCAACTGTTGCACTTGCTCAGACAAGTTTTTGACCATGTTCTGCAACTTTGTTACTTGGTCTGTTAACTTGCTGTCTCTCTTAGCTTGAGCAAGTTTTGCAGCTTTCTTTAATTTCTTCGCTGCAGGAGATAAGACTTCAATGCGAGTAACCCTTGCAATCTTCTTAACATACTTGCCCTTCATGATTGATTTAATTGTTTCCTCGGTTGTTGCTTTTCTTTTGTTTATTGGTGATGATGATCGTGAAGATGATTCAGAATTAGTTGGAGCTTTTGATGATGAATCAGGAGGTGTAGGATCCTTAGGAGGAGTTTGTGCCTTAGGAGATGAGACTGGAGGAGTAGATTCCTTTGGTGGTGAGTTAGGAGGTGTTGGAGTCTTAGGTGGTGAGGTGGGAGGGGTTGTAGGTTTAGGTGGTGAGATTGGAGGTGTAGGAACCTTAGGCTGTGACTCTTGCTGTGGTTCATGTGGAGTGAGAGTCAGATGAAGTGGAGTGACTGGTGGTGTATTAATGTAATCATCTGCTTCCTTTTCATCCTTCTCTTTCTCCTGTTTCAATCTATCCTCTTCCAACCTCTTTTCTGCTGCTGCCTTGTAATCTTCTTCAAGTTGGTTGGCAGCATCAGTTGTTTTCTTCCCAATAATTTCCTCTTCCTCTTCTGAATCATTCCAATCAACGGGTTCATCAAAATGTACATTTTTCTCTTTGTCACTTTCCAACATTTCGTCTGGAATTTCCTCATCTGTCAGGATCTGCTTCTCCTTGATTTCCTTTTCATTGTCACTGCCGGGTTGATTAACCGGACATGGTGTTGGGGGAATAGCTGACTCAGCCCTCTCGGGTTGATTAACCATATCAGGCTGAGCTGTGGTAGTAGTAGCTATAGAACCTCCGGGTTGATTAACCGGATCAGGATGGGTCGAAGCTACTTCTTGGACAATTCCGGATCCTCCAGCTCCCTTTGCCATTTCCATTTTCTTCATTACTTCAACCCTTAGTTCGGCCCTTCTGGCTTCATCTTCTTTAAGTGATTTCTTGCTAGCTTCCATTACTTTAATTGTATCAATGTCAACTTGCGTATGAGCAGTTTCTTCATTCATCTGAACAGTTACTTCTTCTTCTGATTCAGAGTTTTCTGAGTCAGTTTCTTCTTCATCACGAATCCCTTCTTCTTCTACTTTGGGCTTGGGAGTACCTTTGATTCGTCTTTTAAGGGTTCTGGGGTGTGGTTTTCTTGGTTGCTTTGAAGCACTTGAAGCACTCCCAGTCTTACTGCTTTTAGAACGAGTTTTAGAAGATCCTGTTCCTTCCCCAAGTTTGGAAAACCCGACTTGACCTTTGTTATAAGCATCATCATAGTCTTTGAAAGCCTGTGTCTTCTGAATTGATTTTGTTAACAATCCTTCAGGTAATCTTGCCCCTTGTTTGTGTGAGCTATCTTTGGGGAAATAAACTGAATTGACTGTTTTATCCATTCTCAACACATGTAGTTCTTTGTCTTCGGGTCGTGGTGAAATGTCGGGGTTCTCGTCAAGTAGAAAGCTGATAAGCATTTTGGTGTATCGGACAAATGGGATCCTTGTTAATGGTTTTTTGCATTGGCCTCGAATCTGAAACGCAAGGTCTTCCCAGATGAGTTCAGCATAATCAATACTTTTCTGATGAACTATGCCCCAGAAGAGTTGAGCGTGTGATAATCTTGGGTGCTCATGTCCACTGTCTCTTCCTGAAACCGAACGAACCAATATGTAGTAAATGGTTCTCCATGGTTGTGGAATGGATTTTGCGTTTACTCCGAAGATTGTTGTAAGTGGTTGGTTGGGTTGTTCATCATAACCAATGTCGATGAGGAATTTGATGATGTCATCTTCTGAAGGTGCAGGCCAATATTTGTTAGCAGTATCTGGTGGTTCAGGTAAGGATAAGGCTTTACGTAGATGGGTGGGAGTGACTTTGACTTGCTTACGGTCCAAGGTGCATGTGAAGTATTTGTCCTCATCATCAAGCTTAATGGTACTCCACATTTGATGAATGTAAAATTCTGAAATATTGTCTGAATTCTCCAACATGCCCTTGCACTTATGTCTTTTGAGAATTTCAATGGCAATCTTGCAACTTGGTTCCGCACACTTGATATCATCAAAGACAACCCTTGCATTGTTGTTCCCATATTTTGCCTTGAAACCTTGTGGGAAAACTTCTTCCTTGGTGAGCAGGGGTAGTGGTTGTTGTGATGGTGAAGTCATTTTGAAATACCTGAAACATCATTCAGACACTAATTTGTAGGATACATGAAAGTTAGCATTAGATAAACTTTAGTTTCACATGTGATCCATTAATTGTTTAGCATGACTTTACAATTTGACTTGTCATTTGTGAAAGAAATTACAATTGCGAAAGCTTTTGACAATTTCGAAAACTTTTGTCAATAGCGAAAACTTTTGACAATTGCGAAAACTTTTGGCAATTGCGAAAACTTTTTGACAATTGCGAAAACTTTTGGCAATTGCGAAAACTTTTTGACAATTGCAAAAACTTTTGACAATTGCAAAAGCAATTTCAATTTCGAAAACTTCTTACACAAGAAATTTCGATAACTTTGAAGACGTACTATTCACCAGATTTTTCGCAATTCATAATCACTTATGATTTTGTTTTCACGCTTGTTCCAATGGAATCCTATGATGTTTCTAAGTCTTTTGACCAAGTATTAACAACTTTTAACCACAAAATCCTAAGATTCATCCTGAACGTGTTCATGTGTACTTCTTAAACCCTACTGATTAATTTTCACACTTGTGATGTTTCTGGGTTCAATCCAAGGTTACAATCATACCATTCAAGGCATAACAACACTACTTAGATGGTTTAATTAGACTCAAACACAACCACACAGTTTTCCCCAAATCATACGCATAAACCCTAAACTAAGAACATGCAAAATTATTGTTTCTGGGTTCAATTAAGCATATGCATTGTATTAAGGCACTCATTCCGACACTAACACACCAAACAAATATAGCATAAACACTTAGAATCAAATTTCTACATTTTCGCTTATAGCCTAGATCTAGAACAATCGATTTAGCAAAAATGAACCGTTGGATCAAGAAAACATTCAAAACCGTTTCTTATAATCGTATAAAGAACATGTTTGCACTCAAAAATTAGCAAATTTTTGAACGGAATTGATGGATGATTGTTAGCCGTAGATCTTGGTTGGTATACGTATTGAATATGGTGGGTGTAAATGTCAGATGAAGTTAATGTGTGTATTAACTGCTTTCTTCCTTTTATTTGAATTTTATTAACTTTGCCACTTTCACACTTTTAAACCCTTAACCTTACATTTTTTTTTGCTGCAATTAAGGACCTAACCAACTAACTTTAAATTTTATTCTTAACAATATTGGACCTAACAACTTTGATCCCTATGATATCACCACCATTTCATATGAAGCAACAACTTGGAAGAAACTATGCAAGAACAAAATTTGAAAATTTTGAAAAATTTGAAAATTTTGAAAATTTTGAAAAATTTGTGTCTCCCCCTCAACACTTGTAGGATCGATTCATGTTGATTATTGTGATTCTGGAGGTCTTGGATTGTGGAAGAAAATCTTCATTGTTGAGTTAGAGAGAGAGACTAGAGAGAGAGTGCAGGGAACTTTGAGACAAAATTGAATCTATTAGATTAAAGTGTGACAAGAGTTCCAACCATTCCCATGTGTGGGGAAGGGGTTTATATAGTACCTAATATTGGTGCCCCTAGTGGGCTGTGGAATGAGCTGTTTGTGGGTAAAGACCCGACCCACTCCACAAATATAAATACGACTAAGCTAATAATACTACTAATAATAATAATAATAACCCTACGAGCTATATAAATGCTAAATAGATACTCGGGGTGACCGAGTCTTCACATGAATATTTTTATTCCTAACAATCTCCCCCTAAGGGAGGTCACCCCGAAAATAATAATTTGAATTCTAGCATTCTGTCTTCAGAACTTGACATCATAGCTCGTAGTCTTTGATTCTTCAATGTCTTGAAACTTTGTGCCTTCAACAGTGAACTTTTGATGACTGATCGGTTGTCTTGGATGATCTTTGAGTATTCTGCGAATTTATCATCCAACATGTATCTCCAAGTCATCTTTCAGTAGTATGTCTCCATGTGATGTGATATTCTTTGAACCGACATGCTCACACTATTTAGTGTCATGATCTTTCAGCATCAGAGTTTGCAGAAGCTGTGTTGAAGGTCTTTTAGTTTATCATGACTTCTTTGATTATAATGATGATGTAGTGTGAACATGTGGTGGTGGATTGGCATCTTTTCAGCAATCAGCTACAACCGCAATCAGCTGCAACATCAATCAGCTACAACCGCAAACAGCTGCAACAACAATCAGCTACAATCGCCAGATGTTCCTGCATACGACAGTTAGCAATAAAATGTCCGGTACTTACAGGTTCGGACTTCGAGATTGTTAACAGCATAGTGTGAAAACTCTCTCTAATCCTTACCAAGACCGTTCCTAAATCGGAAACCCACAGAGGGTTTTAAAGATCAACCGTAGCAAATCAACGATTAGGTGAGTCGTTGGAGATCACTCCACGACTGTAGACCATTTGAAACCGCCGCGATCACTAAGCGTAATCCACAAGGAATTACTGAAGTGACCTGCTTTCAGGGCTGCTTAATGTTGACCCTGGCAGGAATTTTCATTCAATCATTGAGAATTACATTCGTAAATTCTCTCATAAATGTTCTGGCAGATTGCTAAGATCTGCGTAGGACTCATATGTTTACAACTGGTGTCCTTAATGTTGAACAACCAGTGTAGAAGTAGCAAGTGTTCCTATGAGATCTTATTATGCATCTCGTGGCTCTAGACTCAATTGTGCATTTTGGTTTGGTGATCGGAGGCTGGAGAGGACTGCCACCTTTTCAATATCATCTAACTCGGAGTGAGAGAGACGACAGAAATGTATTGATCTCCGTGACAAGTGAAACAAGAGTCCTTTGAGGGACCTTGAGTGGCTAGGGAGGGTTGTGCAGCGTATCACTGGGTCCATGATACTTTGTCTTCAATGTCAGCAATCAACCAAGTGATTCTGACAGCATATGAATTGACCCGGTTTCTGCCTAACGTGTAAGGAGGGCTTCTTTCTTTTCACCCTTTATCTTTACATTTCTTTTTCATTCTTCAACCCCTTCAGCGCTTACCGAAACTTCATTACTAGTACCTTGTTGGGTTTGTTCCAGTACTAGCTCCATCTCAGTCGGCACTCTTCCCTTATTCATTTTTCTCCTTTTTAATCATTCCTAAGGACTTCTATTCTAACTAGAGGATTGTCCCTGGGAAGATCCCTCCGGCTCTGGCGGGATCGTGGGAACTTATACCTAACCTTACCATCCTTATAACTCCATACATTAAATAAAAATGGTCGGTCTTTGGCGTTCTTCCACAATTGCCATTAACCAAATCTTTGAAAAAATCTCTCAAAATGTTCATGATTATGAAACACATTTTGCTAACACTTGAGAGTTTTATATTTTTCAAATGCTCCCCCTCAACATGTGCTCGAATGATTGTTTTATAAATTTGCACATGTTAGGTAGAGCTTGCACTTTTTAATTGATCCACTTTCAGTGAATATGACCGATTTGAGACACGCTTACATCACTAGTTAGACTAGCTTGAAATTATTACCCGGCCTGGTCAAGTCCACAGAAAGTTTCTCGAAACGGTACACTCTACTCAGATACGTCTTTTTCGAGACACGCTTACATCACTGGTTAGACCAGCTTGAAATTATTACCCGGCCAAGACGCATCCTTTCGATTGATGACAGTTTAAGTTTCGTCAATTCATTGGTTAAGTCTGAGTCACGATCTCATGCGATGCCAAATCCTTTTTGTCCATTCGCTCCCCCTCAATATGTGCATCGATATACGAAAGAGTTTAGCACATACGGGAGAGCCTAACATTTGAGTCCACAACATCACATTTTCATCAGGTTTCATATTTAAATCACATTCTCTCCCCCGATCAAAAATTTCAAACCTTTTGAGATTTGTGATCCCAATTGATTTAAATAAGTTAGAAAACATGGGAGAAAATGTGGTCAGTTTTTTACTCTATTCTGATGATGGAGTATACAATACTCCCCCTTAAACCAAGAGAGAGCGTCACTGCTGATGTTGCACAATAGTTTAAAAAGGTGTCAGAAATTTGAACAAATACTCTCCCCCTCAATTAATGACCCGTTTTCTATTTAAAGAGTTGTAGTCATTCAATTGAGTGTCAAGTATTTGTGAAAATTTAAGTCCAGTTACCACCTTGTGAAACACCAAAACTCTCCTGAAGAATCATAGATGGGAAAGATTTTGGTATATAGAAGACTTCTCTTCTTATACACGAAATGATGCACTGGCACGTACATCAGATCGAAGAAACATGGATATAAAGTAATCCATGCCCAGGTGAACATCACCCAGTTGGAGGAACAGCCGTCTTTTTGGCGACGTGCTTTCCCCATTTTGAAGCGCGGGTTGCTATCTGAAGTAATAGCAAGCCATTTAGACATGTTTTAACAATCCATTTTAACTACTTCTCGAGCTTCATTTAAAGACCCGTGCCATTATTGAATGACATTTCTAAGTCCGTAAATGTTATCGATAAACAGAAGACATGCCTAGGTGAAACTATTTTTGGTATATTATTTCTATTTTTCATTTTTTTTTTTTTGGTTTTTCTGGTTTTACGTTTCTCTATTTACAATTTGCAAGTTTTCTATATATCTATTTACAAAATGGTACAAGATATGAACAAAAATGTATGAAGCAAATATATACAAGGATACGAAGCAAAAACCATTACTCCTCAGCTTCCTGAATCTTCTCCGCTGCCATTGCTTTACTTGCTGAAGAGCAATTGATAACGCTCATTTTTTACATATTTTTATAGCGTTATTTGTGTGTTTTTATATGAATTATAGCCATGTTTATGATGGTTTTATGCTTAAAAGTAGTTGAAGATGTGTTTAAGTCTAGGTACAAGGAAATAACAAGAAAGATGAAGAAAAGCTATGAAATTCAAGAAAATATCGAGGAAAAGTTCGTCAACGAATACATGGATGCATGATATGATCATTTCCGGTTGCACGTGAGAGGATGAAAGGATTAAGTCAAGATTAGGAGCCAAAAAGTGTGTTAAAAGTTGGAGCTCTATGCTAGCTTGAAGCCAAATTATGTGAAGAAAGTTGGTTCCAAACCCAAGGTTTAAGTTTCCAGACCCAAGGTTTAAGAAAGGGAGCTCATGCCTGAGGTATAGGAATTCATACCTGAGGTTTAGCCGTCGCCCATGCCCAAGGTTTACATTTTCATACCTGAGGTTTACAGAAAAACTGACATGAAGAGTTGCATTAACTCTCCACTTTAAGCACCATTAAGTATTATGGCCGATCATTTGCTTCTTAATTATGATTATTGATGAAATATTTCAGTTTTAGGGGTGTCTTACAAGCTTAAATAAGACCCCTAATCACTTGTTAAAAAAAACACTCACAATCAAACCTTACACCATAAGGATTTGATTATACTACTTTCTAACCCAAAAGAGCTCAAAAATCTCTGCCATTCTCGAGGAAGATAACTAGTAGAAGAGGTGGAAGATTCCCTTGTTCGATTGGAGGCCTCAAAGAGTGCTACAACTCTTTCATTACTCATTGTAATTTTACTATTGGGTAATTTTCTTAATTATTAATCATGTTGAATTGGTCTAAGTTGAATGCAATTTTATGTTTTACTATGATACTTGTTATGGAATGATTCGTGATACTTGTTTGGGAATGATGTGACTAATTGTATGAATGTTGGACGTTTAGTAGGTTGGAAAAAGTGATTAATTCTATGGGTTTGTTTAAATAAATTTGTGTCCTAAAACTTGTTGGTTGAATATTGTTGGATTTAAAGGATGAAAAGATTTCTAATAATTATTTGATTCCAAGAGTTAGTGACAAACAAATTGGTATTTGATAAGTGACGAATATCAAATATACAAGTTTTTAAACGGATTCGAAAATATTTAATCACGAGATTGGGTTGAAAAGACTCGCAAGAACCAATTTAACTAATCAACTTTTTCATACATTTTATCACAAAAGAGCTAGCGTAGTGGGATGAGATTTGGCCGAAAGGACTCACCCGTGAAACTAGTAGAAACATGGATTTTCTTGATATTACCCATTGACTAGAAGTCCTTGTGAATATTGATATGTGCCTTCTAAGTTTCACCCAAACATGTTCTACATCATATCACGATTAGTCATGATTCCTAAACAAGTATGTTTTTAATTAATTGTTTGTTTGCTTGAGTTACATTGAAACCATTGTTTGTTTAAATCATTTCTAGTACTTTTTGATCCTGACAATCTTAAGTGCTATACCATTAATGTTACTAAAATCACAACTAAGTAGTTCCTTGGGACGAACCTTATTTACCATCAACAATACTACAATTGAACGAGTATACTTGCTCGTGTGTGTTTCTTTAAAAAGATAATGGTAATAAGAATAAAAAATTTAAAATTTGAAGTGAAATTTGGAGATAATAAAAAAATAAAAATCCTCTATTATGAAACGCATCAAGTTTTTGGCGCCGCTGCCGGGGGACTATGATTATTTTTAGTATATATGATGGTATAAGTTGTTTTAGTATTTGTTTGCATCATTTTTTTAGTTTCAATTTTTGCTTATTTGGTATGTTTGGTTAATGATTGTTGAGTGTTTGATTGTTTGTTTTATTTTGAGTTTCCTTGATCTTTTTCTTATTAAGTTTAATATAATAATCACTATGCAATAAGATGTCGAAATCTATAAAAGAAAAAACAAGTTTTTTTTTAAATGATTTTTTTTTTGGAAAAAAAGTTTGCTGTAAACCTCGGGTATGGATTTTCATGCCGCCGGTTTAGCAGTCGAAAAAAAAAAATCCCAAACCGCCGGTATAAATGCATACTGGGCGGTATAAACTTTCTGTTAACCCAAACCGCCGGCCTGGTTTTCCAAACCGCCGGTATGGCTGAAAAAAAAATAAAAAATAAAAAATTAAAAAAAAAAAATTAATTTTCTTTTCTTTTCTTTTCTTTGTTATTTCTTAGTTGTATTTATTCTTGTACCTTGGTTGTATGTAGGTTGTTCTAACTTTTGTATGATTTTCTTTTCCTCGTAGTTAATTAGTTTTATTTTTACTAACCCCTAACGTTTGATTTGGATATGTATGTTTATGTATGTTTAGTTTATTCTTAGTTATGGATTCACTTTGCGAAGTTTTGGCTTACTTGGAAAAGTTGGAAACGGAATTGATGGACGAGGGAGATGCTATGTCTAGAATGGAAAAAATGATTGATTTTGAAAAGGTGAAATTGCAAGAGAAAGGGAAGGAAGTCGAATGTATGGAACGAGGATGGCTACCCGCGCGTTGCTGCGGGGTGGTTGCATATGAAAGATTTAAACAATTTTTTGTTTTAGTTTATCACGCAACCCGGAATTGTTTCTTTGCAATCTGGCCACTACTTTTTTATAACTTATATGAGACATTTGGTATAAAAATATTGCGATTGTCACACTCTTTTAATGATTATTTTTATTTTTTAACTCAATGTAGTTACAAAGGCCGGGTGTGGAATTAGCAAATACCAAACCTTCTTCTTTACATAGCATCCATGAACACAGTCTATCAAACTAATTCTATGACCAGGCCTTAAAAAACAAAGTTTAGCAACACGTGGAAAAAAATATTATTAACGGTACTATTGATAATGGTGTGTATAGAGAGGGAAAATATTAATATGGGAAAAAAAATATTATTAACATATATCATCTCACAAAAAAAAAAAAAAAATGTATACACATCATAATCTCATAACAGTTATAAAAAGAGAGTGGAAGTAGTAATTTTTTTACATTCGGGCTGTGTTACTGTATTCGCAGCTGTCGGATCTCAAAGGAAAGAAGAAGATGTGAGGGAGAATGAATAGGGCGGGGCACTAATAATAAACTGGATCCTTGAAAAAACCGGGTAGCAAAAAAATTTTGGGCGGGTCGCGCCGAGTGGTATTTTTTGGTTTGCAATAATTATTTATTTGTTGTTACATTTAACTGTGCTGGCCTTTGTTTTTTGCAACCCGTTTGTTTTGTAAGTGGAGCTACAGTCACTAAAGTGTTTTATGAGGGGAGCTATAGGGACATTAACAGTAACAAATAATATATTTTATTCCCTATCCGGGTTATTCATATTTTATTTCCTATCCGGGTTATTCACACACAACCACACACACAAAAATTTAGCTTCATTGGTGTTTGCCCTCAAATATGGCAACATGCATAAAAGAATTAAATTTATTTTTAAATATAGAATAATTAAATTAACAATGTCAATAATAATATATAGAAGCAAGCATGATTTTATTTACAATAGGTAAAATACTACAAGCGCAACTATTCATGTAACTGTAGCAACCCTCACATATTCTTGTAACTGCAAGAAAACCCAAAATCTCGGGTTGAGAATTTTTGGGTGGTGATACTGGATTCGCAGTTGTTCGATCTCAAAGGGATGAAAATCTGAGAGAAAATGAATAGGGTGGGCCACCAATAATAAAACTGGATTGTTGTAGACCGCGGTATTTGCATCAAACAACTTGCGATACCATGTTTTTTAGTTTAGTATCTATCTTTGATAAAACATAGATGGGCAGCAAACCTGAAAAGATGCATAAAACAAAGGTTTTTGAATAATAGGCATTTAATGAAGGACGGTAAATTCTGTAAATACAAAAGAGCTTATCTATCTAACTGCTCTAGTAACAGAGATTCTCAACATCGAGAAACATAATTACCGCTTCTAAGACCCTTAACCTACAATGTGCAGCTATGTTGAACTTGTACACTGATTTATTAACATAAACCGTTCACTGATGTTTTTTCCAGTCTCTTTTTGGAAGACTTTTACAGAATTAGCAGACACAATTCATGAAACATGCTTGATATGGGTAGTTATATTTAGAATCTATAATTAACAAACCTGTTATAATAAAGGCGAATGCGTACCTTACTTTCTAACGATGTTTTTAGAACTTGGTATATGCATCCAATTATAACAGATTGATTCTAAGTAGGTACGGTGAGATGAGGTAATGCAGATGATATACCTGCAGACGAATGAACAGGAAAACATAAAATTAATTAAAGTAAGCAGTTATGTGAAATAGAAATTTCTGAATATGGCAATAATAGGTCAGCCGAGTCTATATATAAAAGAAAGAACTAAGATATAAAAGCAATTGCACAAAGCTGGGTAAAACAAAAATATAAACCACATAAGATTCAACAGATCTAAAATACTAAGAAAGCACAAATGGTTGCCTATATATAAAAGAAAGAACTGAGATAGTTACTTTTGGGCACAAAGCTGTCACGTACCTTATTATAAGCAAGGGTTATTGACAAATTTAGAGTTGAAGAACCTAGTAGCTGTTGGATATACATAGTGTATGAGGACGCCAAAAAAAGGAAAACTCACCGGAACCAGTAAATTGTAGCAGCACTTATATTTGCAAGAATTGTTCCACAACAATTGTCCATGAACAAAATGACTGAATTTGTAAAGATCAGTGGCAAATGAAATAGGATGATGCGAAAAAGTAATTTGCACCAAATCATTTGCCACACCATCCTCTTCCATTTGGCACCGATCTTTCAAAATTCCATCCTGTTGTTGATAAGCGTGTAGGAATTCCAAAAGAGAAAAGTGCAGACCTCCGATTTGTAAAATAAGGAAAATATCTTTTGAGTCAGAAAATTTGCTAAACAAAACTTGATTAGTTTATTGTGTTGGTGTATTAAAACGTATATCCACCAGTTATTACGCTCAGATTTGAAAAGAAGCAGAAAGAATGGTAGGCTGCACCATGGCTGCAAAGAAACACGGTTGCATAATATTGCCATCCGGTTCTTGCCTGGCCAAGCTATGCAAACAATATTTTGCAGCCTACTTCATTCGAATCTGAATTTGGATGGCAATCATCATAGCGTTGGTGGATGTTTGTTTTGATATGGAAAATAGGGATAAAAAGTATAACTGTCAACCAATATTTGGGTTGCTGATATGAAAATATATACATAATAATTAAGGAAAACAGGAATAAAACCGATGGTTTTAAAGATGATATGAAAAATGGAACGCCGTATGTATTTAACTATAACAGCAACCACAGATGATGTACATCGCTTGTCAATATTAGCAAATGAAAATCACCTGCATTTTTTTTCCTGACACTAATATTTTATGCTATGTATCTCTTACGTCAAGCTTGTTTCTACATGCTTATACCTGCAATGCGAGAAAAGGTCCTGGTCAACAATACGATTTCAGTCAAAAAGATAGATGGGAAACAAAAGAGGATGGTGCGAAGAAGTAATTTGCACCAAATAACTTATCACAGCATTCTCTTTTGCTTCCCATCTATCTTTTTGAATTGTATCCTATTCATGACCAACACCTTTGGTGGAGTTGCAGGTACAAACATGCAAAAAAAAACTTACCATGACAGATACAGAGCATCAAATGTCAGTATCAGCAAAAATAAAATCCCAGCTGATTTTCAATTGCTAATATTGGCATGCGATGTACAACATCTGTCGTTGCTATTATGGTTGAATGCATATGACTTTGTTAGTATTAGATTCTTTTCTAAAACGATTGTCTAATATGTTCAATGAAAACTATAAATAACAAAGGCAGTTATCAGGCTAAGATTTTGTAATCAAACGTGGTTAAAAAAGATGTATGATCAACTATCAGCGTTAACAAAAATGGTTGCACAATAATGCCATCCAGTCATCGATATGTCAACCGGTGATCATAATCTTTCAATATTGAGTCTGTTAGTTTTAGAAAATATGGTAGAATCATCATAGCCTTAGCCAAATTGAAATAATGTTTATTATATCTATTATACATTTATGGCGTGACCCATCCAATGTTTATTACACTAATATTGTAAAATTGGAACATGAGTCAGTCAGTTTGAATGAGCAAGAGGTCCAACCATAGTTCTGAAATTCAAATACCTGTGCATATATTTTGGACTTTGCAGCATATGCAATCGTAGAAAACAAACACGGCTGCATAATTATGCCACCCAATGTAGTGACACAATTGGTTCTGGTCAACAATATGGTCCAAGTCCGAAGGAAAGATGGGAAACGGAAGAGGATCCTGCGAAGAAGAAATTTGGAGCAAATTACTTGTCACAGCATTCTCTTCGGCTTCTCATCCCTCTTTCCGAATTGAACCATATTCTTGACCAGAACCATTTGTGCCACTACAGTTATGAATATGCGAAAAAAAATTATCTATGATTGGCGCGTAGGATCAAATGTTAGTATCTGCAAATAGACAAAGATCACATATTAGTAGTTGCTACTATTCCTAGAACGAAAAACTATGAGAAATCATGATGCGTATTAACTGTTATTTTTCTTTTAAGCTAATAAAGAATATTAGTAAATGATTGATGGACAGCGAATGGTTACCCTCAGATAAATGAATCCAACATACCTCAGATCAGCAGCTGTAGTTGAGCGAGGGGCTACACGTTTTGATGTCAGTAAGGCTCAGATATGTACGTTTGTAATCAGCATTAAATGTACGGCGTGGCTGCAACCCAAAGCATGGTTGCCCCGCCAACGAACGCACAGCTGGAAAAATGGGAATGTACAAAGTTATCATCATCGCCTAAACACTGTGGCTGCAAACCATTCAGAAAAAGGGATTTTAGAAAGTCACAAAAAGCAATAACTTGTATTCAGAAAAAATTAGTGTTTGAAGCAAGAGATAGGAGGAAACATACAGTGTTGGACTCAGTGTTGGGCTGTGGGCTCCTTTTTTTTCCCTTACGTGTGTTTTGCGCTTTTTTTTAGCCTGTGCGAGATATGTATTCCCTCGAGCAAAAGTCATGGTCAATAATATGGCTGAATTTTAGAAGATCAGTGAGAAGCGAAATAGCATAGTGTAAAGAAGTGATCTGCACCAAATCATTTCTAAGACTATACTATTTCGCTTCGCACTGATCTCCCAAAATTGTAGTCAATTATCAGCGACCGGCTTTTGTTATATATAACATGTATTAAATAGATGCACACTTTTTTTTTGGTACATATCTTTGTTATTAATTCTTCTAGTAAAAAGTTTATATATATATATATATATATATATATATATATATATATATATATATTATATATATATATATATATATATATATATATATATATATATATATATATGTTAGTCTAAACCTTTTAATAGAATAATGAATAACAAAGATATGCACCCAAAAAAAAGTGTGTATGTATTTATGTATTTTACATGTTATATATATATATAGTGCATTCTATTAGGTATTGAAACTGGGGCAAAGCAAAGTTCGTATCAGCACGTAAACCAGAGAGAACATGCGCGTAAATGCAGCAGGTAACCTGAAGAATACAAAAAGATCATTAAATTATGTACATGAATACAGTAAATATAAAAACAGGTTGCAAAATTTAACCGGTGCTTAACTTCTGGTCATTGGCGTATGTAAGAACACAAACCTGAACAATAAGCGACAAACTCAAGAGGCTTACCAAGAGGCAGGGTGCAAATCTAAAAGATTGGCTTACCAAGAGGCACGTATTAACTTCTTTAATCAGAGTAAGAGATTCATGACAGGCTATCATAACCAATAAGCGACAAACTCAAACATTTTAGCTCAGATCTGTGAAGAAGTTCTGAATTTTATATCATTGGATTGATATTAATAAGTGATCGCAAGAAGTAAATACACCTGGCACGGTTGCAAATCTAAAAGCTTGCCCTGCCAAGAGCCAGGGATTCACTTCTTTAATCAGACTCACAGATTCATCACAGCCTATTGTGCAAACATCTGTGCGCATTCACTATTTGATATGAAACATCACAACATTTCTACAGCAACCGATAAAAGTTTACAAAGAAGATCTGCACAGATACCGAGAAAAGCACACGGAGTCAATACTAAACACACGTCATGGCTGCAACCACAATCCTGGTTACCTCGCCAAGCAGCATGCGTCAAAAAAATGTAAGTTGAAAAAATTATCACGATCGCCATATCAAGTGGTGTAACCAACGTTTCATAAAAAAAAGCAAGTACCACAAAAAACAGCTACATAAGCAAAACAAAATTGTCATATCCGCATACTAAACAAATTTTTTTACGCAAACCATCACTTATCTCATCTATAAATTTTGTTAGATACGTATTCACCATGGCTGCAAGCACAACTCAAAAGTGTGCTGCCATCCGATTGTGTGAAACGAAACCTAAACCAAATGACCACAATGAATAAGCCAGAGCAAAAAAACAAAAGCACAACTCAAAAGCGCGCTGCCATCCAATTAAGCTAAACGATACCCACACCAAATCACCCCAATCAATAAGGCAAACCAAACAATGAAAATAGATCAACATGCTTCATTGGCTTTCATAATTGCAAAACAAAAGGCATACTAAACAAATTCTTTTACGCAAACCATCACTTATCTCATCTATAAATTTTGTTAGATACGTATTCACCATGGGTGCAAGCACAACTCAAAAGTGTGCTGCCATCCGATTGTGTGAAACGACAGCCACACCAAATTATCACAATGAATAAGCCAGAGCAAAAAAAACAAAAGCACAACTCAAAAGCGCGCTGCCATCCAATTAAGCTAAACGATAGCCACACCAAATCAGCCCAATCAATAAGGCAAACCAAACAATGAAAATAGTTCAACATGTTTCATTGGCTATCATAATTGCAAAACAAAAGCCAGAACACTTAAAGAACACTGGCACATAAAAATATTTAAGACACAAAATATCCTCTTATGGCCAATATCATTTCAGAGAAAAAAAAATTCTTCCAACACAACAACAAAAAGCTTGGCAAACCAAATTCAGAGAACAACCACATTGCATAAATAGCCTAAAACGAAAAACAATAACAATAATGAGAAAAATAATATTAATGATCAAATACAACAGTAACACAGAGAAAGCAACATCAACAATTAACTATAGTATGCAGCAGCAGCAACATTGTCATCACAACAGCAGTTGAAACCAACGAATATTCAAAGGAAGAAGTCTAAATGAAGATAAAAAAGTCAGCTCACCAAGAAACATCAGTCTTTTGTAAATATAGGAACTTTTAGCAGCAGCTGGTAGCAGACAATATGGATCCAAACATGTTGTTAATACAAATATCGTCTCAAAAACTTTATTTATATTCTTCGATCTTTTCTTGGTTTTGTTAATGACAAATAAAAGGAATATCTTTTAGCAAATAATAAATACTAGCTTAAGTCTCTTAAGTACACATTTTACACTTCACATAATAACCAAGAATTACAAGTTTGCTTATTTAGTAACTTGTTTCCTTAAAAGGAAACTTTAATTCTAAAATCATTCCATGACATCATTGCATACATCACATATAATATCTTTGTTAGGTCTTGATATATCTTGTTTAGATTTACAAGTTACATAGTTGACATTTGATGATTTGGTAAGATATGGAAGATTTGGAAAGATACTGTTGGGAATAAAATGTTCAAGTCAAAGAGCCTGCCAAAGATGTTAAAGAGCCTGCTAAGTTGATTTTGAAGTGTATGAAGATGTTCTACCAGTACCTTCTGGGTAGAAGGTACTGCTAGTTGATGAAGAGCCTGCCAAGCTTATGTCAAGTTGATTAGATATTTTGTAATAGATATTTAGTTGAATTATTAGTCTTTGTACATTGTTATACGTTATGTAGAAGTAGTTTAGTCCTCTGTGGTTCACAGAAGAATATTACAGAGTTGTACATTGGTAGTTGTATTTAATTGTAGGCGCTAATATAGTCAAAGTAAAGTATTATATTCGAACCACTTGACAACTTGTAATAAGGTGTCCTTATCTTATAAAAGGATACCTTAGTCACACTTCATGCATGCATCTCTTCAACCATTAACCAAAACCATACTATCTCTCAAGTAACTTAGTTACTCAATTCACAAATCCTTTTACAATCTTAGATTCAAGATTACTTTGTAATCCCGGTGATATTTAGATCATCCGTATTATTTCATCAATAATATTGAATCGTTTTGTGTTAACCAAAGTTGTGTTCTTTGTTCATTGCATACTCACGTTTACTTAAACTCACCACCTTGTGTTCTTTTAAGTGTGTTGTAGTAGATTTCGCATGCTAAACACATTCAATACATAAATATCTCTTAACAAACAAAACCTTTCCACAAGTGGTATCAGAGCAAGGCTTGATATTTACTAATTTAAAAGAACAATGGATGTTGAACATATTCAAACAAATGTTGCAGCTAAACTTCCATTACTTAAGCAAAATGAGTTTGAAATGTGGCGACTAAGGGTAGAACAATACTTTCAAGTGCAGGACTATGCACTTTGGGAGATCATTGAACAAGGCAACTCATTTAAACCCTCAATCACCACTACAACAGTAAATGATGCTCTTGTAACACAAATACAAGACCAACCATCAAATGCAGATGAAAAAGTTCAGAAGAGAAATGATCTAAAAGCAAGGAGTATGTTACTGATGACTATTCCAAATGATCAGCTTTTGATCTTTAACAAATACAAAGATGCCAAAACCCTTTTTGAAGCTATTGTGGCTAGATTTGGTGGTAATAATGCTACCAAGAAAACACAGAAAACCTTCTCAAACAACAATTTGAGAACTTCACAGCCACAACCAATGAGTCTTTGGACAGTATGTTCAATAGACTTCAGAAGCTTGCAAGTCAGTTAGCCATCCATGAAGTGATGATAACTCAAGAAGACCTAAACTCTAAATTTCTTAGGAGTTTACCTTCAGAATGGTCTATGCATGTCATTGTCTGGAAGAACAAGCCAGATATTGACCAGATGAGTCTTAATGATCTCTACAACAATTTTAAAATAGTAGAGCATGAAGTAAAGAAGACTACTGGGTCAAGCTCAGGAAATATGGCATTTGTTTCATCACCAAGCATCTCTTCAACCATTAACCAAAAACCAAACTATCTCTCAAGTAACTTAGTTACTTCATTCACAAATCCTTTTACAATCTTAGATTCAAGATTACTTTGTAATCCCGGTGATATTTAGATCATCCGTATTATTTCATCAATAATATTGAATCGTATTGTGTTAACCAAAGTTGTGTTCTTTGTTCATTGCATTCTCACGTTTACTTAAACTCACCACCTTGTGTTCTTTTAAAGTGTGTTGTAGTAGATTCCGCATGCTAAACACATTCATACATAAATATCTCTTAACAAACAAAACCTTTCCACAAGTGGTATACAAAATATAATATCTAGATATTTTATCAAGTCATCAAGTTGAACACTCAAGATACAAGTTGTATCTTATTGACTTGACACATGTAAGAGCAAGTGGATGACTAAAGCTTATCAAATTGTAATGTTCTTCCTTATGTTATAAAAGGAAGATCATACCCCTTAGATAAAAGTGTGTCACTATGTGATTAGTGATAACCAAGTGTGCTTCGTACTTACATATTACAACAACACCAAGTGTGTTAAAATGTAAGAGCACCAAAAAGAGTGTGTATGGGAACGTTAGACATGGGGTCTAATGTTGTTTAGGTTTGTTTAGCCTCAAGGATCTTTGATTCCTGTTAGAGTGTAACCGTGCTATAATTGATCAAGTAGCATTGGGGCTTAAGAGTAATAACAAACGGTGAATTCCACAAAACCTTGTTGTGATAGTATTGTATTCTTTGTTTGAATATTCCGCCAATATTATCATCATGCTAGTCATAGACAAAATCCTAGATCAAAGGTGTAACAACCTAGAGTCCATAAACGATCTCGTAACTTGTTTTAATACATGCAAGAAGGTATAAAATAAGTTTCCACAGATACACCAAATCCCTTAGCTGTCATCTCCCACGGATCCAAGTCCAATGAAGGACGGATCCCTATTGTGGGATCCGTGGGATCCGTGAGCTGGATATCAGCTTGCCTATAAATAGCAAGCTGATCATTTGGCTTTCTCATCACTCATATAGCTAAAACACATATATTCATTCAGTACATATCTTAGTAACATCATTCATAGTTGCATTTCATTTTGATCTTTCATTTTGTAGAAGAGAGATCAAGCTTTCAAGGATCTACAGAACTGTAATCCTTTAGTTGCATTACTGTGTGATATTGTAGTTTGTTTCACACATCATATCTATCATTTGTAATCAGTAAGTGTGGTTAGTGCTTTAGTCCTCAAAGCACAAAGAGTGTAGGGAGTGGTTGTACCCTTGTAAAGAACTCGACATCTAGCTTAGTGTCGGTAAAGTAAATAGGCGACGTCAGGTTGGTTCTACCTTGTGAAAGAACTCGGTGTTTAGCTTAGTACCGGAAAAGGAAGTAAGCGACGTGTAAAGGTTTTCTCCGCCTAGAAAAGGAGTTTGTTTCTTAGTGAAAGATAAACTCTCAAGTTGGAAGCTCGGGGAGTGGAGTAGGGTAAGGAAGAGAGTCATTGTAGCCGAACCACTATAAACAACAGTGTTGTGTAGTTTGATCTTTCCTCTCTTTATCTTTTGTTTAAATTGTGTGATTATTTATTTGTGATTGTTTCCTTTGAATTAACATATAGTAACAAAGCAAATAAAACTTGAAAAACGGTAAAACTATTCAACCCCCCTTCTAGTTTTCCACAATTGGCATCAGGAGCTACGTTACTTAAGATTTTTAAAATATATTGTATTTTAAAACTTAAAACGATCCATGGATTTTGAAAACTTTAAAGAAGGGAAATCTATGCAGAGACCACCTCTATTTGAACCAAATTGTTTTATTTATTGGAAAAATCGCTTTGAGACTTATGTAAAGTCAAAGGATATAGATCTATGGTATATAATAGTTGATGGTGATTACAAACCTATTAGTAATAATATTTCGGGTGGTCGGGATGAAGGAGCTTCTCTTACTCGTCACAGTGATGAGCAAAAGAAACTAATTGCCAAAAATAATGAAGCCAAAATGATGCTTTATAATGCCTTACCTAAGAAAGAATATGAAAGAGTTTTTATGTGTAAAACGGCTAAGGATATTTGGCAATCTCTTATTATCACACATCAAGGGAACTCACAAGTAAAAGATAACAAAATTGATCTTCTTGTCCAACAATACGAACAATTTGTTATCTCTGAAGATGAGACCATTGATAGTGCGTTTGCTAAGTTCAATACTATTATTACATCACTTAAAGCACTTGATGAATCTTTTTCTAGTAAGAATTTTGTCAGGAAATTTCTAAGAGCACTCCATCCAAAATGGAGAGCAAAGGTGACAGCTATTGAAGAATCTAAGGATCTCTCAAGCATGACACTGGATGAGCTCATAGGAAACCTAAAAGTTCACGAAATGATTATGGAAAAAGACTCGGAAATTGTCAAAGGCAAAAAGGAGAAGATTAAGTCTATTGCCTTGAAAGCCAAAGTCGAGTCAAGTGATGATGATGAGTCTTGTTCAAACAGTGATGATGAAGAGTATGCCATGGCCGTGAGGGATTTCAAGAAATTCTTCAGGAGACGAGGAAAGTTTGTAAAACCACCTCGTGATGAAAAGAAATCCTCTCGAAAAGATCGTGACGATAAGAAAGGTAAGGTTGATAGGAAATGCTATAGGTGTGGTGACTCCAGTCACTTAATAGGAGAATGTCCAAAGCCTCCAAAGACCAAGTCTCAAAGAGCCTTCGTTAGTGGAGCTTGGAGCGATAGTGAAGGAGATGATGATGATGAGCCTAAGAACAACGAAATTGCCCTTATGGCTAATGACACAGAAGAGGTACATTCTGATTCATACTCCTCTATAGATGACGAAACCTTAGAAGTAGAATATAACAAACTGTGTGACGTCACTTTAAAAATCATAAACAAAAACAAATTTTTGAAAACAAAGACAACACTTTTAGAAAATGAAGTATTTTGGCTTAAAGAAAAAGCAATACGAATTGAAAAAGGTAAAGATAGCAAAGAAACGTGTGTGTCTTGTCAAGAACTAAAACTTGAACTAGAAACCTTAAAAACCACACAAGAAGAATTAATCAAACAAAATTCAAAGTTTAAAAAGTTTGATAAAAACATAAGTTGTGCAGATGAAATAATGAAAATGCAAAAACTACCTCATAATAAAACAGGACTAGGCTTTATGAAACTAGGAACCTTAAGTGACCATAAGGAACAGACTGTGAATAAAACTGTTTCAACCAAGTTAGACAGTCACGGATTCGACGGATCCAATAATTTGGATCCGCCAGTTGTACCCAAGGGATCCGCGGGTATTGAGGCTGAACAGAAGGTTCACAAAGTCGACCGTTCCAATTTTGTTAAAGTTACTAAGAAACCTAACAGTAATATAACCAATAATAAACACAAACCAGCAGTATCTTTAGGAAGAGGTCAAGCTAGAAATGAATATAGAGTTAAAACGGAACAACAGAGACCTCAAATGAGTTTTCCCAAACACCCCTTTCCAAAGAGTATAGTTAATCCACAACACACTTATCAAAATAATTGGAACCAAAACATGCCTAGAAACTTTCATGGTCCTAATTATATGCCGTGGAACAATTGTCCACCATTTCAGTACATAAACCATGATAATGTAATGTTTAACCCAAACGGACCCATGAGATATTGGGGACCAAATGCTTGAGTCTTTTATGAACTTAGGTATGCTTGAAAGTTGATCTTGAACCTGATGAGTGGATCAAAGATAGTGGGTGCTCAAGACACATGACGGGAAACAAAAATCTTTTCTCAACCTACCAAGTGTATGATGGAGGTAATGTCACATTCGGTAGCAAGCTTAAAAGTAAAATCATCGGAAAATGTACAATCTCTCATGACTCTCTATCTATTGATGATGTTGCTCATGTAGATAATTTAGGATTTAATTTACTTAGTATAAGTCAATTATGCCGCAAAAAGTATAACGTCCTTTTCAGTGAAAATGGAAGTAAAATAATTAAAGATGGCATAACCGTAGGAAAATGTGTTTTAAAGAATAATGTCTATGTTATGAAATTAGATAAAACACCTAAAGATAAGTTATGTCTTACCTCCTTGGACGAAAAATCAACTCTATGGCATCGACGCTTAGGTCATGCTAATATGAGGCTTATTCAATCTTTGTCATCCAAAGAACTCGTTAGGAACCTACCCAAGTTGAAATATGACCAACACTTTTGTGATGCTTGCAAAATTGGGAAACAAGTACATAATAGCCATAAGGCTAAAAACATGGTATCTACATCTAGATGCCTAGAATTATTACATATGGATTTGTTTGGCCCGTCGGCTATACAAAGTTATGGAGGTAATTTTTACACTTTAGTCATAGTAGATGATTACTCTAGATATACATGGACAAAATTTTTGAAAACTAAAAATGAGGCATTCGATAAATTTGAAATTCTAAGCAAGAAAATTCAAAATCAAATAGGAAGTAACATAGTATCTATTAGAACTGACCATGGTCGAGAATTTGACAATGAAATCCAATTTGGAAATTTTTGTGATAATAATGGAATAACTCATAATTTCTCGGCTCCTCGTACACTTCAATCTAATGGTGTAGTAGAACGTAAAAATAGAACAATTCAAGAAATGAGTAGAACTATGTTAAATGAACAAAACATACCTCAAAAGTTTTGGTGTCACGCTGTAGATACTTCTACATATATCCTAAATAGAGTTTTAATTAGACAATTTTTAAATAAAACTCCCTATGAAATTTATCGAGGCAAAAAGCCTACATTAGGATATTTTAGAGTTTTTGGAAGCAAGTGCTTCATTTTGAACACAAAGGATTATCTTACCAAGTTCGACCCAAAGTCGTATGAAGGTGTATTTCTTGGGTACTCACAAAACAGTAAAGCATACATAGTATTAAACAAGGAAACATCAAGAGTCGAGGAATCGTTGAACGTAACATTCAACGAAAGTCCACCTCCCTCTAAGACATCACCTTTGGTAGATGATGACTTAGTTGAAAGTCAAATGGCTAATGATATAGAAAACATTGAAAATGACAATGAACCCGTAAAAGGAGAAATAGTCAATATTAAAGAAACTAAAAGTCATCCATTAGAAAACGTCATAGGAAAACTTAATGAAAGAACATTAAGATCCAATGCTCAAAATGAAAGCAATTATTTTTGTTTTATTTCAACGGTTGAGCCTAAAAATATAAACGAGGCAATAAAAGATGAATCTTGGGTAATTGCTATGCAAGAAGAACTAAATTAATTTATTAGAAATGATGTTTGGACGTTGGTCCCTCCACCTAAAAACCAAACCATAATCGGCACCAAATGGGTCTTTAGAAATAAAATGGATGAAAATGGTATTGTATCTAGAAATAAAGCTAGGCTAGTAGCTCAAGGCTACAATCAACAAGAAGGTATAGATTACGATGACACTTTTGCACCCGTAGCTAGACTTGAGTCTATTAGGATATTACTTGCATATGCATGTGCACATGATTTTAAGTTATTTCAAATGGATGTCAAAAGTGCTTTCTTAAACGGTTTTATAAATGAAGAAGTATATGTTGCACAACCTCCCGGCTTTGCCGACTTCGAAAAACCAAATTATGTTTTCAAACTTAAGAAAGCTTTATACGGACTTAAGCAAGCACCAAAGGCTTGGTATGATCGACTTAAGACCTTCCTAGTTGACCATAAGTATACCATGGGCCTAGTAGACAATACTCTCTTCACCAAAAAAAAGGGATCACATATTATCATAGTCCAGATATATGTGGATGACATTATATTCGGTTCAACTTGTCAAGAGTTATGCGACGATTTCTCAAAAATCATGCATGACGAGTTTGAAATGAGTATGATGGGGGAACTAAACTTTTTCTTAGGTCTCCAAATAAAACAATTAGAAGATGGGATATTCTTCAACCAATCAAAGTATATCAAAGATATGCTTAAGAAGTTTGGTCTTGAAGACTCAAAACCCATGAGAACACCCATGTCCTCCGAAACCAAACTCACAAAGGATGAAGAAAATGAATCCGTAGATTGCACTAAATATAGAGGAATGATTGGTAGTTTACTCTATCTTACGGCTAGTAGGCCTGATATTATGTTTAGTGTTTGTCTATGTGCACGTTTTCAAGAAGATCCAAAAATGTCCCATCTTGAAGCCGTTAAACGGATATTTAGGTACATCAAAGGTACTACACACTTAGGACTATGGTATCCCAAAGGAACGGGTGTAGAAACCATAGTGTATACCGACTCAGATCATGCCGGTGACTATGTTGATAGGAAAAGTACTAGCGGTATTTGTACTTTTGTAGGATATTGTCTCACATCATGGTTCGCTAAGAAACAAACTGCCCTCGCAATCTCAACAACAGAGGCAGAGTATGTGTCTGCAGGAAAGGCGTGTCAACAAGCACTATGGATGAAACAAGCTCTCGTCGACTATGGAATTGAACTCAACAACATTCCCATTCTTTGCGACAACAAAGGTGCTATCGATCTAAGCAAAAATCCAGTCCAACACGCTAGAACCAAACATATTGAAATACGCCATCACTTCCTTCGCGACAATGTACAGAAGGGAATCATCTCAATTGAGAAAGTTTCCTCAGAGGACAACATTGCCGATATTCTCACAAAACCACTTAAACGAGAACCTTTCAACTATCTTAGACTTGGATTAGGATTAATGGAACCTAGTGATTAGGTAAAACATTAGTGTAAATATTAGTTTAACCACACTCGACACTAAACCAAAAATTGCGTTCTGTTCCGCGGATCCAATCGATAACAAGGACGGATCCTTTGTTTTGGATCCGCCGGATCCGTCGCATGCACAGTCAAGTTTATTATTAAATAAACAAGAACAAGTACTATTCATTCCTCACTCCAAAACATATCACCCTACTGTATTCGACACACACTCAATCTCCATCACAATTTAGATCATTTTCTTCCACAAATTTGTGCTTCTAACACCACTGTAATTATTCTTATCATATTTATACTCCTGATCTGCGTCTAGGATTTCTATTTCATGCACAAAACCAAAACTTGGGGTATATGCATAATTTTTGAAAAATCATGAAGCATATTTACTGCATTACACTTAAAAACATGTTTTTCTTAGTTAGGAATTACATCTCATAGCACATTATCTTAATTTAACAAAAACCCCTTGAAAATTTTCTTACTAAAACCTTCTAACGACTAGGTAAAATGATCTTTTTGAACATTGTTCATACAAATGCAAAAACGTTATCTTTTAGACATCACTTGCATAATGTCTCTTGAATGCTAAAGGGAATACATAATTAATATGTATTTTCGGGTACATTCAACCGTAGCTACATTGAAATAGGAGCGTTTGGGTTATCCCTTGTTTTTTACACAAAACTTGCATAAACTAAATTTTCATGCATCAAAAAGGGTCGAGATAACCGCACCTCCACATTGTCCCCATGTAGGCACACACTAGGAATTTTACACTTAATTTGATCATTTCAACTAAAACTATGTAACTTTTGTACTTAGGAAAATCATGCCTCCCGCAACCAACTACGATCACAAAAGAACCGTTAACTACTTACCCGAAGTCCACAAAACCAAAGGTCTAACCAATGCCCAAATCGAAATTTTCAAAGCTTTAGAGAAAAAGTATGTCCATGAGGGTAGAGTCGTAGATTCCTCGTTCTATGAAGGAACACAACTTAGGGAACAATTAGCCACAATACGATTTGATACTCTTTTGGATATAGATGAACCAATCGTCCCTAGGTTAATTCTTGAGTTCTATGCTAGTATAGGTCTTAGTTCATGTGACCAAGGTTTCTTAAGTCTTCAGTTTACTTTGAATGGAAATTTTGTCAACATCCCTCTTGATCAATTTGGTGAGGTCTTGGGTATTCCAAGTCAAGGGACATGTATTTACTCGGAAAAATGGTCCTTAACAATCTTAGAATCCAATCTCGATAGGACGGCACCATATGTCACTTCTCTCGCATCAAAAGAAGTGATTAGGGAACATCTCTTCATTCCTAAGAACAACCCCACAAGGATGTATCGTGGCCGCGAAGTTGCTAGAGATCCATTTGCAATGGAGCTAAATGAACTCAAACCCGAATTCAAGAAAATGGAAGAGGTCTTAAGGGCTAATGTGATGTGCATCATAGGAAACCGTGATCACATCAATGCTTGTTTGTGTCATATGATGTACAACATCTCTACTCGTCAACCCTTCAATCTTGCTTATTATGTTGCCAAAAGAATGTGTGACATTCCGGTTCAAGGTAAGATTGCAATGCCTTATGGAATGCTCTTAACCCGACTCTATAGAGCCTTTGCACCCGCCCGTCCAAACCCATTAGGTTTTGTTCCGGAATACAATGAAATTGAACATACCTTCGTTCCTTTGAGTGACTTTAGGGTTAGTGTTGATAAAGGTAAACGTCCTCGTGTACCAACATCATCCTCATCATCTTCAATGAGTGAAAATGATGGTTTGCCAAATTCTAGAATTCCTCCACCCGAATACTTGAGCCATCTTCCTCCAATTCAAAATGAATCCGCTGAGTATCGAAACATCAAAGGAATGGTGAAGAATCTTGGTCGTTGGATGATGAAATTGCACAAAGGTATGAAGAAGTTGAAGAAGAAGCTTAGTTGAAGGAGTGTTTGGATTTGAACAATGTTAGACTATGTGATGTTAAAATTCTATGTGTCTCGACTTTATCTGATAATACTTGTTATGTATGTGTAATAACTAACATTTGCAGGTAGATAACCCTCATGGTTATCAATTTTCCGGGTTATAGCCTATGTTTGGCATAACACCTAAAAAGGTAAGTTTCTAAGAACGGATTAAACTATGTTCAATCGTGTGTTAATGTTATCATATTTAGTTGTTTTGCTATACATATTAGATGTTAAGTAAGGTCTAGGTGAATTTTCGGGTTTTCGTCGAAAAACGCGAAATATGACAAGTCTTCTGTTTAGTTTTAGCAATTAGGACACGGATCCGGCGGATCCCAAACTTTGGTTCCGCCATCCGCCAACCTGCGGATTCGGCGGATCCCTAACTTTGGTTCCGCATTTGATACAACTTGGATCCGCAGGTTCCCCAGTAAAATTCTAAAACTTTTTCGACTCATCTCGATTCTTAAATCTTAGTGTTTAGTATCATTTAGGATTCATTCACTGATCATAATTCATCTTAGAATCATTTAGGAATTCTTAGAAACTTAGGAACAAAATTTCCCACCAAAATTTAAATTTTTGAATTTTAGGTGTGAGTTACCAAACTGATACAAAGAAGGAACCCTTTTTAGGGATCCGTCAAATCCGTGGAAATATCAAATCATAAGATTTTCCACTATCTCCTTGTATTTACTGCAAATCTACAACACATTACTCAACCCAAGCTCAATGGATTGACTTCCTTGATATGACCTGCACAAATTTTTGTTCCAAATCATTAGAAACCTACATTCTCTATTGGATTCACATCAAATCCAAAAACACAGACTCACAAACCTTCTGTCTATAAATTAGTACTTTAGGATCTTCAATTCACATCACAACCATTTCTTATCCTGTACATTTTAGCTATCATAGTTCACCAAAAAGTCTCAATGACAAAATCAAATAACTCCTCCACATCTAAGCCACTAAAAAGAACAGCCCGTATTAGTGTGAAACCTTGTTGTTTCATCAACATCCACAATTCATCCTCTGAAGAATCATCACCACTAAACATATCCTCACCCATTGCTAGTGAAAACTTCCTTACTTTATCCACTCCAACTCCCTCACATGTAGTCATAAAAACACCACCTCCTACCATTACTCCTGTCGCAACCACACCACCACCCGCTCCCGCTCCATCACAGTCTGAGAAGTATGCATCATCACCATCCTCACCAAAACTCCAACCCATGGAACTCTTTAGGACACCACCAACATCTCCACAACCATATCTTGAAGAGTTAGAAGATCTTCCACCTACATCAACCAATCCTCCACCAATAAGTCTTGAAAACATAGAACCTACGCTATTTCATCCTCTTCATCCGGAGATTCATGGTCCTCTATACCGTGAAGCACCACAATATCATCCCCAAATACCACCACTATCACCAACTTCAACACTCATCGCCATAGATGAGGTGACGTGGAGCAACATTCCTCAAACACAAGAGGAGATAAGTGTGAAGTTAACACAACTCTATACTCTCTCGGGTATGGTTGACCATCACCTTCATGAAACCATAGACATTCAAAACATCCTTATGAACTCCCTCCAAACATCACAATAACCATCAAACAACAACAACCAACCAACCACCATCACCACCACCACCACCACCACCACATAACTTGGAGCCTAGTCTTCCTCCCGGCTTCTCAAGTCATGATTGCGCACATTGTGAGAGAACGGCTCACTTGGCCCAAAGGACCAACATCTTGGTCCATGAGCTTCAAAATAAGATGAGGTTCATCTTGAACCATGTTCTTGAACGTTTAAACGCCATCTCTCATCCTCCTCAATAGGAGCTTTCTAGACTAGTTGTTAGGACCTTTTGGATTGTTGCTTTAGGACTTTTTATTTCTTTCTCGGATGTCTTTTTATTGTACTTGTAACATCATTTTATCATTGTGACTTTTGTCACAAAATTTTCAATATCTATGAATGTGATGTTTTATGCTTATGAGTGATCAACATATTGCATATTATCATTATCATTGTGAACTAACATCCTTATATAGCCTATATTATACCTTGATTATGATTGCTTTAGGTACAAATAATGATCAGACACTTACTTTGACTTTTTAAAGTCAAAACATATTGAAAGGCTTGTTTGGAAGAACACTTCACAAGCATTCTACTTCTTCATTGAAGTCATTCATTACTAACACTTCATTTGCAGCATATCATACCCTTCATAGTATACGTTGGTACTCGAGAAGTGAGGAGTATACATCGAGGGGGAGCATTTCATAAGCATTTCATATACTAACCGTTTGTTTTGTAGATTCATGCATCATTTCCTTGATTACTCCATCTAGGGGGAGTATAAAACAAGGGGGAGCTTTAAAGTTCTCAAAATCGCATTCCGCTACGCTACTCTTTTTGTTTCGACAAAAAGGGGGAGAAAGGACTAAGTTTGCATTAACTGTGATTCATCACAGTACATACATTTGTTAATGACAAATAAAAGGAATATCTTTTAGCAAATAATAAATACTAGCTTAAGTCTCTTAAGTACACATTTTACACTTCACATAATAACCAAGAATTACAAGTTTGCTTATTTAGTAACTTGTTTCCTTAAAAGGAAACTTTAATTCTAAAATCATTCCATGACATCATTGCATACATCACATATAATATCTTTGTTAGATCTTGATATATCTTGTTTAGATTTACAAGTTACATAGTTGACATTTGATGATTTGGTAAGATATGGAAGATTTGGAAAGATACACCAAATCCCTTAGCTGTCATCTCCCACGGATCCAAGTCCAATGAAGGACGGATCCCTATTGTCGGATCCGTAGGATCCGTGAGCTGGATATCAGCTTGCCTATAAATAGCAAGCTGATCATTTGGCTTTCTCATCACTCATATAGCTAAAACACATATATTCATTCAGTACATATCTTACTAACATCATTCATAGTTGCATTTCATTTTGATCTTTCATTTTGTAGAAGAGAGATCAAGCTTTCAAGGATCTACAGAACCGTAATCCTTTAGTTGCATTACTGTGTGATATTGTAGTTTGTTTCACACATCATATCTATCATTTGTAATCAGTAGGTGTGGTTAGTGCTTTAGTCCTCAAAGCACAAAGAGTGTAGGAAGTGGTTGTATCCTTGTAAAAAACTCGATATCTAGCTTAGTGTCGGTAAAGTAAATAGGCGACGTCAGGTTGGTTCTACCTTGTGAAAGAACTCGGTGTTTAGCTTAGTACCGAAAAAGGAAGTAAGCGACGTGTAAAGGTTTTCTCCGCCTAGAAAATGGGTTTGTTTCTTAATGAAAGATAAACTCTCGAGTTGGAAGCTCGGGGAGTGGAGTAGGGCAAGGAAGAGAGTCCTTGTAGCCAAACCACTATAAACAACAGTGTTGTGTGGTTTGATCTTTCCTCTCTTTATCTTTTGTTTACATTGTGTGATTATTTATTTGTGATTGTTTCCTTTGAATTAACATATAGTAACAAAGCAAATAAAACTTGAAAAACGGTAAAAACTATTCAACCCCCCTTCTAGTTTTCCACACATGTTTATGGACCACCTACAAAAACATGCCTGGAAACCACTAACGAAATAGTAGTCTTGCAAAAAGAGGTCGAAACTTCATCAGGGTTGCATAGAAACCTGGTTGCATGATAGCAAATGGTCTACCATGCCATCCAGTTCTTGCCCTCGCAAGATAATGTTCAGACCTCCAAAGCCCAACAACTGTAATGTCACAAAAAAATATATTATAAAAAGGTTAAAAAAATTAAATAAAGCACAACCTATGTAATAAAACAACAATAAGACAACACAAAATGTGAAGCAGCAAATCAACAAATAACGCGACCGCAAAACCAATACAGGTAACAAAATAAGGAACGCACCAACACAGTTAAATACTCCAACAAATAAATAATTATTGCAAAAAAAAAAAAAAAAAAAAAAAAAAAAAAAAAAAAAAAAAAAAAAAAAAAAAAAAAAAACACACAACCTAAAGTTTGAATAACACCTTATAACTAAGCATTACCAGAAACAAACACTTTTTCAATAACCAATTCGCAAACACATGAAAGCATACAAAATACCAAACAAATATCGTAACACAACCAATTATGCTAAAAACCGAAGTATAACAAATAATACCCACAAAAAGTTTAAACATCAACTGACGAAATTAATAACAACAAAGATCCAAAAGTATGGATATAACCAAACGACCAACTGTAGATAAACAACAAAACATAATAAAAAAACAGAACCTACAACAAAGGACTGTATGCGGCAAAAGGTTAAACATCAACTAATGAAATTAACAACAACAACAACAACAAAAAAGCCAAACAACCAGATCTATAATGAGTTCGATCACAAAACCTATTGGCAAACCTAAATCACATGCAAAAGTCCGGATATAACCAAACCACTAACTGCAGATACAACAACAACACAAACAACCAAACATAACAAAAAAACAGAAATCAGATACAACAACAACACAAACAACCCAACATAACAAAAAAACAGAAATCAAAGCACCCGTCTTTTTTTCGCGAACAAAACGCAGAGCAGCTAAATTAGATCCAAAATTAGATCCAAAAGTGTGGTTATAAGCAACCTAATAACTGTAGCAAAAACAGATGGGCTAAAAAGAACCACACATTTAAAAAATTAATAAACACACTATTCATACAACTGTAGCACCCCTCACAAAGCACTGTAGTAACAAAATAACCCACAAATTCGGATCGAAAAAACGCAAAATAACCGTCGGGTAAAGATACCAGAATTAATCATCCCGGATCTCAAGGAAAAGAAGAGAATGTGAGTGAAGGGAAACAGTTCCACGACCCAAGAGCAACCCAATGGCTAACCCAAACCCGGGCTCAAACGGGTAGAAACAAAATGTCGGGCGGGTCGCGCCATAAATGTATAATAGATATAATTGGAGCATGAAAAGCTTCGGGTAGTTACTTTTACTCGTGCTAAGTTGAGAGAATATGACGAAACATTTATGAGGTATTCCACACCTTGTGGAGTAGAAGGATTAGGAGCTTGGGATGCGAAATGTAATCTTGGACAAAATGATAGTTATGTGACTTTTGCTTTCTATGAAAAATTTGGAAATGGAAAATTTGAAGTTGACAAGTATAATAGGAGAATTGCAAGAGATGTGAAGATTGATATTCATGGTTTTACTTTTACCATGGATTTGGTTATTGATGAATATGAAGATACGACGGATCCTTCCGTGGTATTTGGACGAAATTTCTTGTTGGCAACCAAATGTGTTATTGATTTTGATTTGGGTGAAATGCAAGTTAGAGTTGGAGAATTACAAGATGATAAAGATGTTAATTGGCTAATTGAACAAATGGAGGAAGTTTGTGAAAATGAAGATGGTTTCAAAGGAAGTGTAGAAATGGTTAAAATGGGGAAGGCCACCCGTTTGAAGCAAAAATACCCACCCTTTAAAGGTCTCATACCTTCATCATCATCATTGCCACACCCTACCACACTCATTAAAGGAGAAGATTCAACCAACAAAACACCCTCACTAAATGAAAAACCAACAAAAGAACCCATTGATGAAGCAAGATGTGTTGAAGAGATTACTATGAAGTTTAAAGAATTATTGAATGAAAAACTGATACTTCATGTGTTGGAACATTATGCTCACTATAGGAAGTTATTGGATGAAATTTCGGTGGAGAAAATGAAGGTTGATACGAAGAAGGAAATTGAGGAAGAAGAAGAGGAGAAAGTGATGGAGAAAGGGTTACCTAAAAAGAAAGAAGATCCGGTAATTATCTCATTCCACTTAAAGTGAATGGAACTGTTGCAATCAATGCATTGGCGGATACGGGGGCAAGTGTTAGCATAATGCATTATAAGCTTTACAAAATTATGGAATTGGGAAGAGTTATTCCTTCCAATGATGTCTTATTGATGGCTGATAATACAGTGGCAAAAGCTTATGGTAAAGTTAAGAATGTGAGGTTACAAATTGGATTTCAAACCTATTTGTGTGACTTTTTGATTATGCATGTACCTGTTGATAAAGAGACACCTATGTTGGTGGGACGCCCGTTCTTGAGCACAATAGGAGCAATTATTGATAATGGGAAAGGAACTATGGAAATAGATGATGGAGTAGCAAGACGAATTTACCATGCAAAGAAGAGAGAAAAAGTTTTAGCCGATGAAGAGTCGGAAGATGAAGATTGGTTGGATGTATTTGATATAAGCCATGATAATGAGGGCAATCCAAAATATGGGAAAACAGCCCCATCGTTTGATCACATTGAGGATGATATGGAAAGAGCATTGGCTATGGAGAATTACTTCAATCCATTCAAGAACATTATAGTTTTCAAGAAAATGGTTGATTTCCTTGGTTCCATGCCAATTAAGCTTAAGAATATTGAATGGATATCGGATGGGTATAGCAAATATCAAAAGATTGAAGGTGATAATGATTGGCACACTAAGATAGAGATTACTAGTCCGGGTGGACGCCGATTCACTCGTGCTTTCAAAACAAAGGAAACCGATAGAGTTCTTTCGGGGAAGTTTCATTCGGAGGACATTCTTAGGTTTGGGAGTTATTTTGACTAAACGAAGCAAGGATGAGGAAGAATAAAGAAGCTTATGATTAAGCTTGTGCTCATTTTGTTCTTATGAGTTTTTATCTTGTTTGCTTATTATTATGATGTTTGCATTTCTTTCTTAAGTTGAAGTGTGTTTTAGCTCTTGAGTATTTATAAGAATAAGTAATGAAAATGTTTAAGTTTTTAGTTTGTTTATCTTGATCAATGATAAGGATGAATGAAATGATGAAGTGTTTTGGAGTTGTGGAAATGTTTATTCAGTAAATGGATGTTTTTTAGAAGAGAAAAAAGAGTTTTGTCTCAAGACCCTCGGTTCTTGGAACCAAACCTACGGTCCAAGTACTAAACCTTCGGTTTAGTATGAATGTGCAAAAACTTTGAAAAGAACTGTTAAGGAAACAAAAAAAAAAAAAGATAGAAGAGTAGCTGCAGACCGACGGCCGGAAAAACCATGCCGCCGGCCTGGGACCATTGATCAATCCATACCGCCGGCATAAACACAAACCGGGCGGCATGGGGAAACTGTTAAGAATTTTTTTTTCTCTTTCTTTCTTTCTTCTTGTTAACCATTTTATGTTCTAACCTTTAATATCAATATTCCTCTTGTGTTTTGATTGGTTGTTTTGTAGAAGCGAGTTGAAAAAGACGTAAATGTCAACCCACTCATTGCTTTGAATGAGAAATTCGGCGACGACGAAGTTGTTAATCTTATGCCCGTGACAAGTGAACATCTGAGATGGCCTAAGTTGGGTAAAGAAGTGTGGAAAAGGATTGAGCAAACACTTGGGATGTGAATCTTAGTAACATGTTTGAGATATTTATGTATGGATGTGTTTAGTATGCGGAATCTACTACAACACACTTAAAAGAACACAAAGGTGGTGAGTTATGTAAACGTGAGTTTGTAATGAACAAGGAACACAACTTTAGTTAACACAAAACGATTCAATATTATTGATGAAATAATACGGATGATCTAACTATCACCGGGATTACAAAGTAATCTTGAATCTTAGATTGTAAAAGGATTTGTGAAACGAGTAACTAAGTTACTAGAGAGATTGTTCAGTTTTGGTTAATAGTTGAAGAGATACATGCATGAAGGAGTGACTAAGGGAACCTTTTATAGTATAAGGTACCCTTATTACAAGTTGTCAAGTGGTTGAATATAATATGTTACTTTGACTATTCTAGCCTACAATTAAATACAACTACCAATGTAACAACTCTGTAATATTCTTCTGTGAACCACAGAAGACTAAACTACTTCTACATAACGTATTACAATGTACAAAGACTAATAATTCAACTAAATATCTATTACAAAATATCTATCAACTTGACATAAAGCTTGGCAGAACCTTTATCAACTAGCAGTACCTTCTACCCAGAAGGTATTGTTAGTACATCTTCATACTCTTCAAAATCAACTAGCAGGCTCTTTGACATATCTGGCAGGCTCTTTGACTTGAACATTTTATTCCCAACAAGAAGCAAAAGCATGTTACAATAGGAGATTGGCAAAGCTACAAAAGAAAGAAATTGCGGTACCTAAGTTATTGAGTGGAAATTTGTTGCGACAGTATAATCTCATTGGCACTCTTAAAGACCTATGGAGGATGTGTACGGAGCATGGAGATCAAGAATATGAAGATCGTAGTTTTGAATATGCCGTTGTAGGAGCAGAAAAGCGAATCTATAAAGAATGGTGTCTAGAGTTCTTCGCCACCATTTATTTCAACCAAAAGGTGAAAGATATCATGGATGAGAAATGTATATGGTTTAGGTTATGTAGACATGATCATGTGTGTACTTTGCCGGAGTTCGGGCAATTACTTGGGTTATATGACGAGGATGACTTTGAGCATGCAGATTTTGAAGATCATTTGACTAAATTAGAGAGAGAACCGGACAAGTATGTTGGAAGGGAAATATGGAATGAAATAGGAGATCCGAATAGTGTTGCACCTTTCAAGGAAAGGGATGTTCAATCACCGTTAGCCCGACTTCTACACAAAATTATTGTGAATTTGTTTGTGCATAGGGGGCATAGTCATCACAAAGTTCATGCGACAGATCTGTGGATAATGGAAATGCTTATGGATCCAAATAAAAATATGAATGTTTTGTGGACTTTGGCGGTATATTTGTCAAAAAGAGCGGCTATCATATCTGATCGTGGTTTTATAAATGGTGGACACTATGTGACTAAGATTGGAAAAGCTTTAGGATATGATACGGAGGAAGAGTTGAGAAAGATAACAGTGATAAAAGAATGCGAGAAGCTTGACAAGAAGGTGTTAAAAGATTTGTTTGATGATAAACGGATGTGTTTGGTTGATAGACTTAGAAATGTGAATCGCAACCCACCACCACCACAACAAGACCAACAAAATGTTGGAGAGTATTCGGGATTGAATGCTAGTTAGGGTGATTGGCACGCGAATTTACCACCAGTGGAAAGGAGAGAAATGTGGAGGGACATGAGTTTGATGAGAATTGGACATCAAATGGATTATGGCGCACCAATTCTCACCCACCTTGGACAAAATTGTGTACCACCTTATTCTTTTCCAATGGCATATGAACCAATTGGAGTTCCACCCTACCCTTACCCTTACACGCCTTATCCTTCGGGACATGTACCCTACCCAACATATAGCACAGGTCCAAGTCATGAAGGGTGCAATGTTAACGAGGAAGCTTTTGCGGGTTATTACTCTAATGTTGGGACGCAAAGTTATGAAGCAGGAACGTCATCAGGAGGATTAGGATCTGGCCCCTTGGTCACATATGCAGGAGATGAGACGGATGATGAATGAATTTGACTTTCATTCATGGCTCTGACGAGTTTTGAACAATATTTATGTTTTTATTCGTACTTTATCATGTTTGCTTAGTACTATTATGTCTTAGACTTATTATTATGTGTGGTTAGGATTTTTACTTTGGTTATTGGTATTGTTGCATTTTGTGTTTTGTTTTGCTTATTTTTCAGGTTTGCGATACCATGAGATCATTGCTATTTCATATGGTTGGTATATTTTGGAGCTTGGAGTTTCCAACTCATGCGTTTTAACACCAAATATGGAACGCGCTTGATTTCTCGGTGATGTCATTTACTATTTTATTTTCCCTATTTCCTTTACTTTAAAGTTAATTTTTCACATTGAGGACAATGCAAAACTTAAGTGTGGGGGAGGGAAGTAAATAGTGAAAATGATTCAATTTTTAATTTTTTGTGATTATTTTGGAATTTGTTTGTTTTTATTGCCCTTAAGGAAGTAGTTGTTTTTTTTACACATAAAGAATTTATATATTAAAAACAGCTTGAAATTTTCCAATAGCATAAAATGGCAATTTGAAATTTTTAACGAATCTCGGTTAAGTGAAAGAATCTATTCTTAGGATTGATAACATTGCTTGAGCATTTTTAGCCGATTCTACCAAATATGTGAGGATTTGAGCCTAATATTTGAAGCATATATTTTATGCTTAAATTCTATTTTCTTGCTAAGAGTGTGCCGGTGATTGAATTGATTCTAGAACTTGTACTTGTCATACATTACGAATTCCAAAGTAAGGTCACAATTTTTTGTGATATAAATGAATTTAAATGATAAGAGGCGACTTAGGATTAAACCAAATGGCCTTCCATTTTACAGATATTGATATATTAGCTAGCCAAATTGGTTAGTTAATCACTAAATTTCCATGGACCCATTTGTTATCACTCATTTTTAGTGCTAGATGCCCTTAGTTCAACCCTCTGAGCCTATCTTTTCATTTTTGTTTCAACCCAGAAAAAGAAATTTTGCACCTTTAAACCTTAGCCTACCCTTTTAGTCAAGTTGAATCGATGAATTACTTGTTGTTGATCAGAAGAATTTTTGATGATTATGAGTCTACACTTTGTATTTCGAATATACCTTTCTGACGAAGATGAAGGTAGCTACTTCTTATTTGTATCTTTTTGAGGTATATGCTCATCCAAAGTGTGAAAAAAAAAGAAAAAAAAAAGAGCCAATGAGCTAAAGGATGGTATGAATGTTGATCGATGGATGATTAATAGAGGAAGGATGAATTATGATGAAAGGCTATAATCATTTGAGCATACATGGTTCGATTGTTTTTTGCATCAAGTAATTCGGGTATTTGACTTGATTCTTGAAAATTATATTAACCAAAATAATCCCATGCCTTATCCCTACCCTTTTTGCTTTTGTGAAAATAGCGAATGTATGAATATTGTAGTGACCATCCGGTTTTTGAATAGTTGAACAACGTTGCTAGCGAACTAGAACGTGTTTTAGTGACCATCCGTTATTTGACTATTCAAGAATTCGTTGTTAGCGATCTATTATATTTTGTACAATAGTTATTTGAGCATAAGTTGATATTAACCCTTGGCCTAACATTTCAACCCAAATAAAAGTCCTCTTTGATAAATTAATTTATTTCTTACATGATTTGGATTAGTTTTGATACTTGTACAAGCCTATGGTATGACATGAATCACGACTGTGCAATTGAGTGAAATATATCCCCAAACAAAAGAAATGAGTGTGAGTGAATTATATTATTCTTTTCTTTTCGTGAGGAGCTTAGTTATGTTATCTAGCTTGATCGAGCAAGTCGTTTAAATTTCACAAATAAAATTAAAGAAATCACTTTTTGACCTTTTTTTTACTTCGGTATTAAGGGAAATTAGTGACATTTTAGAAAATAATGGATAATGGCTATTGGAAAAATAATTTTCCAAATGATTACTTTGCTTGAGGGCAAGCAAAACTTAAGTGTGAGAGATTTGATAACGCTCATTTTGTACATATTTTTATAGCGTTATTTGTGTGTTTTTATATGAAATATAGTCATGTTTATGATGGTTTTATGCTTAAAAGTTGTTGAAGATGTGTTTAAGTCTAGGTACAAGGAAATATCAAGAAAGATGAAGAAAAGCTATGAATTTCAAGAAAATATCGAAGAAAAGTTCGTCAACGAATACATGGATGCATGATATGATCATTTCCGGTTGCACGTGAGAGGATGAAAGGATTAAGTCAAGATTAGGAGCCAAAAAGTGTGTTAAAAGTTGGAGCTCTATGCTAGCTTGAAGCCAAATTATGTGAAGAAAGTTGGTTCCAAACCCAAGGTTTAAGTTTCCAGACCCAAGGTTTAAGAAAGGGAGCTCATGCCTGAGGTATAGGAATTCATGCCTGAGGTTTAGCCGTCGCCCATGCCCAAGGTTTACATTTTCATACCTGAGGTTTACAGAAAAACTGACATGAAGAGTTGCATTAACTCTCCACTTTAAGCACCATTAAGTATTATGGCCGATCATTTTCTTCTTAATTATGATTATTGATGAAATATTTCAGTTTTAGGGGTGTCTTACAAGCTTAAATAAGACCCCTAATCACTTGTTAAAAAAGACACTCACAATCAAACCTTACACCATAAGGATTTGATTATACTACTTTCTAACCCAAAAGAGCTCAAAAATCTCTGCCATTCTCGAGGAAGATAACTAGTAGAAGAGGTGGAAGATTCCCTTGTTCGATTGGAGGCCTCAAAGAGTGCTACAACTCTTTCATTACTCATTGTAATTTTACTATTGGGTAATTTTCTTAATTATTAATCATGTTGAATTGGTCTAAGTTGAATGCAATTTTATGTTTTACTATGATACTTGTTATGGAATGATTCGTGATACTTGTTTGGGAATGATGTGACTAATTGTATGAATGTTGGACGTTTAGTAGGTTGGAAAAAGTGATTAATTCTATGGGTTTGTTTAAATAAATTTGTGTCCTAAAACTTGTTGGTTGAATATTGTTGGATTTAAAGGATGAAAAGATTTCTAATAATTATTTGATTCCAAGAGTTAGTGACAAACAAATTGGTATTTGATAAGTGACGAATATCAAATATACAAGTTTTTAAACGGATTTGAAAATATTTAATCACGAGATTGGGTTGAAAAGACTCGTAAGAACCAATTTAACTAATCAACTTTTTCATACATTTTATCACAAAAGAGCTAGCGTAGTGGGATGAGATTTGGCCGAAAGGACTCACCCGTGAAACTAGTAGAAACATGGATTTTCTTGATATTACCCATTGACTAGAAGTCCTTGTGAATATTGATATGTGCCTTCTAAGTTTCACCCAAACATGTTCTACATCATATCATGATTAGTCATGATTCCTAAACAAATATGCTTTTAATTAATTGTTTGTTTGCTTGAGCTACATTGAAACCATTGTTTATTTAAATCGTTTCTAGTATTTTTAATTGTGACAATCTTAAGTGCTATACCATTAATGTTACTAAAATCACAACTAAGTAGTTCCTTGGGACTAACCTTATTTACCATCAACAATACTACAATTGAACGAGTATACTTGCTCGTGTGTGTTTCTTTAAAAAGATAATGGTAATAAGAATAAAAAATTTAAAATTTGAAGTGAAATTTGGAGATAATAAATAAAATAAAAATCCTCTGTTATGAAACGCATCAGCAATGTGAGCACATTTAATTAGGGATTACTTCTGCCTTTTCACTCTCTCCTAATTTGTGCTCTCCCCCAATCTGACAACCTTTCTGATGAACACCCATAATAGGAGGAAGACTTTGGATGAACGCCCATAATATGAAGAAGTCTTTTGATAACCAAATGCATGCCGTCTTTAGTCTTCTAACACATAGCGGAGAATGTAGAATAGACTGTAGACTCGACCTTCTTCAAGATTGCCCAAATTGGAGGAACAGAATACCAATCATCTTCACCTCACCAAATGCCTTCCAGTAACCTTACATATAACCCATCAACCCGCAACGTACACATGAGATGCTAACACTAAAGTAACAAGTTGAACCACTGATCATCTATAGTATGTATCCTTGGATATTAAGCCCTGATCACGTGAACCTGTTGTGCGTCCTTGATGTACACATTCTCTCTCCCCTGATGGTTACGATTAATCAGCCCATGACGTAACAGTGAAACGTTAATACCAAGGTAACAAGTTGAACCACTGATCATCTATGATATGTATCCTTAGATATTAAGCCCGATCACGTGAACCTGCTGTGCGTCCTTGGTGTACACATTTCTCTCCCCTGATGGTTACGATTAATCGGAATCATCATCATGATGTGTACATGTAGCATAATGACGTGTACATGAAGCATTGACTAGAAACCCTTTGTTACTGATTGTACCAGCCTGTGAGAAGATGTCGATTAGCATTCCATGACCATGTTCTTCAACACCTTGATAGACGGAGGAAGATGTAGTGTTGGAGAAACATGGTTTGCACAACTCCTGAACTCACGTATTCAGGAGTCGTATGACCATTTCTCAATCATCAAACAAGATGTAGATTATTCACCCTTTCCCCCCCTCAAAAATTGCATATGCCTGCCAACTGCAATTTTTGATGATTGAACGAGTGAATATGAATACCATCAACGGTAAGCAGCTCCACTTGACGGTTCTTGAAGACTGACATGTTGTTTATTCACCCTTCCCCCCTCAAAAATTGCATATGCCTGTCAACTGCAATTTTTGGTTGAATAAGTGAATAAGAGTATACTCCAATATGCGTCGATCCACTTGAAGACTTAAAGAGCACGGAAAGAGCATGAAACTTGTTGATGAGAATGGCCATAAATAAGAAGATTTCTCTTCTTCCAAAGATAAAGCGCACTGAAGCGTACACCTTTCTTTTCTTTGATGAACGGGGCCTGAAGAGATGTCAGCAGACGCCATAATGTTGAGGCCCGAGGCTTGAACTGCTGTGTTCAAACGTCATAGACGATGAAGAACGAGGCCTGAACTGATGTGTTCAGACGTCATAGCTAATGAAGAACGAGGCCTGAACTGATGTATTCAGGCGTCATCTCTCTCTTTTCAACTTCTCTCAGCTAACTCGTTACCAACCCCATTATCATTATGTCGGCTCTTTGTCGTGACTACTGATGGAGAAAACCCAATATGATGAACTTGAGACTGAAGTAACATAACCCGAACTTGTGACTTAAACTTGTACTAATGTGTGACTAAGAGCGGTGTAGAGACTTCGTGCAACATTGAATCCCTAAGTACTCTATACTCTTCAACCAACCAACCATCAAGTATGAGACGTACATCACCTCTTGGATATCCACAACTTCGTGTGACACTGAGCACTACAACGTAACTCCTTAAAGTGATAGTTATTTTGTAATAGAGAGGAAGAAAAAATAACTTGATATCCAAGTCCTCGTCATTGTAAAGGTTAACCGCTCGAACAAGGATCTCGAGGAATCTTCATCTAACCACCCCGATATCTTCAGATACTAAGTACACGCACCCATGAAATTTCACTTCAGTCTCAAATAAATAATAATGAATTAACGCCGTTGTCACATCTTGTTGTTTAAATGCCCCGATCTAGCCCTTTATGATGTATTAACTGAACTTTGATAATGGTTTTAACCCGATCACGGTTGTAAGCGCATAACCCATCATCACGGGATTTTACAAATCTATGATTTCAACCGAGAAATAAGTTCTTTCTCGGGATTTTACAAAACCAAGAAGAAACCGTGAGACAATACTAAATTGAATGTGTTACATGAGACGCCACAAAAGTTTGGTTTTGGTGAATGTCATCTTGGGTTAACATGCACGAGATCAGCAATAATTCTTCTCACATATGTAGAATGCTTCACAATCCATACTAAGTGAAGTAGTATAAACTACTTCTCCCGGGAGGTTGACCATATACCACAATACATATTTCTCCCCCATGATGGTTTCGAACTTTCGGAAGCATCATTGACGTGAACGGCCACATGCACGAGAAGTTTTTATCATAAGCAAACATCTTGAAAAAATCATAAATGATGTTGAAGGATCTTGAAATATTTTGCATAGATTGTGAAGCATCTTTGACGTGCGGAACCGTCGAATATCCCATGAGAATTGCTGATCACATCACAGTCTTTAAACTCTTTGGCAGACTAACCAACCTCGTACTCTGACGACTACTTGTGACCACTTGGTGAATGAAACCCGATATGCCCATCTTGAAAAATGAAATTGAAGCCCCCAAATTTGTTACTTAAGCTTGCACTATTGTTGATTGAAGAACGATGTAGAAGAACACCCCTAAGTACCCTTATTGCTCAACTAAGAGCCAAAGCCAGTACAACACCTCTTGAGACTATCCACATCTGCATATGCGTGCGACACTGAGCACTACAATGTGACTCCTTGAAGTGATAACTATAACCCATGAGTACTACAATGTAACTCCTTACATTGGGTATAACTAGATAGTCTAAGTCCCAATCATAACTTGTATACGTCCAAGCAAGTTATCATTGAAATCATGCATCCAACCATCACCGATTTCAAGATAAAATAAGTAGACTCTTTCGTGAAATTCAACTTCACTCTCAAGAAAGGAATACCAAATTAACTTCGTGATCATCTTGTGCGGTTGAATAGTCAAAGGAGAAGAACCATGCGCTAATTCTTAGCAGTGCCCATGACTCATAGTCAGTCCTATCAAGCATAGCTGTCTGACCCAGCTGCTTGGATGTTATCAGATGCAGTGCATGGTATAGTTGTCATACTGTATACAGGATTTTACAGTTCTTGAGATTTAACCGAGAAATAAATTCAAGAACAAACTGCACAACAGTAAGTATCAAACCGCTGAAATCTTAGGCAAATCGCTAAGACCCAAACCGCTGAAAGCTAAACCACTGAAAATGGAACCGCTAAGATTCATACTGCTGGAGACTGAACCACTGAATCCTGAACCGCTACGATCTGACCCGCTGTAACCGGAACCGCTAAGATTCAAACCGCTGGAGACTGAACCGCTACGATCTGACCTGCTGTAACCGGAACCGCTAAGATTCACACCGCTGGAGACTGAACCGCTAGGAAACACGCGCTAATTCTCCCCCTCAAAAAGGACATGCAATGACCTTTTTGCCAAATCAGAGAGTCCGTGATGGTTGTGAATTTGCCAGGCACAACATAGATACATGGAAAGAGACAATTAAAACTACTGCAAAGAAGATGGTGATTAAGACTCTCTTGTAGTAACCCCTTGTTTGGCTCCTCATCAATGGTTTAGCATATTAACAAATTCATTGAAGCTCGTAATATGCCAAAACCTCTTGATGAGATGCATTTAACTTCAGAGTGAGTAAAGGTTAACACACGTCTCTGAACAATCCACCTCCTGTCTTTAAGTCTGACCACCTCTTGAGAAGATCTTGAACTACAATCCCATTAGAAGCTTGAGAAACAACAATCTCTTGATGAAGCTTGATAAAAGACAAATCCGCGACTTATACTTGCACTAAATTTGTGATTTAGAACCTATATTGAGCACAACAACGTAACTCCTTTAAATATAGGTAGTGGTATATACCCAACCTTCCATCCTTTATTGTATATATCCACCTCTTGATCTTCCAAGTCTAATCACTATAAATACGCTCGAACAAGTATCATCAAACATCGTGCATCCATCCACCCCGAGATATTTGAGATCTTAAGTACACGAACCCGTGAATTAACAAACCAACCAAGCTACCATAATTTCCCAATTTCTACCGTTCTCGAAGCACAAACTTATCCCGAAAAAATAGTCAAACCCCGTAAGTTATATTATGTCTAAATCCAAGTCCAGCCTACTTGTCCAAACTTGATTTGACGGGATTTTACAGCTCTTGAGATTTAAACCGAGAAATCGAATCTTTCACGGGATTTTCTAAAATCAACAAGAGAAACCGTGAAATCAACAAGAACAACCAAGAGTGAATTGGAATACTAATCTTCAATATTCAAGTCAAAGAAGTCAAATCTCAATTTGATCAAATCGCAACAAGTCAAGTCACAGTTTGTCAAATCGCAACAAGTCAAATCGCAATAAGGTAAATCGCAAGTGTCAACTCGCAATGTCAAATCGCAACTGGTCAAATCGCAATCAGTCAAATCGCAACAAGTCAAATAGTAACTTGTCAACTCGTAATTAATTAAATCGCAATTTGTCAACTATAACTCAAATCACAAAGATCAACTCGCAGGCTCACTCAAATCGTAGGCACCAGTAGGACAGTGCTGCCAAATCCACAACTCTGTAATCACGTTGACATTCATATACCCAACTACTAGCCGTGTCGTGTGTATCCTCGTGAAATTTGAGTCAACCAAAGTCCCACTCATTTACCAATAATCTCATCAATTTGTATCCAATACTATCAATCTATCATAACTATAGTACGGATGGCAAATTTGAATTCTGTCCATGCAATATGATATTCAGCAGCCAACCTTTTGATATCCCATAAATTTGGATAGCCATAGTTCATTATATCAATAAGCACAAATTTTGGCTAAATCCAATTTAAACATAAATTTTCGGAAAAAATGATTTGCTCTATCACCCCATTATTTTGTGAAGATCATTAGTCCAATAACAATTTAATCCAAATAACCTTATCCCATTTTCAAACAACCCAACCTCTAAGAGTTTAGCCCATTGATTCCTACACTTCGTTTAAGCCCATTATCCCAATAAAATTGATAGCCCAATGCTACTAATCCATACCAACCTCATAACCCTAGTTATTAAGGATTATATAAAGCCACCAACTAACCCTAATACCCCATTAACTTAACTCACGCCCCCTTGTATCACTGTGAGCAGTTAAACACATAAACACATCTACTCCTTATCTCTCCAACATATTAGCAGATCTAATCAAACACTGCTACTTAACCATGAATCAAATGCAACATCACACGTTCTCAATAAACTCCCAACCTTATATCTGTCGCAACAACATCTCAATTACAACATAAAAAAAAAACAAACGCACCACCATATGCCTCACATCTCCATCATAATCCCACCAAAACAAAACACATAAACTCCTTATTACTCCATGACAAGTGACCCAGTTACACAAGCTTATCACAAGTAATCACGAAGACCAAGACATCAAGATCTAGATAAAAGGTCTCGGGTAGGTTCTATTGATGTTGTTTTCGTATTTTGTTTTTAACCGAAAGAAATAAACGGGTCTAACAAGTTTGTTAGAATTCGTTCTATTCATTTTTCGGACATTGAGAGGAAGTTTAAACTTCACACAGATCGATGATGATTTTCTCTTGTTAATTTGTTGTTCGAACAAATCAGTAAGCATGCAATGGGAAAACTGAGGTCTTTTCGTTTTTTTTTTTTTTTTTTTTTTTTTTTTTTGTCTTCTTTATCATTCGTATATGGAGTATGATGAGGAGTTGAGATGTTGTGTTAGGAGAAGGAATTATATTTGTGATATAGTTAATTTCTGATGACGTGGTTGTTGTAGACTGAGAAAGTGAGAAGTTGTAGTGGGTTGTTCTTTGTAGTATGAGATGGGTTTAGGCTTAGTGTAGGATTTGTTGTTGTTTATGGTGTTGGTTGTGTCGAGTCTGTTGAGGATTCTTGGACTGATGATGTTAAACAACTGAATTCAACGAGTTGTAGTATATGATTTTGTTTGTGGACGAGGTCAATACTTCTGCTTCATCTTCAATCTGTTTTGTTAGACCTTTGAGTCAAATCGCAACCCTTGAGTCAAATCGCATTTGTTAGACCATTGTTAGACAAATCGCAACCTTTGAGTCAAATCGCAATTGACCAGTCAAACTGCACTTTTCCGGAAAAACCGGATCTGAGTTTTCTCTTTCATCAAATCGCAACTAAGAGAATATGTTCAACCGGATCTGGGTTTTTGTACTTTCTGACCACTTTTTCCGTTCATTCATTTTTTTTTTTTTTTTTTTTTGGACCAGTTAGATACAATGATTTATAGGAACAAAAAGTCACAATATAAATCTTGGACACAACCACAAATTTAGTCACAATATAAATCTTGGACACAACCACACATAACTGTTGTTTGGACTCATTTGACCATATAAATCAGTATATAACTTTAACAATATAAATCTTGGATTCAACCATAGATTTAGATACCCAAAAAGAATAGATCCGGACCAGAAACATGACGATTTGGACTTTTTGACTGTTAAAGATGACAGATTTAAACACCCGAACCACAAAATCAAACTAATATAACAACCTGAAAAACAGCCTAAAAAAGCAGCTTAAAAACTTAAGCCAAACCACAAAAATCAACACAACTACCAACCTTGGCTCTGGTACCAATTGTAGGATCGATTCATGTTGATTATTGTGATTCTGGAGGTCTTGGATTGTGGAAGAACATCTTCATTGTTGAGTTAGAGAGAGAGACTAGAGAGAGAGTGCAGGGAACTTTGAGAGAAAATTGAATCTATTAGATTAAAGTGTGACAAGAGTTCCAACCCTTCCCATGTGTGGGGTAGGGGTTTATATAGTATCTAATATTGGTGCCTCTAGTGGGCTGTTGAGAGAGCTGATAGTGGGTAAAGACCCGACCCACTCCACAAATATAAATACGACTAAGCTAATAATACTAATACTACTAATAATAATAATAACCTTACGAGCTATATAAATGCTAAATAGATACTCGGGGTGACCGAGTCTTCACATGAATATTTATATTCCTAACAACACTTGTTCAAAAATAATTGTTAACGTGTTAAAAAATTAACAAAGTGTTGACGGAGTTTTGTACTTGCATTTTTTTTAAGAGAAGAATGGAAAGTATTTTTGAGTTTTTCATTAAATATTTACAAAAATAGTTTGATGATTGACTCCTTAATTTTGAATAAGAAAATTGTTTAAGTCATCAGGAGTCAAACATCGCATACCAATTTGATGAACCAGTTCAACAAACCTTGCATGAGGCAAAGCTTTGGTGAACAGATCCGCCAATTGATGTTCAGTACCCACAAAATATAATTCAACTGTACCCATTTCCACATGGTCCTTGATGAAATGATAGCGGAGAGCAATATGCTTCAATTTGCAGTGTTGAACCGTGTTGCATGAAATAGCGATGGCACTCTTGGAGTCACAGTACATCGGAATCTTGTTAAACACGTATCCGTAATCCATCAACTGAGATCGCATCCAAATGACTTGAGCGCAGCAGGCAGACATGGCGACGTATTCTGATTCTGTAGACGACAGAGATGTACAGTCTTGCTTCTTTGACTGCCAAGAGACGAGCTTGTCACCTAAAAACTGTACTCCCCCAGACGTACTTTTTCTCGTGTCTAAACAACCTGCATGGTCAGCGTCTGAAAAAGCAACAAGTTCAAACCCGGAATCCTTCGGATACCAGATCCCCAAGTGAATGGTTCCCTTAATGTATCGAAGGATCCGCTTAACGGCAGACAAATGACGTTCAGTAGGTCGAGACTGGTAACGGGAGCATAAGTACGTGGCAAATACAACATCCGGCCGGCTAGCGGTGAGATACATGAGAGACCCAATCATACTACGATATTTCGTAGGATCAATGGGTGTGCCATGTATGTCAGCATCTAGCTTTGGGGATGAGGAAGACATAGGGGTGTTATAGGTGTCACAAGTATTCATGCCATGCTTTTTCAATATTTCCTGTGCATATTTGGACTGACTTAAAAATATACCACGGGGTGATTGATGAACTTGCAATCCTAAGAAGAACTTTAGTTCACCCATCATGGACATCTCAAAGTTTTGTTTCATAAGTCTTGCAAAAGCATTTGAGTACTTTTTATGAGTTGATCCGAAAATGATATAATCTACATAAATTTGTACGATGAGAATGTCCTCCCCGTGTTTTTGTATAAATAAAGTCGGGTCAACAGATCCTTTAGTAAAATGATTGCCTAATAAGAATGCAGACAGTTTGTCGTACCATGCCCTCGGGGCTTGTTTAAGGCCATAGAGGGCTTTCTTGAGTCTGTAGATGTGGTTTGGATGCTCTTGATCGACGAAGCCCTCTGGTTGTGAAACGTACACCTCTTCCCGGAGTTGTCCATTGAGAAATGCCGTCTTCACGTCCATCTGGTATACCGTGATGTTCTTGTGAGCAGCGTACGCCAGGAACATTCTAACAGCCTCAAGACGTGCCACTGGTGCAAACGATTCTTCGAAGTCAATCCCTTCTTCCTGACTGAACCCTTTGGCGACCAAGCGGGACTTGTTACGAATAACTGTACCATCCGCATCTAGCTTATTTTTCCAGATCCACTTTAAACCGACGACATATACCCCATCTGGTCTCTCGACTAATTCCCAAACTTCCAACCTTTTGAATTGATCTAATTCTCTCGACTGACAAACGGTGAGTGCATAAATGCAGGTTTCACCGTCTGTATGGAGTCGTTGTCGTGTCATAACAGGGTTTTCTGGGTTGCCAATCACATTTACAAGGGGATGATCCTTTGTCCATTTGTGTGTTGATGGGTAATGTTGATAGGTATGGTGCAGATTTGACGGTTCCAAGTTGCGTGAAGACGACTCTGCGATATCAGGAATGGTTGGAGCCGGCGCAAATGGATTAAAGAATGCATTCCCGTCATAATCTGCTGGAGTGGGTATTTCAGAAGAATGTTGGGGGGGGGGGGTCCTTCAGCTGCAGACGCAGAAGTAGAAGGTGTTTGATCTATAGATGATGAAGTGTCAGGTTGAGGTGCATCTTCAGCAACTGCGGTATTTGTAGTCACTGGTGTATCAGGTTGTAGATTATTGACGAGTGGTTGTGCAGCGGAACTTGTGGATACATCTTGTACACGACTTTCCATAGTGTCATCAAACAATGGAGCAAACAAGTCTTCTAAATCCTTGCGGTTTAGAGAGAAAGTTGCAGCTGAAGGATCAGGAAAGTTGAGACGGTTGGTTGTGGGTTCTAAGCTGTTTTGCTCAGAAGCCATATCAGTGAGCTCATCAAAATTAGCATGGATAGTCTCCTGAATCTCCCGGGTGCGACGGTTCCAAATTCTGAATCCCTTGGAATTTTTACAATAACCGAAAAAAATCCCTATATCCGCTTTGGCCTTCAATTTTTCGAGGACATCACAATCATTTTTTGGATAGCAGAGAGCTCCAAAGACATGAAAATAATTGATGTTTGGTTTTCAGCGGTGAACGATTTCATTTGGTGTCTTGGGGTGCCTTTTGGTGATCATGCATCTATTTTGGGTGTAGCAGGTAGTTGAAACAACTTCGGCCCATAGGTAATCCGGTAACTGAGCATTGATTAACATTATTCGAGCTGCTTCCACTAAAGTTCGGTTTCGCCTTTCGACCACACCGTTCTGTTCGAGGCTGCGAGCAATGGACGTTTGATGTTCAATACCCACTTTCTCATAATACTCCCAAAGAGTCAGATTCTTGAATTTTGTTCCATTATCTGTTCGAATTTTTCTGACTGTGTTTCGGAGCTGAACTTGAATCTTTGTGAGAAAGGTGATGATCATGGACGGTGCTTGATCTTTACTGCGAAGAAAATAAGTCCAAGTCCATCTTGAATAATCATCGACTATTACCAGTATGTACCGCTTCCCATTAATAGTTTGAACACGCATAGGACCACACAAATCCATATGCAACAGTTGAACTACGTAATCAGTATTGTGCTCGGGTTTAGGAGGAAAGTGAGCACGAGTACTTTTTCCTTGTTCACAAGCGGGACATAGATGATCTTTGGCGTATCTGAATTTTGGAAGACCGTCTACCAACTTTTTCCGAGCAAGCTCGGTCATTGTTTTGAAGTTCAGGTGAGACATCTGTTTGTGCCATAGCCAAGCTTTTGTGGGATGTGCCTTGGATAGTAAGCATATTGGAGAGGAAGCTGTCATGCCTTCGAAGGAAATGGTATACAGACTGGTGCCACGTTTCCCTTTCATGAGGTCATTCCCTTCAAGATCTCGAATAAAACAAGTTTTCTCCCTAAATGCCACTTCTAGATCACCATCACAAAATTGTCCGACTGAGAACAAATTATGACCTAGGCCCTCAACGTAATATACCCTGCTAATCTCGATATTCCCATTGACATAATCACCGTAACCCATGATAGCTGCGAAATGATCATTCCCGAACCTGACAGTGCCTATGAACTTCGCAACGAATTTTACTAGAAGCTTTAAATTCCCTGTCATGTGCCGGGAACACCCGCTATCAACAATCCATAGCACAATTTGAATTACCTGCATCACAAGAAGAGGACACAGGAGAGTTGGAACCAGTGGATCCAGTGGGGTTAGTAATACAAGTTTTCAATATCTTAGGAACCCAGGCAAAACTAGGTTTATATTGCAACCAACGCTGCCACGCCCAACTAGTTTGTGCTTTCTTCTTAGTGAATTGGCTAGGTGAATGGATTTTCCTAGGGGTAACTACGGACTTGTCAATGGTGGTCTTAGAAACTACTTGAGGCAGTTTTCCTAAAATGGACTTAGCAACTGTTTTGGGCCTTTGGGAAATGCCAGAAGTACGTTTCTTTTTCCTTGACAAAAGGGTCTTAGCAATGCATTTCTGATGATTTCCAGACAACATACTAGTGTGACAGAATATACAAGAAGCATCAACCATAATATCATTAGTAACATTCAAAGATTCAACATTCATTACATCAGATTCAGAATGAGACTTAGACAAGCTAAATTCCAAACTAGACGTAACATGTGTCTTATTCAAACTACTAGCATTAACTTCTAATTCTGCATTCTTAGATAATCCACTCTTAGGTTGCCAAACTCTAATCTTCTTTTTCTTTTGACTCTTGGTGATCTTTGAGCTGCTAGCCTTAGATGTGGTGCCTAATCCTGTGGAAGTTGAAGCATTTTCATTAGCAGTTTGTGATGATGCTTTCTTAGGTTCCTTTTCTACTTTGTACATTCCTGGTGCAATCACATTATCTAATACAGCTTTCCCTTTGTCAAGAGTTCTGAGTTTCTCTTTCATTTCAATGACGATGTGGTTTTGTTCTTGAATTTTTGATTCCAACTGTCTATTTAACCGAACAGTGTCATTTCTATTATTACAAACTTCAGCAATATCTTTTTCATACTCTAAAATTTGATGTTTTAATACCTCATTTTCTTTTTCAAGTTTTTGAAGTGTTGAAACACAAACATTTTGAGAAGACAAAGATTCTTTTTGACTTTGTAATGCTAACTCAAATTTAATACTTTGAGCCTGACACTTATCCAGTGTTTGACGAATTTTGAAAATTTCTTTTGCACATTTGGTTTCCACATCATCACTGATTTGTCTGAGTAGCTCATTTTCTTTTCTTAGATTTTCATTCTCAATTCTCATTGTCTCAAGTTCATCACAGTGATCATCAACAAGCATTTCATGACATGACAAATAGATAGAATTCATTATCACGGATATCACATCAGAACTGAGAACATTCGTCAAGAGTCGATCAACATCTTTTTCTAAAGCTTTCTTTTGACCTTTTTGTTTTGCAATTTTGACATCTTTTGCATTGAAAATACTCATCATTGATACAACTTCTGACTGGAGTTCCTGTTCCCATTGAGTTGCACAAAGTCGCAGGTGATTAACAAGTGGCAAGAATTGTTTTTGAAAAACTTCTCGCTTTTCTTTCTCATAAGGAGAGAGAAAAGTGGAGACTTTGATTTCAGAATTTCTTTCAATAGCGTTTTCCAAAAGTTGAATGTCCCCCATAACTGTTTTGAAATATTTGAGAACGCGACATTCCTTTGGCATTTGTTCATTAACACCGTGACTTGGTAAAGGACCATTGATTTGTGCAACAGTGGTAACTGGAGCAACTTCAGATGAAGTATTTATTTCAGTTAAAGAGCACGGTTGTACAGATATCTCTTTTTGAGGTACAAAAGATTCTCTAATATGAGGTGCTTTCGAATAATCATATGGTTTGTTATATTTTACATGACTCATCTTTGATCGACACTCGATATCATGTTCTTCTTCCTCTTCAGTACTATAAACAACCACACGTTGAAACGTATCATCAAACAATAATTCGGCATTGTACAACTTAGGGTTTGTCTCGAGTGCTTTGTTTAAAAAACGAGGTTGATCACATCCGATTGCAAATCCATATCCGCGAGGATTTGGTTTGACAGTTAGATTTCGAAGAGCTGTTACAAAATTACCCGCTTTATAAACAATGTTTTGAAAATCCTTAAGTTTGCCTTCCAATGTCACAATTTCTTCAAGATATGAATCGACACGTTTCCTTGAAGCTTCTTTGTGTTCAGAAAAATTTGTTTGACAAGTTGACAATTCTGTTTTGGTTTTAGAAATTTCTGATTGGAGAATGTCAACCTGTTTTTGAAAACCAAATATTTCTTGTTCCTTTTGTGAAATTATTTCATTCTTGGAAACGGTCAATTCACGAATTTGATGTTCCAAATTTTGTACTTTTACATATGACTCTTGGAATGCAGACTCAAAACTTTTCTCACGTTTTTCTTGGTTTTCAAATTGTGAAAGTTGTTGCTTGTAGCACTCAAAGTCCTTTGTTAACAGTGCAACTTTGGCTTTTAAGTTTTTGTTAATGTCATTGCATTTGTCTATCTGGGATTTATGTGCATTGAATTGTGATTGGGTGGCAAGCAATAAGGTCATGAGTTCTGAATCCGAATCTTGCATAATATCATTTTGTTCAAGATGGTCATGATTTTCATCATCAAAAGAATCATCAAATGAAACCACTTGGTTAATTTGATCATCGTTAAAAGTAACCACTGTGCTTATTTGATCATTCTCTTAAGATGAAAATGATGAGTCATTTTGCCCAAGATTTTCTTGTGCAGATGAGGATGCAGATGGTGAGGCAATTTCATGAATAAGACAATCTGCATCAGATACCTGAGATAAGCCATCGGTGTCGTAGACCGGGCCTGTCTCACTCATGTTCATCTCCTGCATGTTGGCCATTAACATGACTGCAGCATTAGCCTCCAGATCCTCCATTTCGTCATCCTTCAGTGACATGAGAAGAGCTTCTTTATGGTATGCACTACCCATAGTCCTCGGCTTGGGGCATGCATTAGCCATAGGACCATTTCCCCCACAATTGTAGCAAGTGATGGAAGTATTAGCAATCCCTTTCCTTTTGTCAGCAAACTGATTCCTTCTCTGATTGTTACCCATGCTGTTTCGACTACCTCCTCCTGAACTGAATCGTTGCCCACCAGAATTCCCCATGTTTCCTGAGCCAAACCTTCCTGAAGACCGATTCTGAATCTCAACCCATCCATTATCAACAACTGCTTGATTTTTGGTGTTGGATGATGTCCTCAGACGATTGTTCGACTTGTTAGAGAATTTGTTGAATGCACGGGCGATCAATGCAAACCCATCATTTAAAGAATTAAAGGCATCATCTTCATCAGTGTCAACATTTGAGTACATGCTGTAATCAGTGTTGTCGAATGGAACAAGTTGATTATCAGGGTATTGTTCAGGTGCTTCATAAGGGATAATTTGATTTGACGGTTGTGGTGTAAACCCTGAATGAGGTGTTGGTGGTGGAACAAACTCTTGGTTTGGTGCAAAATGTGATTGAGCCATGAGAGCAAGTGAGTTTGGATTAGGTGTTGTTGAGAATCCTCCGCGTGCAACTCGATCCTTATCAATTTCAGATTGGTGTTGTTTTAGGTTATCATATAACAACCCATAAGACACGTCATTTATCTTCTTGGCTTGACGAACGAATGTGACGTATTTCTGCCAATCTGGGCTGAGACATCCCAAAAACTTGGAGTTGACAGCAATCTTTGGTAAGGTAATGTTGTGGCGATCCAGATCATTGATGATGTTAGTGAAACGATGATAGTATGATTCATAGGATTAATCAGGTTCAATCATGAAGTGTGTGTATTCCATGTATAACTTTGATTCCAAGTCCTCTTGATTCAGTTCAGTACCTTCCATAAGCAGATGTACGTGCTCCCACATGTCCTTGGCTGTCTTCTGGGCATCAATACTCCTGAAGATAGGGTTGAGAATCCCTTGGAGTATATAAGACATGGCTACCTCATTGGCCACTTGTTGTAGGACTTGTTCTGCAGTTAGTTGAGCTAGAGGAGTGCGGGTTGTTGTTACTTCTCTTGGAGGAACTTTTGTTGGATCATCGGGAATGGTTGTTGTAGGTGTTGGATATGGTCCATCAATGATGACTTTCTTCATATATTTCCCGTGAGGTTTCCTTAGCTCAATGAAACAGAGAAACCGACTGGACCACTGCACATAGTTTCCAGGTGTGAGCATAGGTGGTGTGTCTTGAGAACCTGCTTCATGCCTCGATTGCTGACTACTTATGGCTTCACACATTTTGGTAAACCAATGTGGTTCTCTGGAAGATGGTTGGTAGTTCTGCATTGGTTGTGGAAGAAGTTGTTGTTGCTGAGGGAATTGATGTTGATGCATGAGCATTTGATGTTGTTGATACTTGATTGCGTGGTTTTGTAACCTTACAACAGGTTTTACCTCTCGAGGGATCTCAAGAGGCTTACAACCCCACCAGGCAGTGTACCTGACCGATGTAGTATAGTGTAGTGGTAAGTACGGGGGATTGATCGTTCTCCACAGGGAATAGTGTTCGTTAGGTATGAAAGGCTACTCTAATTAGGTCTAAGGGTTGAGGAAGATTCTTTTTTATGTTTTTATAGTTTTTATGAAAGCAAGTAAAATCTCGGGTTTGAAGGAGTGGGCGGAATTAGTTGCTAGTCAACTAACCCAAATTACTACGAATGCAAATAAAATAAAATAACAAAAATGAAATGTGGTGAGAAACTTATGTGTAGAGAAATGTGTTTACTTAGATTTCCTTACTCCCTAACTATCTTTTACCGGTTAATTAGTGTGTATTAGTCGCGTGGATGACGGGTGTATTCCTTAATACCATTCGTGGGGTGGCGTACTTACTTCCCCAACTCTACAAGCTCCTACTTCACTCCTATGTCGAGCCGGCTAGGAAGCTCCTAACATGGGATCACTAGAATTCGCTTGTGCATTAAATACAACCATAAAAACCTTTAGTACGCATTTGGTTCATGTTTCTTAAGACGTTCAAGCAAGTTACCGAATAGGAAGTTAGCCAGTTTTCTTAAGCCTAACATAGATAAACAATCATCCAATACAACTAATAACACATTAACAACCAATAATCAATAGCTAGGTTTCATTAGATCTAAGCAAACACAAGATAAATTTAGCCTAACATGTTAAACAAAAGACAAGAATAAGATAGAATCAAACAACACATAGACATATTGAATGATTAATTGATAACTTATCTTTCAATGAAACATGGAAGATCTCAAGGCAAAAAGCCCTGAAAAAGTAGCTAAAATCGTCTTAGGGTTTTCTCCCAAAACTCCACACACTAAGCTCTCTCTAATGACAAAAAATTAGAAAACTATATATAGATTTTTGGATCTGACGGCGTCACCTTATGGAGTGTGACGCCGTCACCTCGCCGCTTTTAGGGTTCCCGGATGACCTTCTTGACGCCGTCCCTCTTTAGCTCTTCAAAAATCCATTCTGGCTTATCAAGGCTTGACGCCGTCTAACCATGAACGTGACGCCGTCCCCTTATGATTTAAGCCGTGACGCCCTCGATCAAGTTAAAGCGTGACGCCGTCAGAATTCACATGCTATTTTCACTAGCTTATCATGAGTAAATTTCACGTCCACTTTTTCTTGCCAAAGCATGACGCCGTTCAGAGTAAAGTCTGACGCCGTCAAGAGTAACTTTTAGCCGATTTTTGAGACTTTGCCGTTTTCTTCACTTTTATGCTCCAAAAACGTCCAAAATGCCTCCTTTTCCAGATTTCTCCTCAAAAGTACCTAAAATGACAAAAGGAACGATTTAGGGCAATATTTGATCAAATAAATACGATTTAAGGCTTAAATGACCCCTTAAAAGCGGTACACTTTTCGCTTCATCAAATACCCTTACACTTGAGATTTGCTTGTCCTCAAGCAAATGCGCTTTTATTCTAATCAAAATACAAGATAGGGGTCATTTAATGCTAACATAAAAGTAATTACAACAAATAATCGTTCCACTTCAATCATAATAAGCACGGAGATTACATACTAGCACCTCACAAGTAGTGTTTAGATACTCACATCTCTCAAGTGTCATCAAAATAAATCTCATAAATGAAAATGGAAAATATCTCTCACTACCTGTCATAGCAAATAGATTACCATAGGCTTGGGAAAGGATCGAAAACCTCCTCCACTAGGCGTAAGCACCTAAGATAAACTATCAAAGAGGGCTTTTAAATGGGTTATAACGTTAGGTGTAGGGAAAAGGAAAACACGGTTTTGTTGGATAAAGGATATTTTACTGGTGGCGAGTTAAAAATCTTGATCAATTACATGTACTATACAATGTTGCTAAGCCAAGACTAGACTCGATCTTAAGCTAGAAACAAAATAACAAAATAACAAAAATATAAAACAAACATAAAATGAAACGGGATGGTAGTCCGTATGTTTTTTTTCTACTTTTCATTTTCTCATTTTTTTGTATTTTTCTTGATTTTTTTCGATTTTTTTTTTTTTTTTTTTTTTTTTTTTTTTTTTTTTTTTCATACACTCTTGCCCTACCATCCAAAATAATACATCATAGGGGCATTGCATTCCCCTTACACTTGAACTTTTACATAACTTTACAATTACTAATCTAATGACTCGAATTAAGATAATCGAAAAACTTGGAGTACTTTTAAAATATTTAGCACATATGGGGGTAATAAATGATGTTCTTCCCCATTACTCCATTATACTAGTACTTTACCCATGAGTCCCAATCGTCCCAAAACAATATGTACAAGGATATGACTCGACTTAGCAACCATGTAATCAACTAGATAATTAACTTGGGTTTAAACAAATGTTGTAACAATAATGCACTAAAAATGAGTGCATACAAGGTAGGCTAAGGCGATTTGGGTGTACATTTTAGTGGGGTGTAACAAATTCTTCCTTTAAGTAAAATGCTTAAAGGTCGAAACGAAAAGATAGGCTCTGAGAGGTGTACTAGGGGTATCGTGTACTAAAAATGAGTACAACGCAAAGGGTGTGGGAGAATTACTGGTACCAATGGTACCAATTAATATCTAATCAAAAACACAGGTGTAAAACAATGTTAACTCCTAATGCCTCTTATCATGTAGTAAATCTAACTACACGAATGTAGTCTCACTTGTGGCTCGGAATGGTCCTAACGCAAGTTCTAGAATCTAAGTGCTACCGGTACACACATCATAGCATAAATGCTTTTCCTACCAATTCTAGGGGCGAACCTCACATATTTGGGGGTGGAAATTTTTTTTAGTGGTACGGTTTTTGTGCTAGTCATATAAATCCTATCCATGAGACGCTCATTAAGATCAAAGTTTCACTCCTAAATGTTGTAAAAAATTTTAAATTTGGCACTAAAATTACCCTAACAGGTATTTATCTCAGTTTTATTACACATATACTATTAAACAAACAAAAATCAAGCGTAATAGTATTCTCTAATCGTACTTTTACCCCCCCTTACACTTAAGATGAACATTGTCCCCAATGTTCAAATAACAAGATGTAAAAGCATAAAGTAAAAGAATGAAATCAAATACTCCCCTGATTCGCTCGGTGGATAATGAAGTAACATGGTTAGATCTTCTTCCAAAGTAATGTTGAAGCTCCAAGGCTAATGCATCGCCATAAGCTTGATCCAACAAACATTTCCTTGTCCAAAATAACCTGTTAAACCTGAGAAAACAAACACGAAAAACCAAAGCATCAAACCGAACAAAGACAACTCACAACTAGGTGTAATTCCAGACTTAGAAATAAAACAATAAAAGATATAATGCTTGCGGAATGAATGTTTTGCAGGTTCCTGGAGTTTATAAGTTAGAGATTTAATAAAAACTTTTTATGAAAACAAAACTTTCAAAAATTTTAGAAAATTAAAACCTGACGCCGTCAGGTTGTAATTCCTGACGCCGTCAGAAATGATCTGACAGAATTCTCATGTTAAGTTTCCGGAAAATTTCTGGAAAAACCTATACCTCATTTCCTGGAAATCCTGCAAAATATCATTATGACTCGATACAAGCATTTGACTCAAACAAATACTAATATGTATGTTAATTTAATATTATTATGATTCACGTTCATTTGTTCTAATAAACCGATTTGACTTTCCCTTACACTTATCTTTTGCAAAATACCTTTATATGTAGTTAAGACGAAGTTAAAAACAAAATAAAGCATTTTCACAATTTTAGTTTTGAACATGAATCAATAATAATAAAAATTAAACATACATACGGAAGCAAATAAAATCAAACAAACAAATAAATAAACACACAAAGCAAATAAAGCTTGGGTTGCCTCCCAAGAAGCGCTTGTTTTTGTTCGAGTCACGAGCCTGACTCTACCCTTATTTAACAAAAATAGGGGAGGTTTTCCCTACACTTAGGATTAAGTGCGGGTGAAAGTAGCGATACACACCCTTAGGGTGTGAATATGCCACGTGAGGTGAAGGGGGTGAGTGAATGGCTTCCTTCATCCTAAAACTACCCGGATAATATTGGTTGATGGGTGGGTCGGTTCCTCTTTTTTCTCCTAGATGTAAATCTAAGGATGAAAAGTTGTGTAAAGGTTGAGGTTCCAATTCATCAACACTAGGAAATTCCCTAGAACTATGAGTAAGGTCATCACTAAAAGTGTGCAAACCTATATCCTCTAGTTGTGCTTGGTCCAAGGGTTCTACCTCCATCGGGATTCCTAAAGTCTCTTCTACTTCTTCCGGGTAAGTCACGGGCGGTGTGGGTGCCTCAAATGATGGTTGAGTATTTTGTGGGCTTATGGTGTTTACCTCATCATTCCACGTGTCAAGATCACCTATATCCTCGTCAATTATTTTCTTAGGTAGTGATAATAACAAACCTAGTGCTTCATCCAACTTATGGTTTATTGATACGGCTCTATCCACAATTCCTTGGCAAACTAGGTCGCTTTTCCTATTAGCCTCACTAAAACAAGATCCTAAACATGGAGGTTGTTCATAAGAATCTATCCTAGGTGAAGGCTCATATGATTCATAAGTGTCTCTAAATGAGGTATTTTGAACTTCTTGGTGTTCTAGCCACTCAACCATTTTTTGCAATCTTAGAAGTCTAAGTGAAGAGTCCATTTGAAGCAAATTACAAACAAAATCACAAAGAAAAGATAGACTACGAGAAAGCTACAAAAATAGAAAGAAAAATCTCACTAGATAGGAATCTAATGAGTAGACCTAATAAAAATAAATTTCAACCTAAGCAATAACTACTCCCCGGCAACGGCGCCAAAAACTTGATTGCGTGGTTTTGTAACCTTACAACAGGTTTTACCTCTCGAGGGATCTCAAGAGGCTTACAACCCCACCAGGCAGTGTACCTGACCGATGTAGTATAGTGTAGTGGTAAGTACGGGGGATTGATCGTTCTCCACAGAGAATAGTGTTCATTAGGTATGAAAGGCTACTCTAATTAGGTCTAAGGGTTGAGGAAGATTCTTTTTTATGTTTTTATAGTTTTTATGAAAGCAAGTAAAATCTCGGGTTTGAAGGAGTGGGCGGAATTAGTTGCTAGTCAACTAACCCAAATTACTACGAATGCAAATAAAATAAAATAACAAAAATGAAATGTGGTGAGAAACTTATGTGTAGAGAAATGTGTTTACTTAGATTTCCTTACTCCCTAACTATCTTTTACCGGTTAATTAGTGTGTATTAGTCGCGTGGATGACGGGTGTATTCCTTAATACCATTCGTGGGGTGGCGTACTTACTTCCCCAACTCTACAAGCTCCTACTTCACTCCTATGTCGAGCCGGCTAGGAAGCTCCTAACATGGGATCACTAGAATTCGCTTGTGCATTAAATACAACCATAAAAACCTTTAGTACGCATTTGGTTCATGTTTCTTAAGACGTTCAAGCAAGTTACCGAATAGGAAGTTAGCCAGTTTTCTTAAGCCTAACATAGATAAGCAATCATCCAATACAACTAATAACACATTAACAACCAATAATCAATAGCTAGGTTTCATTAGATCTAAGCAAACACAAGATAAATTTAGCCTAACATGTTAAACAAAAGACAAGAATAAGATAGAATCAAACAACACATAGACATATTGAATGATTAATTGATAACTTATCTTTCAATGAAACATGGAAGATCTCAAGGCAAAAAGCCCTGAAAAAGTAGCTAAAATCGTCTTAGGGTTTTCTCCCAAAACTCCACACACTAAGCTCTCTCTAATGACAAAAAATTAGAAAACTATATATAGATTTTTGGATCTGACGGCGTCACCTTATGGAGTGTGACGCCGTCACCTCGCCGCTTTTAGGGTTCCCGGATGACCTTCTTGACGCCGTCCCTCTTTAGCTCTTCAAAAATCCATTCTGGCTTATCAAGGCTTGACGCCGTCTAACCATGAACGTGACGCCGTCCCCTTATGATTTAAGCCGTGACGCCCTCGATCAAGTTAAAGCGTGACGCCGTCAGAATTCACATGCTATTTTCACTGGCTTATCATGAGTAAATTTCACGTCCACTTTTTCTTGCCAAAGCATGACGCCGTCCAGAGTAAAGTCTGACGCCGTCAAGAGTAACTTTTAGCCGATTTTTGAGACTTTGCCGTTTTCTTCACTTTTATGCTCCAAAAACGTCCAAAATGCCTCCTTTTCCAGATTTCTCCTCAAAAGTACCTAAAATGACAAAAGGAACGATTTAGGGCAATATTTGATCAAATAAATACGATTTAAGGCTTAAATGACCCCTTAAAAGCGGTACACTTTTCGCTTCATCATTTAATGTTGTTGATACTGTGGTTGGTATGATGGTTGATACTGTTGCTGAGGATATTGTTGTCACAACTCGTAATTTCAGGTCCTTTTTCAAGCTTCAAATTTCACTATTCCTCTCGGAGATTACTATTCACATGTTACTATTCATCATTTCACTATTCATCATTTTTGAATTCAGTTTGAGACTTTGAGAAGTTTTCAAAAATTTTACTATTCACATAACACTATTCATTCCCGGAGGGAAATCACTATTCACGAGTATCATCCATCATTTCGTAAACTAGGTTTACGGGTATTCAAATTCGCGTAACCAGTAAGGTTTAGCTGCGTATTCATGCATCATCAGTAAGGACACGTCATATAGACTAGAGTAGTCTACATATCATCAGAAACATCATTATCATATTATGTCATGCACGGGTTTGTGTGATTTTCATTAACGTATGCTTAATTGTTTAATTAACGTTACCACTCAGTCATTTCTAATAACATTATACCCGACACTCCCGACTATGATCCTAATACATTTCCAAACTAATTATAATGATATAGAGATTATATTACTACTTTACCCAGTGTTTTTAAACCAATTGCTATATTTTCCGTTAGGAGCTTATAACTCCGTCGGTTTGCGATATTTCAACCCGATAATCATTCTAACACCCGATTCATGCAAGGAATATGATTTTACAATTTTTACAACTTCGTCATATTTTATTTCAACTTGTCATGATTTATTTCTAGTTAACTCGGTACACGATAACAACTAATGTATACCCTAAACTAGCTAATTCTAATTAAATGGAGACAAGTTCATTAATTCACATCAAATCCTTCCTTTTCTACCCCATGTGCCGCCCCCCTAAAACACCCCTAATTCTCTACACATACTTGATTTAGCTACCATCCCATTTAATGCAAAGTAGCTTTATGTTTCTTGATTTATTTAGCCTAACACATACATAACCATTTCACTAGCTAAATAAGCCCAAACTCCCTCTTTTCTCTTCTTGTTGGATCGGCCAAGACCAAGAACACAACCATAATCCATCATTTTTTTGAAGAACAAGTTATAATCTAGCTCCATTTACCTTCCTTGTTAGAGTTTTGTGATAAAAACTCAAGGTTTCTTATACATTTTCATCCAAATCTCATCACATCATCAAGTAAGCTTCAAAATCATCTTTCTAATCTTTTCATACTTTCATTTGATTGTTTTTCAAGTTATATTAGTAGTTGATCATGCAAATATATATGTTATATATACCACTTTGTTCAATAATAATCTTTAACACTAGATCCATAAGTTTTGCTAGTATCCTCATGAAATCCATTATTGTTGGTGATGTTTAGGACCCCATGACACCTTAAGAAGGTGTATGGTAAGATTAGATAGGTTGTGGTGTTGATATGAAGTGGTTTGATTAAGTTTTGAACTAGTCTTGAACCTTAAACATTGATTTTTCAACACTAGAAATAGCTACTGTCCAAAAACGTGTAAACTGGAAAACTCAGAAAATTTTGAACTATTTTGGCCTACATATTCAGAAATTTCTTTCAAAAACGAAACCGTGGCCGCTTGAATCACTAAAAACCGACTTATAACGAAGGAGATATGATTTTTCAAAGTTATACGACGAAAACTAAAATTCTGAAAATTTAGTTGCTGATCGCCGAGATTCAAAGGACAAAATGAGGCGTTAGACGTGATCTAGATGACCCGACCTACTGATATTATGTTAGTTCATGTTTATACGAAGCCGTGGATATAAAGAACGTAGAAAACGAGCTCATAACGACCGAGATATACGCGTTTAAAGCCCGACGAACATTAATTATTTTGACAGCCCACTAATAGAAAAATAATCCAAGTATAAAAACTAGTATTTTTACAAGACATAACATTGATAGCCGATTTTCTAATTGATCGAGGCGCGTATGATCAAAATTTTAATAACACGACATCAAGACATTGTTACAAGGTTTTCAAAAACGTCAAGTTTGATCACTAACACTTAACGTACAATATTTCACGACTAGTTTCACGAAGCCATTTTGGGCGTATTTTCACAAGTTAAGGAAAATATTAAATTGCGACGAAAACATTATATTTTGCCGATAGAACACCAAACAAGGATCATGGAGTACCGTTTTAACATATTTACACGAAAAGTAGTTTACAACTTAACGAGACGTCAAAAATGTATTTTTCGACGATAGACGTTATTTCCAAAATTAACGAGTGGTATCGATAACATACGTATTTGCATGTGTAGCATTGTATCATTGCTTACCTTAGATCATATCATTCATAATAGGTCCCGGTTAGAGACCGAGCCTCATCTCATCATATCCATTGTTATCATTGTTGCTATCATAGCAGGTGAGTTTTCATAGCCCCGTTTTAAATTTATTATTTGATTTCTAAATTCTCGGGGGAGAATACATTGCACCATTTTTATATGCGGACCAAAGTATACAAACTCATTTACATTGCTTAAGTTACATCATTGCCAATTTAAAGTCCCTTTTATTTATCATGGACCGTTAATTGTGAGCAAGTGAAGGTGAGTGGATAGATCTATTGAGGGTGACGCCTCCGTTCGGGTTGGTAGCGCCAACTTGTCAAACGAACGCATTTCATTTCATACATTCAGAGTGTTTGGCAAAGCACTCCCTTTTGGGGCATTTATTTCAGTCTAGCTTCGGGGTCATGAGCTTAAGAGCTAATGTATTATTTTTATGTGACAATTTGTCATTCATTTTATACTTGTGGTTTCCGTAGAAGCATTTCATTTACATAAACCTATGATCTCACCAACATTTTTGTTGACCATTTTTAGCAATGTATTTTCAGGTAATTAAGATATCGCATGTTGGCTTGCATAAGGACATGCATGGAGTCGCGGAGTCGACGCGTCTCGCTTTATATTTTATGCACTTATCTATCGTTTGATTTGTATGAACTTGATTTTCCGCAAACATGATTCACCTTTTGGGACCTAAACTTTGTAACTCTGAATGTTTTAAATGATCAAACGACGTATTTTCTAAAAGACACTTTAGGTCATTCAATATAACTGCAACTTTGGTGCTATGACTAGTCACGCCCCAGGTATTCCATTCCGCTGCAAGTCACGAATTTGGGGGTGTGACAGATTGGTACCAGAACAAAGGTTATAGCGAACTAGGTTGCCCATTATATCCTAGACTATAACTACCCATCATAGCATCTCATCATTGTAGCATAAGTGCATATTCATTATATCGCGTTCATTATGCATGTGATTTCATACATATATCATTTCATCATAACCCACATTATGTAAATATTTATTTACTTTTATTTTACGTCTAATGTCACAGAGATGTCTTCACCCAACCACCCTATTATCATTTCAGCAGACTCGGATATCGAGGATGCCTTTCCATCCACTCATACACCTGCATCACCACACTCACCATTGATGGATGATAATTTCCACCTATTTGAGATATTAGCACTACCTGAGCCGGACTTAGGAGATACTACTAGATATAACACCGAAACTTTTGAGATTCCGGGAACTGCCCCTGCCTTCCCTCCACCACCAATGTCATTCCTCTTTTCCATCCCCACATATCAGGAATTAGATGACACCTTATGGATAATACCAAGATCACAGATTCAACAGGAACATCAGCAGATTCCTCAAGATTGGTTTGGAATCTACACTATCTCGGACATAATCGATGCACTACTCCAGACCCCACATCAGGACTCATCCCGACCTCAAGATGCCACAACCCTGGATTCACTCAAAGGAATACTAGGGAATCCCTTGACTAGACTTATATCTTTACTAGCTTTTACTATTATCCTAGCCACAGGATGTGTGGCATGGTTCAAAGAAACTTGTAGTATTTTGATTGTTGTACAACGAAATCACCAAGTATTGACTTACTATATGGGTATGGTTGTGCTATCTATGATATCGGTCCATGTAAGACCGAAATTTTTCATTTTAGATATCCACGTGTGTTATGGTTACAAATATGACATTTCACGATTTCATCTTGTCGCGATTTCACCCCACTTATACGTGTCATGGTTGCGTATATGTGAGTATGATGATCTTTATCACTTATAAATTCTCATGGTCTCTTATGATTTTGAAGCAGTTAGGTTAAAGCAAGCCACTCCAAACATGACACCAGCCACATCCTTCGCCAAAAACCTTACCCATGAGGAATTTATGGATTGCAACCCCCACACCTTTAGCGGAACAGAAGGAGCGAAGGAAGTTTACATATGGTCCGAAGAAGTAGAAACGATATTTCGGTGTGGCGACTGCCGCAAGGAAGACAAGGTCAAGTTCGCCACTTGCACTTTTCGGGATCATGCCCAGGAATGGTGGACTAAACATGTTCAAATAGTAGGGGTCGACGCTGCTTACTCAATCTCTTGGGAGAAACTAAGAAGGATGATGACTTTAGAATATTGTTTAAGGAGCGAATTATAAACAATGGAACAGGAAATCCTAGACCTTACGATGGTAGGAGATGATGTTGCCAAATATACTGCTTGTTTTTACGAATTAGCACGACTAGGCCCGGCAATGGATGAACCAAAAAGCAAGAAACTTGAGAGGTATATCGGGGGACTCTCCTCTGAAATTCGTATGTTGGTCGCCTCATTAGAACCTGATAACATGCTTAAGGCTATCCACATGGCGACCGAGGCAAAGGAATGCCTGACTCACACCAAGGCCATAGGAAACAATAATAACAACAAACAGAAATGGAACAACAACAAGAGAAAATGGGACAACAATCAGGGTGACAATGCTACCCCCCAACCACCTAAGATACAAGAAGTAGTGGAAACATGTGCTGTTGGGCCAAGTAAAAAGAAAGGATATGGAGGGACACTACCCAAGTGCATTAAGTTCCGGTTTCACCACAATGGACCTTGCCCCACTCAATGCGGAAACTGCCAAAAGGTCGGGCACAAAGCCAAGGATTGCAAGGCCCCCACCCGAGTAATGAGCCAAAAAGTCACAGTGACCTGCCATGAGTGTGGAATAATTGTACACTTCAAGAGTGAATGCCCAGAGCTGAGAAACCAGAATGAGGGAAGAGCTTGTTGAAAGGTGAAGCTCGTCAAGGAAACAACGACGATGACAATGGAGAAGAACAAAGAACTTCTGCCTTAATAATAAACCATAGATGGAGCCCGCTAGGGTTGTATTTCTTCAAGTAGCCTATCTTAAGTACTTTCTTGTAACCTCGTTGTATCATGTACTCTTCTATCTAATGTAATCCCTATCTTTTAGCATTACCACCATGAGCACAATCTTCTTTTATTTCATTTCCTATTCTGATTGTACGATTTTCAACCATTTCACAACAACATGCCACTATCCTAGTAGGAGTTAGGCAAATTTCGCCTTTGACTAAAGACTATTGCCATTCCACAAGATGTTCCACACGTCCCATAACCCATTCAACAGATTTTGTTACAAGATATTTTAATACCGCTTATTAAAACTGTTTCACATAACCTTACCTTAAGCTATTTTACTATCATCTCAGGGAGTTATTTCACAACATTTTTAAAGCAAGTTATGTTACTACCGCCTTATAAATTGGCTTTCTGCCATCCTACCAACTATTTACTATCATTTTACCTGTAACACCCCAACCCGGCAAGGGTAGAAGTATCACACAAATGGCTCCATATCAGATCAAACAAAGCATACAATCAATAGTAATACAATGGTTCTCAAAGGTTACAAATGAAATCTTGCAATACAAAGGGTTACAAAGGAAAAAATAAAAGCTGCCTATCAAATCCATAAGTACATCTCTTCTAATGGCTTCTACTCAAAGTCTTCTAGGTCCAAAGTCTCTTCACTCTTACCCAGCTTCCAACTAAAACCTACCGCGGGAAAAGAAACGCGGCTGAGCTACTAGAGCTCAGTGAACAAATATAACGTAACAAGCAGTAGTATAATGTATAATTCACATGAGTAAAAGAATGTGGAAGCATGAATACATGGTATCAAGATGAAAGGTAAGAGTACATGGTATCATAAGGGAAGGTAAAAGGGTACATGGTAAAGGAATTCAGAAATCCACTACGAGCCCATAACATAACATGAATCATAATCATAATCATAATCGTAAACATGCAGAGGGGAGACCTCTTAGTATCCTGTGAATATGAGGGGTGTCCTCAATCATGGGTATCCTGTAAATATGAGGGGTGTCCTCAATCATGGGTTGGAGTAGCTAGCTCCCGGAGTGTGAAAGACGTGTATCGCACACACCATCAGTCACCATGAATAACATAACATAACATGAACATGAACAAATCTAGGATGCATCCATACGCCCCCGGTGGCCATAATCTGCCTCTACATAAACATGAATCATAAACATAAACGTGCAGGGACGGGACAGGTCATCACTCTCCTGCCCTAGAGTCATGCCATCGGTGCATCGACTGACATGGACATGAAACCCTCATGCCTAGTGAGTGGCTCGTAGTATCAAACTGAGGGTCAAGGTCAAGTATCGTGAATCATGTATTTAGTTTACTTGCATAAGTCAATGTCTTGTTTCATAAGTTCATAATCATAGGTTCATAATCATGGTTCATAAGCAAGGTTCATAAGCAAAGGTTCATAAGCAAAGGTTCATGGTCAAGGGTTCATAATTAAAGGTTCATGAATGAAAGGTTCATAATCATAAAAGGTCCAATATCATGATGGTTCAAAAGATCGGAGTTCATGAATGAAGGGAACATAGCAATGGTATAGGGAACCCTAATACGAATCATAATCAGAGAATGAAGGCCTCTTATCAAAGAAGCAGAATATCTGTACCTTAATCGCCAACGAAACACAACATAAGGATAAGAAATCACTCCTCCTTCACCCGATCTACAAATATGCATAAGTTGTCTTATAAGTTTCATATCATCGAAAGGTTTCATGTTTGTTCTCATTTCATATTAGATAACCTTAAGTTATATCATTCTCATATGCCAATTCAAAGTATTACCAAATGATCATATTCATAGTTCAAGATTCATAATGTCTTTTACTAAATTTAGGGTTTTATGTAATTATCACAACTTTAGGGATTAATATGTAATTCTCATAAGTAAGGGTGAAAAATGTAATTACCATGAAGTTACGGTGTTCACAAGTTAGGTCCCTTAGTTTTAAAATAATGACGGTTTAAACCCTTACGTTTACAAAACAAACACAAAACACCTTTTCATTACCTTTTTAACCTTTTATAACTTCACACAGTTTTATATACGAAATTGTTAGGTTTTTAATAAATTGAAAATCATACAAGAACTCAGTAATAAAATTCCCAAAAATTCCCAGAGATGCTCAAATGTCTTAAGTATTTTACCAAATTTTTCCAGATTTTATTAAGCAGCATAACTATGGATTAAAATTCACCTCAACCAACTCGTCCAGATTTCTGACTGATTTTACTATACGAAAAGTTATTAGTTAGAAACCTTTTAAGAAAAATTCACAAAAATCTACAAAAATTCCAGGAAGTAATAGACATCTTATGTATTACCCAGTGCAAAGGAAACCTTCTAACTCAACACGATTTGAAAATTAAAAATCAAAAACCCGGACTGATTTTCCAGACTTTATTAATACGACCAGACATCCAATTTTCCAAAAATCAAAAAGTAACCTTCCAGGCCTCTAAAAATTACAAACTAAATTTCTCCAGGTAGATATTTCAATGAACTTAGTTTTAGGCTTTTAAAACACTCAAAAACTCGATTCCATCATTTAGTTACAGCCGTTTAAAGTCGAACAAAATTTCAACTCAGAATCAGTCATCACAGCAACCTATCCATTTTAGGGTTTTTGCCATTCAAATCATTAGTTCTTGGCACCAATCGATTATGGGTGAGTTCAAAACATATTTAGGTCGGTCTATAACATATTTAACATGATCACAACGAATTATTTCAACACAAAACTTCAACCAATTCTTTCATACGAATTTTAGGGTTTTTGTTAGTTTATGATTTTATGTGATTTCATGTGTGGTTAATTCGACTAGAATCAAAAGAAAAACAAGAAACAATGATCGAATATATTAGGTAATACAATACCCTCGTAGACCACGAATAACACGAACACGACGAGGATCAAAACACCACACAAACTCCTTCTTCTTCCTTCTTTTCTGGTTCGAAAAACAGCAGCAGAACAAGAGTAAAATACATGTTTTTGATTAGTTTTTGATTCACAAATTCGTATGGGTCAAGATTAGGTTGCGTTACATGATTACCTTAATTATTTTGAGCAAGAACACGCCTTCCTTTGGTGGTTTTTGGATCGACACAGCAGCCAAAAGGGAAGAGGACCGAAGTTTTTTTTTTGTAGAGAGTTTTAGGGTTTGTTTCTTGTTTTGTGAAGATCGGTCCTAAGGAAAAATGAAGGCCGAATATTTTTGTTTAGTGTATTTTAGGGAAAAGATCAATCACATTATGGGCTTAACAAAATTTCACCAATCATGAACTTGGACTCAATTGTGGTCAAGGAGGGGGCGGCATACAAGGTATGTTCTTTTCTTTCTTTTTTTTTTTTTTTTTTTTTTTTTTTTTTTTTTTTTTTGCACAACATTTGTATAATGTAAAGTTTTTTTTAATTAAATTGGAACTTAGTTTAAGTGTACTTAACATTACTTGTATAGTTTTTATATGTTCTCAAAATTTTAAATTCGAGGGTATTTTTGTCATTCCGGATTATATTAGTTTCGGGGTTTTACAACTCTTCCCCTCTTAAAAAGGAATTTTCGTCCTCGAAAATTGAAATGCGAAGTCGAAATGAAAATGCGAAATCGAAAGCAATATCGAAATGAATACGTATCAAGTCAAAAAGAAAAATTCGGATAACTGGATCGTATCGATTCTTCGGTCTCCCAAGTAGCCTCGCTCTCAGGATGGTTCTTCCAAAGAATCTTTACGAACGGAATGGTTTTAGTTCTCATGACTCTTTCCTGATGCTCTAAAACAGCCTCAGGTTCTTTACTATACGAAAGATTTTCCCGAATCCAATCAAATGGGCAAGACACAACATGAGGCGGATACTACTCATACTCACGAAGAAGTGATACATGGAATACATCGCATACGAAGAATAAATGGGGAGGTAACGCCAAGCAATGAGATACTTCGCCAACCTGATCAAAATCATAGAAAAGCCCTAGGCTTCCATAATTTACAACGAATTCGTTCCAAGGAATACGAAACAACATTGCAGCGGATAACGACTTAAATCTCACACGGAGATACATGAAGCATTCATGCCTGAAAGCAATACGAAGGTAGTACTAAAGAGTAAAATCTCATCAATTCAGTCCAGATTCTTAACGAAAAGGGAACTAGTGCACCATTATAGAGGAACTCATCAATTCCACGCAGATACTGATCGAACTAAGGAACGTACCATCGGTCAACGAAGCGCGTGACGAATCATCAAATGTATCAAATCGTATATCAAAGACAGCGGATCAATCATATAGGTAGAATGAATCTAAAGTCTCACTAAACGCGGATGATCTCAAACAGATATCAGAAATTCTAAGGCTTCTAAGGCACTTCTCGAAATATCATATGCCCACAAAGAGTGCACGTTATATGATGTAAGTATTATCACGCTGGCCAGACGTCATAATACTTGCATCATATAAATATGCCCTCACGATGGTCATACTTTATCTCAAGTCGTGATTAACATAACTTATCTAAATCCACCTAGTCCACCTACCGTCTCAGAGGTCACTAAAATCAAACATCATAACTAAGAGAACGAAATTACTCGAAGAGTAACGGAAATCCGAAAATGTCCATTAGAATTCAGGTACGTCGTTAATAGCGTCAATACTTCATAACTTACCGAAATCAACTCAGCCAATATCAGTGGTTACTTCAACATCCGTCCTTTCTGAAACATAAATCACAAAGTCCCTTCCATAATTCGTCAAAATTCCACATAACTCGTTACTCAACAAATGCAGAGTGACATAGGACGAAATTACTAACAGAGAAACCCAAATTATTCAAAGGACTTCATTATCAGGTAACGGAATTTAAGTAGGTTGAGGGAAAAACAAATTACGTCATCGATAGCTTCATCATTCACAGAATCACCTCGTCTAAACGCAAATGTCCACTTCAAAATTTGTCAATTCAAATACTAAATTTCAAAATTTCTTTCAAGTTGGAGTGGTTCATCTATGTTTGTCCATCTTATCCCATGGTGAAAAGGAATTACAAACTTGAGTCTGATTCCTCAAGCCTTCAGCAACTCTTCTTGATATGGTGATTTCGTAGCGGCAGCCTCTGACACGATCATCGTGCAACCCTCCATCCGCAAGTCTGCTTCTGCTCTCAATTCATCTTAGTACAACTAAAATGAATAGAGAAGCAAGACTGCGCATCTTCGACAGGTCTTCCAGCATAGCTCCGGGTATGTGTTGAACGATTCGCCTCATACGATCTGGTTGTCTTGATGCCCGAGTTGCAATCTTCACGTGTTGCATGATGTGTAGTCGAGTACTATCCAGTTCCTCTCTTCTTCCTAGGTGCTTCTTCTAAGGTATACTTGTCGCAACCATCTTCTACTATTCTCCCACCAGGTTTCTAACGCTGATAATTGTCTTCGATCTTGATCCTTTCTGTGTGAAACTCTGTCTTCACATTATATAGGGTAGTGTTGCCTACTAAGAGCTCTGAACGTCAACCGAATTTCTCTTCTAGAACAAAGGCTCATCCTGCCAATAATCTCTATGTTCTTCTTTCATTCTCTGAACATAACACAATGTCATACTATGACAATTTGTCCAAAACACACGAAGACATGATCATTTTTGTCAATACTATTGGCATCACTCAAACTCATAAGGTTATAACGAGCGCGAGGACCGTCTCTGAAATCGGTTAGGGGAAAAACTTTCACATACACCTCATGTCGCCTTCCTTCTTCTTCAAAGTAAGACTGAACTACTTCACAAAGGTTACTCTCGGTTAGTTAACCCCCTTCTTAGAAGTTCTTGTGGTTGCTGCTTCAGCCCTTCAAATTTAGCACGATGCAACGAGATACGAAGTTTCAAAAGAAAGACCAAATCAATCATTGATGTGCGAAAATGGATAACGATTACTGATAGTGGTACGGTTAGGTGCACAATAGTCGATACGTCGTCACATACTTCATCTTCATAGACCAACAAGAGTACTTCAAGAGAATCACTGAGGTGAGCAAAATTCATATTACACCTGAAATACCGGAAAATCTTCGTACAACGGAATATTTCTAATGGCGGAACTTTCCAAGGGTGAATAGTAATGGTTGTCAGGAAAATTGATAATCATATGAGTTCAGGGTTGGTGCTTCCATAGTGGCAAAACTTTAGCAGATTCAGGTGTATAGATTCATCATAACGAAATAGGGTAAGATAAATTGTTAAGATCACATTTCAGATACGGTAGTCTATGGTAGCTTTACAAATAGTCATCCAGTCCATACATAAGAGACCACACAATAAGACATGTCAAGATCAAAAGATTCATAGAACGAATACAGTCATCGAATCAGACGGATAGTTCATATATCGAAATCCAGCACATGTTTCAATAAAAGTGTTGAGATGGATAAACGAATGATTCAAGTGTGGGGATTTGTTCAGCTTCTTAGCATAAGCAGTAAGTAGGATGTGTATTATCAGCAATACGAACATCGTATATTTGTCAAAAGTGAGATGTACAGAATATCCGTTATTAACATCATCATGCTTAGTTAACAAATCCATACAGAGGTAACATAGCATCATATCCTTCCAAAGGAAATGGTTGGCAGAACAAGATTCGTCATTCAAATGAAAGGAACATAACTTCCTATATCCATGGTTAATAATTACCAGAATTCTCATAGGAGTAGTAACGGATTTATGCAAAGTTAAGTAGTATCGGACGATACATTCACATTCAGCATAAGCAATGAATTCACAAAATGTGTCGAACACATTATGGTTGAATGGCTTACGACATGGTCGGAAAGGTGTTAAACAGCTTATCAACAAATCGGAGGTGGATGTCAAAATCTGAAAATGAAACTTACATGGTGTAAGGTATCCAGGTGGGTTTTTCGAGGTATTTCAAACTTACTTGGTTACTAAGCTTAAGTTGCAAAACTTCTAACTCCTGAAAAGTTTCTGATGAGGTTTAACTAAGGGCAGAGGCACGAATCAGAGTGATGCGGAAGAAAATGATACTCACATATATGTCTTAGTCTACCCATTCCTCACTGGTCAAATTTAGGTTCCTATAGGGAGATCCTAAAGCAAATCTTACAGGTTATCTTATGAGCGCTTACAGGGAAACTTAGTGGTCCTACTTACACAGGCCAAGGGTAAGTGTATTACGAATCGCAGCCTGTCTCTCTGATACCATAATTGTAACACCCCAACCCGGCAAGGGTAGAAGTATCACACAAATGGCTCCATATCAGATCAAACAAAGCATACAATCAATAGTAATACAATGGTTCTCAAAGGTTACAAATGAAATCTTGCAATACAAAGGGTTACAAAGGAAAAAATAAAAGCTGCCTATCAAATCCATAAGTACATCTCTTCTAATGGCTTCTACTCAAAGTCTTCTAGGTCCAAAGTCTCTTCACTCTTACCCAGCTTCCAACTAAAACCTGCCGCGGGAAAAGAAACGCGGCTGAGCTACTAGAGCTCAGTGAACAAATATAACGTAACAAGCAGTAGTATAATGTATAATTCACATGAGTAAAAGAATGTGGAAGCATGAATACATGGTATCAAGATGAAAGGTAAGAGTACATGGTATCATAAGGGAAGGTAAAAGGGTACATGGTAAAGGAATTCAGAAATCCACTACGAGCCCATAACATAACATGAATCATAATCATAATCATAATCGTAAACATGCAGAGGGGAGACCTCTTAGTATCCTGTGAATATGAGGGGTGTCCTCAATCATGGGTATCCTGTAAATATGAGGGGTGTCCTCAATCATGGGTTGGAGTAGCTAGCTCCCGGAGTGTGAAAGACGTGTATCGCACACACCATCAGTCACCATGAATAACATAACATAACATGAACATGAACAAATCTAGGATGCATCCATACGCCCCCGGTGGCCATAATCTGCCTCTACATAAACATGAATCATAAACATAAACGTGCAGGGACGGGACAGGTCATCACTCTCCTGCCCTAGAGTCATGCCATCGGTGCATCGACTGACATGGACATGAAACCCTCATGCCTAGTGAGTGGCTCGTAGTATCAAACTGAGGGTCAAGGTCAAGTATCGTGAATCATGTATTTAGTTTACTTGCATAAGTCAATGTCTTGTTTCATAAGTTCATAATCATAGGTTCATAATCATGGTTCATAAGCAAGGTTCATAAGCAAAGGTTCATAAGCAAAGGTTCATGGTCAAGGGTTCATAATTAAAGGTTCATGAATGAAAGGTTCATAATCATAAAAGGTCCAATATCATGATGGTTCAAAAGATCGGAGTTCATGAATGAAGGGAACATAGCAATGGTATAGGGAACCCTAATACGAATCATAATCAGAGAATGAAGGCCTCTTATCAAAGAAGCAGAATATCTGTACCTTAATCGCCAACGAAACACAACATAAGGATAAGAAATCACTCCTCCTTCACCCGATCTACAAATATGCATAAGTTGTCTTATAAGTTTCATATCATCGAAAGGTTTCATGTTTGTTCTCATTTCATATTAGATAACCTTAAGTTATATCATTCTCATATGCCAATTCAAAGTATTACCAAATGATCATATTCATAGTTCAAGATTCATAATGTCTTTTACTAAATTTAGGGTTTTATGTAATTATCACAACTTTAGGGATTAATATGTAATTCTCATAAGTAAGGGTGAAAAATGTAATTACCATGAAGTTACGGTGTTCACAAGTTAGGTCCCTTAGTTTTAAAATAATGACGGTTTAAACCCTTACGTTTACAAAACAAACACAAAACACCTTTTCATTACCTTTTTAACCTTTTATAACTTCACACAGTTTTATATACGAAATTGTTAGGTTTTTAATAAATTGAAAATCATACAAGAACTCAGTAATAAAATTCCCAAAAATTCCCAGAGATGCTCAAATGTCTTAAGTATTTTACCAAATTTTTCCAGATTTTATTAAGCAGCATAACTATGGATTAAAATTCACCTCAACCAACTCGTCCAGATTTCTGACTGATTTTACTATACGAAAAGTTATTAGTTAGAAACCTTTTAAGAAAAATTCACAAAAATCTACAAAAATTCCAGGAAGTAATAGACATCTTATGTATTACCCAGTGCAAAGGAAACCTTCTAACTCAACACGATTTGAAAATTAAAAATCAAAAACCCGGACTGATTTTCCAGACTTTATTAATACGACCAGACATCCAATTTTCCAAAAATCAAAAAGTAACCTTCCAGGCCTCTAAAAATTACAAACTAAATTTCTCCAGGTAGATATTTCAATGAACTTAGTTTTAGGCTTTTAAAACACTCAAAAACTCGATTCCATCATTTAGTTACAGCCGTTTAAAGTCGAACAAAATTTCAACTCAGAATCAGTCATCACAGCAACCTATCCATTTTAGGGTTTTTGCCATTCAAATCATTAGTTCTTGGCACCAATCGATTATGGGTGAGTTCAAAACATATTTAGGTCGGTCTATAACATATTTAACATGATCACAACGAATTATTTCAACACAAAACTTCAACCAATTCTTTCATACGAATTTTAGGGTTTTTGTTAGTTTATGATTTTATGTGATTTCATGTGTGGTTAATTCGACTAGAATCAAAAGAAAAACAAGAAACAATGATCGAATATATTAGGTAATACAATACCCTCGTAGACCACGAATAACACGAACACGACGAGGATCAAAACACCACACAAACTCCTTCTTCTTCCTTCTTTTCTGGTTCGAAAAACAGCAGCAGAACAAGAGTAAAATACATGTTTTTGATTAGTTTTTGATTCACAAATTCGTATGGGTCAAGATTAGGTTGCGTTACATGATTACCTTAATTATTTTGAGCAAGAACACGCCTTCCTTTGGTGGTTTTTGGATCGACACAGCAGCCAAAAGGGAAGAGGACCGAAGTTTTTTTTTTGTAGAGAGTTTTAGGGTTTGTTTCTTGTTTTGTGAAGATCGGTCCTAAGGAAAAATGAAGGCCGAATATTTTTGTTTAGTGTATTTTAGGGAAAAGATCAATCACATTATGGGCTTAACAAAATTTCACCAATCATGAACTTGGACTCAATTGTGGTCAAGGAGGGGGCGGCATACAAGGTATGTTCTTTTCTTTCTTTTTTTTTTTTTTTTTTTTTTTTTTTTTTTTTTTTTTTTTGCACAACATTTGTATAATGTAAAGTTTTTTTAATTAAATTGGAACTTAGTTTAAGTGTACTTAACATTACTTGTATAGTTTTTATATGTTCTCAAAATTTTAAATTCGAGGGTATTTTTGTCATTCCGGATTATATAAGTTTCGGGGTTTTACTATCATATTACCAAACAACATGTTGAGCACCATCTAAAACTTTTGAGAAACACAAGGCTATTTTGACCAAATCGAGCATCGCATTATTTACCCTCAATTATACATAGCCGGATCACCTATGTCTAATTCAGGGAGGATTATGCCATGAAGGGAAACAATCATCTTTTCAAAAGTTCATAATAACAATTTTCATTCAAAGGCTTTGAAAATAAGTAAATTCTTCATAAACACCTCTTTTGATAGACTTTCTCTAGATGCCTATACCACTGGTTGCTCCCCTAACCGTTAAGTTGGATCTTCATCATTGACCTTCCTATGAGAGACCTTCCTGCTATGAGGAGAAATTCATGACATGAGAAAACAACGAAAGGATTTTGGGAACCACAAACAAGGACTAGAAACATACAGTAAGTTGATTCGTATCGCAATGAAAAACGTAAGATCTCACGAGGCAATTCAACTCACTATCATTGGCATAGTCACCAAATCTTATCATTTCAGAAGTACTAGTTAGACCAAGTAGGACAACGAACCTAAGTTATGACCCAGTTTGGAAAGGACCGAGTAGATTGGATAGACATACCCACAAGTCGTACCCAAGATTAACCTATAGGCATTATTCAACACCAGAAACGAAATGCTAGAAATTTAAACATTCATGCAGACATACCTACCCAACTATTTTATCCTGTTTGACACTTCCAATTCAAAGGAATTTTCATTAAAGAGCATTTATACAACTCATATACCTTGTAGGAAAGTAATCATCTGATGTGTCTGTCTTGACAAATAAATCCTTCATGGTCAGCCTTTAACAAAACACTCCATATTAAGAGAGAAATTTCATTTGTTCAGATTTAGAAATTCATTCAAACCTATAAATTCATTTATGCAATTTGTAAAATTCATTCATTCGAACTTGTAAATTCATTGGTTCAAAGGAAGATTTCAAAGAAAACACTCTGTATCGAAAGAAAGGTTTATTCATTCAGACATAAAACTTCATTCATTCAAACTTGTGGAACCCATTTATTCAAACTGTAAGATTCATTACCCAAACTCGTAAATAAATTATTCAGGGGAAGATTTCACTCAAAACGCTCCATATCGAGTCAAATTTTGAAAACCAACCACCATACTACGACACTTCATACAATTAGGATCTTTGACAAACAATAGCATGGGAAACTTTTGACCAAGGAAATCTAGGGAAAAACTATTAAACAGCACAAATTTTAGCAATAAAGACCAAGCATCTTAGGTGAAGAGAGGCTCATATCTTGACATCAGTTATAGCAGGACACAAGGAATCAGAAACCGTTACCGTAGCTTTGTTCTTCAATAACCCATTTCCGACGAACCTACCATTGTAGGAGTAGTCACGAGACACGTTGTACAAATTTCAAAGGCTTCTAATAAAGGATGGACGATGCACCTCAAACTTCTGCCAATCCCCTTAAGATATTTTCTTTCCAATCAGATATACACACGCTCTACCATCTTCAGACCAATGGGCAATTAAGAAAGCTAATGTTGTGGCAGATGCCCTTAGCCGGAAAGAAAGACTCAAGCCTTTGAGAGTCAGACCATTGGGAATGACAATCATATCACCTTTACCATCACGAATCCTCGAGTCTCAAGTTGAGGCACTCAAGGAGGAAAAACGACAAAATGAAAAACCCCATGGTATGCCAAAGGATGCAAATGGTTTAGTAAAGAGGTCAGACGGAGTATTGTGCTTCGAGGATAGAAGCTGGATACCTCTTTATGGTGGAATAAGAGAGTTGATCATGCCTTACTCGTGCTAAAGTAAAAGCCGAATACCAGAAACCATCAGGATTGTTTCAACAACCAGAAATTCCCTAGTGAAAGTGGGAACGCATTACAATGGACTTTGTCACCAAACTACCCAAAACATCAGGAGGTTTCAATGCTACTTGGGTAATCGTTGATTGACACACTAAATCAGCCTATTTCATCCCAATCAGAGAAACTTATTCTATGGATCAACTAATCAGACCTTATGTCAAAGAAATAGTCTCAAAGCACGGAGCACCAGTTTCCATCATTTACGACAGAGATAGTCGATTCACTTCAAACTTTTGGGAGTCATTGCAAGATTCATTTGGAACCAAATTAGACATGGGCACTGCCTATCATCCTCGGACCGATGGTCAGAGAGAGAGAATAATTCAGACATTAGAAGACCTGCTCAGGGCATGTGTGATTGACTTTGGAAATGGTTGGGCTAACCATTTGTCATTGATCGAGTTCTCTTACAACAATAGTTAGCACACGAACACTTAGACTGCACCTTTAAAGGCACCCTATGGTCGAAGTACCAATTACATAGTGACAGACCAAAATTGGAAGGTCAAGTTCACTGGTCTAGAATGCAATTGTGAAACAACAAAGGAAATGGTACAAGTCAAGAATCAGTTACAAGTAACAAGAGAACAATAGAAAAGTTAGGTCAGTTCGGGATGCAAAATCATGAGGACTAGGTATCCCTGTGTAGTAAACCATTGGGATTCGAGTTGTAGGACAAGCTATGTTGAAAGCCTTGCCTTGGAAAGGCATGACACAATTTTGGAAACCCGGGAAACTGAACCCTAGGTATATTGGACCATTTAAGATTCTAACTAGAATCGGCCGACTGGCATACAGACTTGAGCTTCTGTCAAAGCTCAGCAACATACACCACCCATTTTATATTTCAAACCTCAGGAAGTGCCTTCCAAATGAATCACTTGTAGCATATTTCATTTCATTCCATTAGAAGAAATTCAACTCGACGATAAGCTCGATTTTGTTAAAAGAACCAGCAGAAATCAAGGACCGTGAGGTCAAACGGGTGAAACAGAGTCAAATTCCTATCGCGAAGGTTCGCTGGAATTCTCGAGGAAGTCCCGAGTTTACTTGGGAACGGGAAGACCAGGCGCGACTCAAATACCCGCATCTTTTCACCAAGTCCACTCCAGAGACCAACATCAACTGAATTCAGGGACTGAATTCCTTTTAGGGTGGAAGACTGTCACAACTCGTAATTTCAGGTCCTTTTTCAAGCTTTAAATTTCACTATTCCTCTCGAAAACTACTATTCATGGGTTACTATTCATCATTTTACTATTCATCATTTTTGAAGTCAGTTTGAGACTTTGAGAAGTTTTCAAAATTTTTACTATTCATATAACACTATTCATTCCCGGAGGGAAATCACTATTCACGAGTATCATCCATCATTTCGTAAACTAGGTTTACGGGTATTCAAATTCGCGTAACCAGTAAGGTTTAGCTGCGTATTCATGCATCATCAGTAAGGACACGTCATATAGACTAGAGTAGTCTACATATCATCAGTAACATCATTATCATATTATGTCATGCATGGGTTTGTGTGATTTTCATTAACGTATGCTTAATTGTTTAATTAACGTTACCACTCAGTCATTTCTAATAACATTATACCCGACACTCCCGACTATGATCCTAATACATTTCCAAACTAATTATAATGATATAGAGATTATATTATTACTTTATCCAGTGTTTTTAAACCCATTGCTATATTTTCCGTTAGGAGCTTATAACTCTGTCGGTTTGCGATATTTCAACCCGATAATCATTCTAACACCCGATTCATGCAAAGAATATGATTTTACAATTTTTACAACTTCGTCGTATTTTATTTCAACTCGTCATGATTTATTTCTAGTTAACTCGGTACACGATAACACCTAATGTATACCCTAAACTAGCTAATTCTAATTAAATGGAGACAAGTTAATTAATTCACATCAAATCCTTCCTTTTCTACCCCATGTGCCGCCCCCCTAAAACACCCCTAATTCTCTACACATACTTGATTTAGCTACCATCCCATTTAATGCAAAGTAGCTTTATGTTTCTTGATTTATTTAGCCTAACACATACATAACCATTTCACTAGCTAAATAAGCACCAAACTCCCTCTTTTCTCTTCTTGTTGGATCGGCCAAGACCAAGAACACAACCATAATCCATCATTTTTTTGAAGAACAAGTTATAATCTAGCTCCATTTACCTTCCTTGTTAGAGTTTTGTGATAAAAACTCAAGGTTTCTTATACATTTTCATCCAAATCTCATCACATCATCAAGTAAGCTTCAAAATCATCTTTCTAATCTTTTCATACTTTCATTTGATTGTTTTTCAAGTTATATTAGTAGTTGATCATGCAAATATATATGTTATATATACCACTTTGTTCAATAATAATCTTTAACACTAGATCCATAAGTTTTGCTAGTATCCTCATGAAATCCACCATTGTTGGTGATGTTTAGGACCCCATGACACCTTAAGAAGGTGTATGGTAAGATTAGATAGGTTGTGGTGTTGATATGAAGTGGTTTGATTAAGTTTTGAACTAGTCTTGAACCTTAAACATTGATTTTTCAACACTAGAAATAGCTACTGTCCAAAAACGTGTAAACTGGAAAACTCAGAAAATGTTGAACTATTTTGGCCTTCATATTCAGAAAGTTCTTTCAAAAACGAAACCGTGGCCGCTTGAATCACTAAAAACCGACTTATAACGAAGGAGATATGATTTTTCAAAGTTAGACGACGAAAACTAAAATTCTGAAAATTTAGTTGCTGATCGCCGAGATTCAAAGGACAAAACGAGGCGTTAGACGTGATCTAGATGACCCGACCTACTGAGATTATGTTAGTTCATGTTTATACGAAGCCGTGGATATAAAGAACGTAGAAAACGAGCTCATAACGACCGAGATATACGCGTTTAAAGCCCGACGAACATTAATTATTTTGACAGCCCACTAATAGAAAAATAATCCAAGTATAAAAACTAGTATTTTTACAAGACATAACATTGATAGCCGATTTTCTAATTGATCGAGGCGCGTATGATCAAAAATTTAATAACACGACATCAAGACATTGTTACAAGGTTTTCAAAAACGTCAAGTTTGATCACTAACACTTAACGTACAATATTTCACGACTAGTTTCACGAAGCCATTTTGGGCGTATTTTCACAAGTTAAGGAAAATATTAAATTGCGATGAAAATATTATATTTTGCCGATAGAACACCAAACAAGGATCATGGAGTACCGTTTCAACATATTTACACGAAAAGTAGTTTACAACTTAACGAGACGTCAAAAATGTATTTTTCGACGATAGATGTTATTTCCAAAATTAACGAGTGGTATCGATAACAAATGTATTTGCATGTGTAGCATTGTATCATTGCTTACCTTAGATCATATCATTCATAATAGGTCCCAGTTAGAGACCGAGCCTCATCTCATCATATCCATTGTTATCATTGTTGCTATCATAGCAGGTGAGTTTTCATAGCCCCGTTTTAAATTTATTATTTGATTTCTAAATTCTCGGGGGAGAATACATTGCACCATTTTTATATGCGGACCAAAGTATACAAACTCATTTACATTGCTTAAGTTACATCATTGCCAATTTAAAGTCCCTTTTTATTTATCATGGACCGTTAATTATGAGCAAGCGAAGGTGAGTGGATAGATCTATTGAGGGTGACGCCTCCGTTCGGGTTGGTAGCGCCAACTTGTCAAACGAACGCATTTCATTTCATACATTCAGAGTGTTTGGCAAAGCACTCCCTTTTGGGGCATTTATTTCAGTCTAGCTTCGGGGTCATGAGCTTAAGAGCTAATGTATTATTTTTATGTGACAATTTGTCATTCATTTTATACTTGTGGTTTCCGTAGAAGCATTTCATTTACATAAACCTATGATCTCACCAACATTTTTGTTGACCATTTTTAGCAATGTATTTTCAGGTAATTAAGATATCGCATGTTGGCTTGCATAAGGACATGCATGGAGTCGCGGAGTTGACGCGTCTCGCTTTATATTTTATGCACTTATCTATCGTTTAATTTGTATGAACTTGATTTTCCGCAAACATGATTCACCTTTTGGGACCTAAACTTTGTAACTCTGAATGTTTTAAATGATCAAACGACGTATTTTCTAAACGACACTTTAGGTCGTTCAATATAACTGCAACTTTGGTGCTATGACCAGTCACAACCCAGGTATTCCATTCCGCTGCAAGTCACGAATTTGGGGGTGTGACAATTGCTGCTGAAATGGTTGTTGACGGTACTGTTGCTGTTGTTGATTGTAGAAGTTGTAATTGTATGGTGGTTGAGACATTCTTGTGTTTTGTTGATCGTGTAGATAATTAAGATGTGTGTTATGAGTTATGAGGTTTGATTTTGGTTAAGTGATGTTTTTGTCCAATTTCGAAAGATTACTGTTCACTATGCCAATTGCGAAAGGTCTGTCAATTGCAAAAGATTTACCAATTGCGAAAAGTATCCAATTGCGAAAGGTCTACCAATTGCGAAAAGTCTCCAATTTCGAAAGGTCTGTCAATTGCGAAAGGTTTACCAATTGTGAAAAATCTCCAATTGCGAAAGCACAGGGAATTGCGAAAGAAAATTGTTAATCGCGATAAGCTTTCCAATTGCGAAAGAACTTGGCAATTGCGATAAATTATCTTAATTGCGATATGAAAAGGCAATTTCGATAAGTTAATCAGAATTGCGAAAGATCTAGCAATTTTGATAGATTATCAAAAATTACAATTTCGATCACTCTCTCAAATCTTATACAAGATATGAGATGAACCACCAAGTCGAAGTATTTTCACAAACTTATACAAGCAAGGAAAATACTGAGTTCCAATTCTGAAAGATCCGAAGGCTGCTGAATTGCGAAAAACCCTTGAGATTTGCGATAAACCCCTCAATTGCGAAAAACCCTCTTTTATCAAAATTGAATTGCGAAAAAGCCTCTTTTCTCGAAATTCAACCAGTTACAAGAAACCCACTTTTCATCAACTTTCCGATAACGCTAACTAACTTAGATTACTTAACGACTAGAAAACAAAGTTTTACCGGTTGTTTTTTATTTCTAACGATTAGTAATCCCTAAATATCACAAAAGTTATGAGCTTTAACGATTAACACGAAAATTTGATGATTTTTATGGAACTTGCAACGAAAGGAAAAACGAGTGAGTTTAACGACTAAAAACATGAACAAAAACTTGCGTAAACAACTAAACCAATCTTAACCACTACTTAGTAACGATTTAAACTACTCAATAACACAATCCTAACTATCCTTTGGCGTATGATACCACTTGATGGTCCCTATTAACTATGTAACACAAGATCTAAACTAGTAATAACCATGACTACAACCACAACTAAGCTACGTAATAAACTAATAACGATAACACAATAATTAACAAGAGATTAGAGAGTAGAGATGAAGAGAATAAGAGAAGAGATGGATGATCTTATTTCATACGATGGAATGACAAAGCTTCAGCACTAATAGAAATAAAACCAACAAGTAAAATGATGCCCCTAAGCCTTTTATTTATAGGCGCATAGTTAGGGCATCACATGCTAACAATGTTCTAGAAGGAATTACATGGATTCCACGGCCCATGGATCACTAATGGACCGTGGACTTTACATTAACTTATGACCCATATTTAAGCAACCTTAACGTGAAATGAACAAGACTTGAAATTAAATAAAACGTGCTCCTAACAATCTTTATTCTACCCTTCTTCCTTTTCTAAATGAACCGTAATTTGTTCCTCAGTGAGGTGATACATAACTCCATTTATTTTATAAGGGACCCTGACTGGCTCATCAGGGTTTGGCCTTCTTTCAGAGGAAGCAGGCACAAAGATTGTAGGCTCAGGCTCAGTGGTTGTGAGAATGCCTTTGCCTTTGTCTTGGTGAGATGAAGATGGTGTTATCTCAGGAATCTCCACCTCAGTGTGAGAAGGAGGTTGTTCAGGTTGTTCTTCAGTGACCTTCTCCCCCTCAACTGTTGCTTAAGTCATGGTGAGAGCAGCAGTTGGAGCGTTCATTGAAGTTGAGGGAGCAGCCTGACCTTTGAAGGCTTGATAAATCTCAGTCATCATCGATTTGATGTCTAAGGTGTCCTGCTAAAGAGTTGAGACCTTAGCCTCAAGAGAAGCCTGAGAAGCCTCTATTGCTGTTATCCTTGGCCCAAGATTCCAAGCCAAAGAAGAAGAAGATGTAGCCCAAGATGCCAAGTGTGACTCCATAAGACCCAGGGAAGACTTGATGGAGTCCACTATAGAGCTGAGTCCCTGAAGATTGGAGGATTTCAGCATGTTTACCAGCTCAGTCAACTGAGTAGACTGTTGATGGTAAGACTCAGAAGCCTGAAGAAGTTTCTTGTTAAGCTCAGGGTCATCTTTCACTGACTCTTGAATAGTTGCAACGCTCTTGTGTATGTTGGTGAGAGCTTCGTTGAACAGTTTAAGATTCTCATCAAGATTTGTCAGGGAGAAGAAGATAGATGACTTGTGCTCATTTACATCATCATGATAGGATTCCACTGATTCCTTCAGGTTGAAATAATGAACAGCAGCTTCACAATGTTGGTCAAAAATTTCTTCAGTCAGCCCGGTAAAGAGAGCATTGTTGGCCTTTTGTAGGAACTTGACCAATTGTCTTTCAGTGAGAGGAAGAATGTTGTCATACTTCCTGAGTTCTGGAGGACAGGATGATTCAGAGTCTGAAGAATGATCAGCCTGAGACTCTGTTTCTTCACCATGTGGAGAGGACTGATGTGATTGTTCAGTGGGTTGAGCATCAGTCTCCATATCATCACCTGCCTCATACACTTCTTCCTCACTCTCAATACTGAGCTCTTCATCAGACATAAGAACAGCCTGAAGATCCACCATCGACTGAATCTGCAATGGGGTTTGGCCAGGTCCTGATCCTTCCATAATAACTGAGTGGGTTTGCTCAGCCTGGTGTTTGGGGTCAGTTCCCGAGAGACTGGATTGGTTGGTAGGTTCCGTATCAGCGGGTGGTTTAAATCCCTCTGAGTCTTTGTCCCCCTTTGCGCCTTCAAGTACTGACGGGCGTTTTCCAGCACTATCATGAGGCACAGTTTGTGATTGTTGATGGACCCCCTTCCCATCAGGGTTGTACTGCCCTTTTGGGGATTCAGGATCCTTGACTCCCTCAGACACTAATTTTGATTTATCAGTTCCTTCATCGGGATGTGACTGGGTGTGGGTCCCCTCCCCAGTTGAGTAGTGCTACTCAACCGAGGATTCAGGACCCTTTTCTCCCTCAGGCGCTGATTGTGATTTGTCAGTGCCTTCATCGGGATGTGAGAGGTTGAAGGTTCCTGACCCTACCAACTTCTGTATGTCAGTAGAGCCATGAGGAAACTGAGGTTTGCCCGAGGACACTGAGGATGATTTATCAGTGACCTCCGTTGGCGTTTGTTTTAGGGTCAAGAGGGTCTCAATGATGGGTGTCTCTGAGGTCTTGGCCATTGTTTCCCCTTCTGAGGGTTCTGAGGCAGAAGATCCAAGGGCGAGTGATTTGGGTTTAACCACCTTCTTAGTCCCTGCCTTCTTTTTCTTCTTCTCCTGCTTTTCAGGAGAAGGAATGGGTGAGACAGCTTTGTCACCCTGAATGACTACCAGCATGTAGTTGGTCAGGGCGATTGGTTGTACCTCAGTAACGCCACTAGTATAATTGGCCTTGTGTAGGACGTCAGGTTTAGAACCTTGAGCGTCAGGCCTCATATATTCAGTGCGAAGTAGGTCCTGAAGCATGCAGGAAATGAAGACATGTGTCTTTGCCTAGACTTTCCTGAGAGCTTGGACACGAGGTCTCGGAAGATTATTCCTCTGATGTCTATTTTTCTACCCTCCAGGAGACTGAACACCATCAATTGTTGTGATGAGTTCAACTGTTCCGTGGAGGATTTGTTGCCTCCCAGGACCTGAATGACAAAAGTCATCAGGATCCTCCAGGCTGGGGGAAACCAAGTTTTAATTATTGGTGCCTTAGCCAATAATGAACCTGGGGCTACCTCAGGTTGTATGGGGTCTTGTGGCCCTAGAAAAAGCAACTCTGCTTTAACTTCTTAGTCAGTGGGGTTGGGCTTAAAATTCACAGCGAAATCAAGGCCTGTGGCTTTGATAAAGGTTTTGTAATCAAGGGAGAGGGTCCTTCTCCCATTCATCACTGTGAATGTTATGATTGAGTCCCTGGTGTCTTCAGGGCTTGTAGCTACAGCAGCACACCAAAATTCCCTCAAGTAGTCATGATATATGACTGAGGGGGTCTTTGTAAATGCCGTAGCAAGAAAGCAGTTTTGTAAATACTTAACTACATTCCTGTACGCCCAAAACTTTTGGGGATAGGCAAAATTGCCTACCACATTGTTCTTGGTAAAGTCTACGCCCTCCATGAGGAATTCCACATTTGGGGCGTATGTAATAGCCATAGAAGAAGCCATTTTTGTTGGGAAGGTCTGGGTAATCAACAAATGGTCTGGGTTTCTAATAGCAAAGAACACACACAAAATTTTTAGTTTTGAAAGAAAAGGGCAGAATTTTGCTTAAGATTTCTAAAAAACATGTGTGTGTTTCTTGTTTCTGGGGTATTTATAGGGAAGTGAAGTGGAGGGTATTTTAGGCATTTAAGCGGTTATTTTCTCAAAAGATATTATTTTGAAAAACATTTTGAATAAAAACGTTTGAGATCCGCATTTAATGCCTAACCACCCCACTATCCCTGTTTGGCGCAACTGTCTAGGCAAACAGTTGAGCCGTCTGCAAAAAGTGTAACTTGCAAAGCTGAGTCATCAGATATCTGTTATGTGATTGGAGAGGCATTAAATGCCAAGTGGGAATGTGGTGGCCCATGAGGTGCATGCCAGAAAGGCAAAAGAACAAATATTCTTATATTAAATAAGAATTCAGTTACCAACCTCGGACATTTACTAACTAGATACTTAGAGCATTTAAGTTAGCATTGAATGTCATCTGAGGGCCCTGAATGACTTTTCATTCAGTGAACCTGTTTATTCAGGACTTTGGTTTAGTCCTGATGGTTCAAGGGTTCAGGAACTTGGGTTTAATTCCTGAGGACCTAAGGTTCAAGAACTTGGTATTAGTTCCTGAGGTTCATTGATTCATTTCATTAAAGAACACATTCAGTCAGGGACCTGGGTTTTCAGAATTTACACTTATTTGGATGGAGTCAATCAGTGGACTGATTCTCAATATCCAACATCCCTAGTTCAGCTTTCAGTCTTGTGAAAGTTGGTTCATCCAATGGCTTGGTGAATATATCAGCTAGCTGATATTCAGTAGGAATGAAGAGTAATTCTATGTCACCTTTCATGACATGGTCCCTGATGAAATGATATCTAATATCGATGTGTTTTGTTCTCTGATGAAGAACAGGGTTGTTTGAGATGGCAATTGCACTTGTGTTATCACAAAAGATGGGAACCATCTTGTACTGAATTCCATAGTCACTGAGTTGACTTTTCATCCAGAGTACATTTGCACAACAACTTGCTGCTGCAACATATTCAGCTTCAGCTGAGGACATGGCAACTGACTGTTGCTTCTTAGCACTCCAACAGACTAGTTTTCCACCAAGAATTTGGCAGGAGCCTGAGGTGCTTTTTCTGTCCATGTTGCATCCAGCATAGTCAGAGTCTGAGTATCCTTTAAGATCAAGGCATGAACATTTTGGATAGTATAATCCAAGGTTTGGAGTACCTTTCAGGTACCTGAATATCCTTTTCACAGCAGTGATATGAGATTCTCTTGGGTCAGATTGATATCTGGCACACAAACATACTGAGAATTAGATATCAGGCCTTGATGCAAGTAGATACATCAGTGATCCTATCATTCCTCTAAAAAGAGTGTGATTCACTGGTTTTCCAGTAAGATCAGGACCAAGGTTGTTTGGGGGTACCATGGGAGTCTTGACTGAGGCACAGTCACTGAGCTCATCTATACTACATTATAAAGCATTTGGGACTTCCTATAAAAGGAAGTCTTAAAATTTTAAGACCAAAAACATTACTATAAAAGGAAAAGTAGAAAACTAATGTAAAATCTGAAAATTTAAGTCTCATTTAAACCATATGTAACCGCCCTCCAATAATGATAAATTTTAATGGAATTGCTTATAAGAAAAGCTTACTAAACTTATAACCACCAATTTAATGCTAAAATTTGAAAAATAAAAGTGTTAACCATTTACATTATTAATAATTTAGATGTTCTACTTTTGAAAAAAAAAAACATATCTCTACTACTTTATAATATTTGGGATATGCTAAATAAGGAAGTTTAAAATGAAAAACATTTGCTCGCCACAAAAATAGTCACCGGGTACCCGCCGCCGCATTGCGCGGGTACCCTTCTAGTACTTCTTCAGTAGGCTTCTGACATACTTCTCTTGACTGATAGAGGTTCCTTTATCAGTCTGCTTGATTTGCAGACCAAGGAAGTAGGTCAGTTCTCCCATCATGCTCATTTCAAATTTCTTTACCAAAAGTTTTTCAAACTGTTTGCAAAGTTTAAAACTTGTTGAGCCAAAGATGATGTCATCAACATACACTTGTACAAGTATGACATCATTATTTGTCTTGTAGATAAACAGTGTGTTGTCTATCTTGCCTCTGACAAATTTATTTTGGATCAGGAAGGCTGAAAGAGTTTCATACCATGCCCTGGGAGCTTGTTTCAGTCCATAAAGGGCTTTGTTAAGCTTGCAGACATAGTCAGGAAACTCATGGCTTTCAAATCCAGGAGGTTGCTGAACATAAACTTCTTCTTTCAGTGAACCATTTAAGAATGCACTTTTAACATCCATTTGGTACACCTTGAAGTTCATGTATGTAGCAAAAGCAAGGAAGATCCTGATGGCTTCCATCCTTGCTACTAGTGCAAATGTTTCTTCATAGCAAAAGCAAGGAAGATCTTAATGACTATGCCACTTTCATCAGATTTGCTTTTGAATACCCATTTCATGCCAATGACTGAAACATCTTCAGGACACTTGACCAAGGTCATTACCTTGTTTCTGTCAAATTGTTCCAGTTCATCATGCATGGCCTGAACCCAACTTGGGTGATTAAGTGCTTCCTTGACACTTTTGGGTTCAATTGTGGAAATGAAGTCCACAAATAGGCATTCATTGGCTGAGGCTGCTCTCAGTTCAGCAGCCATGCTTCTTGTGAGCATGCCTTCAGTAGGCTCACCAATTATATTGACAAGTTCTATATCCTGAGACCTAGTCCAACTGTCCTGAGGTCTAGGATACTGATTAGAACTTGAGGCTTGATGGGTAGGATCAGGATCAGACACATGATGATCTTTAGCATCATGAGTGTCTGAGTGGGTTGACTCATCACTGTGATTGTTTGGTTCCTGAGTACTTTGTTCAGACTGAATGATTTCATCAGTACTTCTTTGTGCTTCAACAAACTCAGTGATGGTTGGGTAAGGAAGGTTGTGGGGAATGATATAAAAGGAGATGTCAGCATTTGCTTGGTACTGAGTGGAAGGACCATTTTCAGGATGATGTTCATCAGGAGGGTATCTTGATGATTCATCAATACCTATCTCTTCCACTGAGTTGTTAGAGACACTGATTGCATCAGTGCTCTCATCAAAGGTAACATGAAATGTTTCTTCAGTATGCTGTCTCCTAGTGTTGAACACCCTGAAGGCCTTTGAGATAAGGGAGTATCCAAGGAAGTATCCATCATCAGCTTTGGCATCAAATTTTACTAAGTGATCCTTGTGATTATGAATAAACACAGGACACCCAAAGACATGAAAGTAGCTGATGTCAGGGATCCTTCCCTTGAATAACTCATAAGGAGTTTTGCTATGTCTCTTAACAATGATGGATCTGTTTTGTGTGTAACAGGCAGTTTTTACTGCTTCAGTCCAGAAGTGTTTGGAAAGGACTGATCCATTTAGCATTGTCCTGGCTGCTTCAATGAGGGTTCTATTCTTCCTTTCAGCCACACCATTTTGTTCAGGTGTGTAAGGTGAGTGACCGAGTGTCGTTGTACTGATCAAAAATAAACCTAATTACCTTATACTAGATAGGGCAAGTGGGTATCGTATCCACAAGGAGTATGTGGTTTTAATTTAAGTTTCGGGGTGATCACTGATCAATAAAAGTTTTGGTTTGTTTAATACTTAATAATAAAACTACTGATTAACTAGAAAGCAAATAAGTAATAAAAAGTAAATAAACAAATAAAAATTAAATAAGCAAATAAAGGCAAGAGTGTAAACAGTTGAGTAAAAAGCAATCCCTCCCGGCTCCAGATATAATGATATGATCAAGTTACGGATTAATTCTAATGTTTACCTTCAAACCACATAGACATAGTTTTTATTAATTGAAAAGGATAATTTTGGGCACAAGTTATGTTTATCACACAAATCGTCTTAATCCCTAAACTAGTGGACTCGGCACAACTCGTTGACTAGCAATAACATGTCTTACAATAATCTTATCAATTAATTTAATAATTACTCAAGTGAACAATTATGGGAACAAATTATGTTTAACATACGACCGTCTTAACCCCTATACTAATTAGGCTCGGCACGAATCGTTGACTCGCAATAATATGTCTCATAATTATTCAATCAAATAATTATATTAAACATTAAAATCAAATAAAAGATATGCATTAAAATCAGATGAATTAATGTTTGACAAATAAAATAAAATCCGTAAACATGATCAAACCAAATATATCTTTTACCGGGAGAGATTACAAGAGGCTTAGACGTGCATCACGTTGGTAGATACCATCTCCATTAAATTGTACGATCGTCGAAACAAGAATAATAACATCTACTAATAGCGGCTGACTTCTTCTATCGTATCGAATGTTCGAATGGGTCCACCAAAGAATGGCGGCTGATATATTAAAAGTAGGATTGTTCCCACTGAATCATCCCATCCTCCACGAATGGGATAAAAGTCCCTTATAATTGTTTCCTCCTGATCTTTTCTTCACGCCAAAGCTAGGCAAAGCCTTGGGCTTTCTTCTTTTCGTCCAAAATCAGCCAACCCAACAACAAAATGGACTTTTAATTTACTAATGATATAAGGCCCAAATATTTTATAAGATAAATTGGGCTAAAGTCTAAATAGCCACGAGTTGGCTGTTCCAGCTGATAAACGAACAAGTAGACTTCCAATTTTCGTGCATTTTATTATTTATATGTGAAGATTTCTTTTTACTCTTTCTGTGGCCTTTCGAATCATCTAAAACGGAGCTCGGACGAAGAAGTTATGACCAAAATAATGCGACAATGTCCAAATCTTTCATGTATTTATTTCAAGCTTGTAATATCACCATATTAACTCCTTTTTGCGCATAACCTATATAATCACAAAACACCCTCAAAGTACATGTATAGCAACGAATAATAATGCAATAATGCGTAATTAATATACTATGAGGTGTATGTAAAATACACCGATCAGTGAGGAAAATTTTTGGAAAATTCCTTTCTCATCACAGAAACATTCAAGTTCATAATTTTTTAACTCTGTTCCATTGTCAGTTCTAATCTGTTTGACTTTGATGTCATTTTGATTTTCAATATTCCTGACAAAGGACATAATTGTTTTAGCTGCCTGACTCTTTTTGATCAGGAAGTATACCCAAGTATATCTTGAGTACTCATCCACAATGACCAGAGTATACTTCTCATGGTTAATGGATCTAGGACTGATTGGTCCAAATAGATCCATATGGAGAAGATGTAGGCAGTTCCTGATGAAAAAGTTGGTTTTGGTTTTAAAGGATGCTCTATGATGTTTACCTTTTTCACAAGCTGAGCATGGTTTATCCTTTGAAAACACAAGAGATGGTAAGCCAAGGACCTTGTTTTGTTTCACAAGGTTGTTTATGTTTTTGAAGTTCAGGTGGGGGAGTCTCTTATGCCAAAGCCAGTTGAGAGTATCAGTGGCCTTGGTAAAGAGACAAGTTTCATTTTGAGTCAGACTGGACATGTCCAACACATAAACATCATGTCTTCTTGGTGCAATAAGGACAATTTCCTTATTAGCATTGAAGATGATTCCTTGTTTATCATCAAACTGAACTATGTATTTAGCATCACATAGTTGACTGACACTAATCAAATTGTATTTAAGACCATTTACATAAGCTATCCTAGTAAAGACTATACCATTGCAGTTTACTGAACCATAACCTTCAGTGAGAAAAGATGAGTTATCAGCAAATATCACTTTGGGTCCTGATTCATCAACATACTTGTGCAGATACTCCTTCACACCAGTCATGCTCCTTGAACATCCACTATCTAGATGTCAAACAGGATCCCTGACATGTTTCTTCACAAATAGTAAACTGGGTTAGTTCCTTCTAGGACTCCACTTCTTGGAGGGCTTAGCTTTGGGGGTCTTTTTATCATTTACAATTGATTTATGGTCAGTGGTGGAGTGGACTGAGCTACCATAAATTATGCATTTGATTGCAAATGTAGACTCAGTAGACTGAGAGGCTGACTTTGTCATACCTCTTCTGGCTTGAATGACCTTATCACTTCCTGAGGTGTCATGAATGGGACCTCCACTATTTTCACAACATTTGTCAATTTGACAATCCTTAGGATGGTGGTTGATGAACTCAAATAAGTACATTTTATTACTATCATTTATCCTATTAATTTGACTTGTTTTACTATATTATGTATGAGGATTGATACTTAATCGTTTACTTTTGTAATTCTCAGGTAAAAACAAGCATTTGGTGAAACTTAGCGATTTTGGACTAATAATGGAGCAAAACGTGCATAAAGTGAAAGTCTACTGACATGGACAAGATCAAGTCAATTCTGCTCCAGATGCGCCGCATCTCACTCTCGACATGCGCCGCATCTCTATCAAGATATCACCAGATACGATCCAAGATACAAGAGGACATGCGCCGCATCTAATCATGGAGTTACGCCGCATCTTCTGGCGGTGTACGAATATTCCTGAATATTATAATCTTGGACCCCACGCGAAGTTAAGTACATGCGCCGCATCTACTTAGTAGATGCGCCGCATCTTCCCTCAGACAGAAACTATAAATACCCCGTAGACCAGACGAATTACAAGTTCCGAAAAACCTAAAACCGAAGTCCGAACAGGAGAAAAAAAGGACGAATTCAGTCAAGGAGGCAGCACAAGACACACCCAAATCAAAGATACAAGAGCTGTAAGAAGGTGCTGCATGTGTTTAATTCATTAAGTAGTTTTGTTTTATTGTGTTAGCAAACTTTAATTCATCAGGATTGGTGGCTTGTGTAATGTGACAACGAAAGATTGCACTCCCTTTAATACTTGCTTTCCCATCAATTAAAGTTTATATGTTGATGTCTTTGGTTACTACTTATTAGTGCATTGATAACCTCTGTGTTTATTAGTGGCTTGCGGGCATTTGACTGCGGGACATAATGTGGCTCCCACGGTTATTACTAAATTGATCACTTAGGAATAACTTTTAGACATAAGTAATCATTAAGGGTTTACTCGCCGATAAGATTAGGACCAACGAGAAAGGGTTAACTACATACACTTCATATAAAGCTATCAATAAAACAAGTGACAATCTACTTAATCATAAGGACAACCCTCTTATTGTCTCAAGTATTTATCTGTGTACGTGTGTGCTACTTGCTGATTCGTGCCTATTGGTTTATTTTATTATTTAATTGCAAACAAACCGTGCCAGTCTCTCAGGCTAAAACCCCCTTGCGTTAGGATATTAAAATACTGATTAGAATAACGAGATAATACGTTCCACTCTTAGTGATCGACACTCTACTTACCATTATCTTCATACTGACCGGGTACACTGCTCGTTAAGTGTGTGTGTTATTGATAAGTCGGCTAAATATAAATTTAAAACTTGAGTAGGCATTAAAACTGCTAAACCGCAACGACACATCACGCGCATCAAGTTTTTGGCGCCGCTGCCGGGGAGTGAATTGTTATTATCTGTTAATTTAATTAGTATTTTAATTAGGTTTTTCTTTTTTATTAGATTAATTGCATCATTGTACTATTTTGCATATTTGTTGTATTGTGTGTTAATTGTTTTCTTTTATTTTTGTGTGTTTATTTTTGTTTGTGTGTTTAATTTTTTGTTTTTATTTTTCGTATTTTTTCTGTTCTGCTATCGTTGTACTGTGCTAAATCAAACGATACGGCGCATCTGATCTCTCAGATACGGCGTATTGCGTTTAATTTTTTTTTAATACAACGCGTTTAATTAATTCGATACGACGCATCTTTTCCCCAAGATACGGCGTATCTGTTTTTAATAAAAAAAATTTCTAAACGTTAACGCCATACGACGCATCTGCTTTCGCAGATACGGCGTATCTATTATTTTAATTAAAAACAGTTTGCGAATTATTAAACAGATACGGCGTATCGATCTCTGTCGATACGGCGCATCTTACTGAATCAAAAATCTTTTATTTTTAAACGTAACGAAAATACGGCGCATTAACTTTCGTTAATACGACGCATTTAATTTTAATTAGATAAGTTGATTTTTGATTAATTAATTCGATACGGCGCATTCTTAAATTCTAAGCGGCGTATCTATTTTCTGGATAAAGTCTGATTTAATTTTAACGTATTAAGATACGGCGTATCCAACTTTTTGGATACGGCGCATCGTCTGCAGATATCAGTAACTTTAATTTTTCGTATTCCGTTTTCGTTATTAATTATCTGATATATTACTTTCTCGAGCATACCCTACTGATGCTTTTGTGATCGATTTCATGAAGTGCATGACCAGGAGTTCTACGAAGAACTTGATTCAACCTTTCGAAGATCCTGAACGAGCCCTACATTCGCTTAAAAGGCTTTTCAACACAAGAAGCTTTGATCTTTCAAGTTCACTCGAGCTTGATTACTTTTCTGAAGAAAAAGAGGAAGTTGAAACAGAAACAATGGGCGAAAACACTACTATGGAGGAATACATGAACAATACCCGTGCTGATTACACTTCAGGAGTTGCTAGACCTAAGTTTGATGATAAGTCAAAATTTGAGTTGAAGGGTCAGTTTCTCAAAGAGCTAAGAGAGAATGCTTTCAGTGGGACGGAACAAGAGGATGCTAATGAGCATGTTGAAAAGGTCCTGGAGATTGCAGATTTGTTTACTTCAGAAGGAGTCAATACCGATCAACTCATGCTAAGAATCTTTCCAATCTCACTAAAAGGAGCTGCTAACAAGTGGCTAAGGAATGAACCTGCTAGTTCAATCACTACATGGGAAGGTTTGAAGAGCAAATTCCTGAAGAGATATTGTCCACCTGCTAAGACTGCTAAAAAGATGGAGGCTATCAATAGTTTCAAGCAAGAGCCTGATGAAACCCTTTATCAAGCTTGGGAACGGTTTAAAGATTTATTGATAAAATGTCCTCAACTCCATCTAACCCCTATTCAATAGTTTCAAGCAAGAGCCTGATGAAACCCTTTATCAAGCTTGGGAACGGTTTAAAGATTTATTGATAAAATGTCCTCAACACTATCTAACCCCTATGCAGGAAATAATATTGTTTTATCAAGGATTGGACGTGCCTACAAGACAGATTTTGGATGCTAAGGGAGCTGTACCTCAAATGAGTGCAACCAATGCTAGGAAAGCAATCCAAGATGTTGCTGATCATTCCCAAAAATGGCACGATGGGACCTCTACTAGATCTAAGAGCAGCACTAATTTTGACGGGATTGCTGCTATTCAAGCTCAATTGGATAAAATTAGTAGAGAGATGAAGAAGCGAGATGAAAGAGCATATGCTGCCCAAGTTGGATGTGAAAAGTGCGAAGGACCTCACTACACTAAAGATTGCCCGAACAAGAATGAAAGTGAGACATTTGAAGAAGCATATTACACCCAATTTGGACAACCATTCCGACCTTCAGGAAGATTTAGGGAAGCTAGTCCGGGATTCTATCAAAAGAACAACTTCAATTCCGCTTATCAAGAGAGGAGGCAGACTTTAGACGATACTTTAAAGCAAATTATGGCCGATGCTGCTAAAAGACATGAAGAGAATACTGCTATGATCAAAGAAATTCGAGCTTCAACGGACACTACTACAAGAAATCAAGGAGCTTCGATCAAAGCATTGGAACAGCAAATTGGTCAAATGAGCAAAGTTCTTCAAGAAAGGGGATATGGAAGTTTACCGAGCTCAACTGAAACCAACCCAAGAGATCATGTCAAGGCCATAAGCACCACTGAAGAAGTCACTCCTAATATACCTAGAAGATCGATGAATGGTAATGATGGTGCAAGACCCGAATTTTTCTTTAATTCTTCAATCAGCTTAAGGAGACTACTAAAAGAAAAGACAAAGATTGAAGAGGAGATCAAGGCAACAATGAAAGAAGAGAGCTCTGCAACCGACTTAAATGCCTTGCCTCATAAAGAAAGAGACCCAGGAAGTTTTACTCTACCTTGTTCTATTAATAATATATCTTTCAATAATGTGTTAGCTGACTTAGGAGCTAGTGTTAGTGTTATGCCTCTTAAGACATTCGCTACCCTAGGACTAGGAAAATTAGCACCAACTAAGTTACTTATTGAATTGGTTGATAAAATGGTAAAACGACCTGAAGGGATTGCTAATAATGTGCTAGTTAAGATTGAGCAGTTTATTTTTCCCGTAGACTTTGTTATACTAGACATGCCCGAGGATGTTAAGATTCCTTTAATCCTCGGAAGACCTTTCTTGTCTACTGCCCATGCTAAGATTGATGTGTTTAAAAGAAAAATTTCATTAAGGGTAGGGAATAATAAACTAGTCTATAAATGCCAAGATCCGGTTAAAAGCATAATTAGAGGTGTTTATGTGCTAGGATTAAGAGAGCGTATGGACCTCGATCTTGAAGCTAGACTTATGGGAGAAACATTGATTCAAAACAACTCAACTAGTCCTAATCATGAGAACTTTGAGGAATTCATTGACCTTAATGTACCTACCGAACTTAGACGCAATGTTGTTAATGATTCTGATGATGAGTGGTATGATTGCGTAGTAATTAACAAACGTAGGAGAATAGTTGAGAAAACGAATTTGAATAATGATGTGTTTATTGAACTACCGCCCCACCTTGCTTATTTGTGCCTATATGATAATAAGAATTTCCCGTCTATCATTTTGTCATCTCTGCCCGAAAGGGACAGGACTTTGTTCATACAGATAATGAAGAAGAACGGCGTGGAAATTAAGGACGGGCAAGGAGTGTTCAATATTACTGAATTGGCGATGAAGGAGCGCGATGTTTCCGACTCCTTCAATGATCGATATTAAAGAGCTGAACGTGAGTCTAACTTGAAGACTCTGGAATAAAGACAAGTGCTTACCGGGAGACAACCCGGATTTATCTATTTTATTATTCTGTTTTCTGTGTCGAGTCAGTCCAGGCCGCACGAGGATACGGCGCATCTCAATTCTGAGATGCGACGCATCTCCTGCAATGGTCATATCTTATTTTATTTTTCTGCATTTTTATTTTCGACTTTAAAACTATTTATCAGTTTATTTTTTATGCGGCGCATCCCTGGTTAAGGATGCGGCGCATCTTTATTCTGATCCGTATTTATTCCAGGCTCGATACGGCGTATCTTCTTCCATAAGATACAGCGCATCGACTGACCTGATGATTTTCAGTTTTAATTTTTAAGTTTTATTTTTATCTAACTACTAATGTATTATGCAAGTTTGAACCTTTCTTATCTTAGGTGTGTTTTAAAGTGTTGGTGGAATTATAGTTTCCTGGATTTCCTGTGGATACATCAAGTATGAAGCTTTAACGTTCTAATCCACAAGAAGTTGATTTTTGCTCTTATACTAATGGAGGATCATACCGAGCAAATCTCAGGGGAGTTTTTCTGTTCTAATTCTTTTATTTTCCAGTTTTTAACCTTTTATACAAACAACGAGGACGTTGTTTAACTTAAGTGGGGGGATTGGAGAATTAGAACACTTAACACCTACTTGTCCTAAACTTTTTCAAAATTATGCTTAAAATGTGCTTAATATATCAAACTTAAAAATTTTTTAGCATGTTTTTGTTTAAGATCTAAGTTGCATAACTGCACACATGACGTTATTTTCAAAAATTGTGATTTTTCAAAATTCACAAATCTATGAGTGTGCCGGTGACTTGTAAACTTTAGAACTTGGCTTGTATACTATTCGAGACCACCATAATGAGTATTATTTATATAATTGGAATGACTTGTCTAAATTGGTAAAATTCTAGGATTACACCCAAATAGCCTATTATTTGTTATGTGTTATTAACTAACTACACTGGTTAGTTAACCCCCGTATAAACCCTTTTGTTACTCTCATTTTTAGAGTAAGATACCCCTAGAAAAACCCTCAGAGCCATTCCTTTCGTTTCTTACACCTATGTTTAAAATGTTTCGTTACACCCTTACACCTTAGCCTACCCTGTAGATTAGAATCCGTGGTTGGTTGATTGCTATAGGCAGAGTGTGTTTCCTTACATTACCTGTGTTCGCGTGCGTAATTCATTATCTATGGTTAGGTCGGGAAATTGCACAATGCAATTGGAGTGAAAGTAAATATTGTATATTTTGGAGTTTATTTTTCGTGTGTTTACTACTTTCACTATTACCATTATTTCTGAAGTCATGAAAAGTATGGAAAAATTATCCGGAAAGAAAGTTATAGTGATGTGGTGAAATTTTACACATCTATGTTTATGTTTAAAAAAAAAAAAAAAAAAAAAAAAAAATCGAAAAAATAAGAAAAGAAAAAGAAAGAAAGAAAAGTTGGAAGTTAGTTTTAACCAACTTATGTAAAGTTATGTAAGTGGTCGATATCACCACTATTTGTTGTACTATATCTATGGATTGAATGGGAATTGGCAGTTATGGGAACGCCAATTAAGGTTTATTCTTTGATTAAGATTTTGTTGAGTATAATTCGTGTCTACCTAAAGCGTGTGTTTCAAGTGTTAAAGCGTGAGTTATTCGATGATATGAGTCTTATTCATGGGATGGTTGGGATAGTGATTAACCACACTTAGGATTTTGATTTATTTGTTTTGTTTATTTTTATTTTTACACCAATTTATATCCCAAATGTTATCCATGCCCTTTATTATTCTTTATCCAACCAAACCTTTGATTTATTGAGATTAGGGATTTGAGCAATCTTAAGTATCGTAGTCGTGGATTCGGCTATGTATTTATGATTTTGTCGCCCTTTTTGATATATTATTATTGGTGAAGTTTGGACCTATCTTTAGCCTATTCGAGTTAAGGATTTGAGCAATTGCAAGTATCGTGTTCGTGGATTCGATCATGTATTTGTGATTTTGTCGCCTTTTCTGGAATTTGAGATCGATAGTGAAAGAGAATAATTAACCCTTAAGCCTAAAAACCCTTTTTACCGCTTTAGACTTGTTATTCCTTAGCTTTAGTGGAGGAGATGTGTATACTTGCCAAGCTTATGATAGAATATTCGTCACGACTGGACAGTTAAACGATTAGATTTGCTTTTATCGACTTATTTTATTTTACTTCTAATTCGTTAAAGTGTTTAGTTGTGTGATTATGAAATAAACGAATACATGCTTAAATATAAAAATAAATCCTAACATCTTTTAGGATACATTTTCATAAAAGAAATTCTAAGGTTTACTTGGGGACAAGTAAAGTTCAAGTGGGGGGATATTTGATGAACTCAAATAAGTACATTTTATTACTATCATTTATCCTATTAATTTGACTTGTTTTACTATATTATGTATGAGGATTGATACTTAATCGTTTACTTTTGTAATTCTCAGGTAAAAACAAGCATTTGGTGAAACTTAGCGATTTTGGACTAATAATGGAGCAAAACATGCATAAAGTGAAAGTCTACTGACATGGACAAGATCAAGTCAATTCTGCTCCAGATGCGCCGCATCTCACTCTCGACATGCGCCGCATCTCTATCAAGATATCACCAGATACGATCCAAGATACAAGAGGACATGCGCCGCATCTAATCATGGAGTTACGCCGCATCTTCTGGCGGTGTACGAATATTCCTGAATATTATAATCTTGGACCCCACGCGAAGTTAAGTACATGCGCCGCATCTACTTAGTAGATGCGCCGCATCTTCCCTCAGACAGAAACTATAAATACCCCGTAGACCAGACGAATTACAAGTTCCGAAAAACCTAAAACCGAAGTCCGAACAGGAGAAAAAAAGGACGAATTCAGTCAAGGAGGCAGCACAAGACACACCCAAATCAAAGATACAAGAGCTGTAAGAAGGTGCTGCATGTGTTTAATTCATTAAGTAGTTTTGTTTTATTGTGTTAGCAAACTTTAATTCATCAGGATTGGTGGCTTGTGTAATGTGACAACGAAAGATTGCACTCCCTTTAATACTTGCTTTCCCATCAATTAAAGTTTATATGTTGATGTCTTTGGTTACTACTTATTAGTGCATTGATAACCTCTGTGTTTATTAGTGGCTTGCGGGCATTTGACTGCGGGACATAATGTGGCTCCCACGGTTATTACTAAATTGATCACTTAGGAATAACTTTTAGACATAAGTAATCATTAAGGGTTTACTCGCCGATAAGATTAGGACCAACGAGAAAGGGTTAACTACATACACTTCATATAAAGCTATCAATAAAACAAGTGACAATCTACTTAATCATAAGGACAGCCCTCTTATTGTCTCAAGTTTTTATCTGTGTACGTGTGTGCTACTTGCTGATTCGTGCCTATTGGTTTATTTTATTATTTAATTGCAAACAAACCGTGCCAGTCTCTCAGGCTGAAACCCCCTTGCGTTAGGATATTAAAATACTGATTAGAATAACGAGATAATACGTTCCACTCTTAGTGATCGACACTCTACTTACCATTATCTTCATACTGACCGGGTACACTGCTCGTTAAGTGTGTGTGTTATTGATAAGTCGGCTAAATATAAATTTAAAACTTGAGTAGGCATTAAAACTGCTAAACCGCAACGACACATCACGCGCATCAGTGGTCATTGAACCTACAGTAGGGGCAAGGTGCAAAAGGCTTGGCCTTTTGTTTCTGTTTCTGTTTAGAATCAGAAGGGTAGTTTAAAGACTGAGCTTTAAGGCCTGCCATCTTTGATGTGACTGAGTGTGTTTTGTGATCAGAGGTCCTGTGATCATCCTTTTTGCAAATCATGCAGTAAAGGATTCTATAGCAATCATCAGTGAAATGATTGGTGTAGTTACACAACTCACATCTTTTCAGGGGTTTTGAGGTTTTGAGTTTGGTGCTTGAGGAAGCTGGTTTTTGTTCCTTCTTCTTGGATTGAGAAGGTTTCTCAGAAGACGCAATCTTCTCACCCAGCTTCCTGACCATTTCAGCCAACTGATCAAATTTTGAATCTGGGCTTTGGGTTATTACTTCATAAGGGACTGAAGTTGATGAGTCATCAGTACTTACTGTGACATCAAGGGTTGGTCTTTTCAGGATTGTTTTTCCCATTCCTGACCTCTCCTTTGGAGAGTGTTGGGAGTAGACCATTTGTAGGAGCCCTAAGTTTGGTGAAGCACCCTGAAGGGTATTCAGTGGAGGGAGTGGTGGATATGAATCTGATTCAGGCTCACTTACTAACTCAGTACTACTGAGTTGGTAAGAGAGTCCAAGCATATTTTTCAAGGCCTGACTTTCAGGAAGTAAGATCTTTCCAGTCTCAAAGTTTGGTAACTTACTGACTGGGTTGTCCCTGACAATCCAGTCATTTGACTTGGGTAGCATTTCTTGCTCAAATGATATGCCAGCTGGAACAAAGGTCAATTCACTGGGACTCGCATAGGGGTTAACCATGAGATGGTCAATTCCTATTATTTTCCTAGGGATTAAACCCACAGTATCAAAGACCTTGGGGTTCTTTTTGGTCCAGCCTTGGATGACAGCCTTTTCTTTGTTAAGTTCAGTTTGTAGGGCTTGGTTTTATTTCAAATTTTCAGTGTTCTGAATTTGTAGAGTAATTGTTTCTAATTTGGCTTGCTTCAGTACAAGCAATTCATCTCTACATTTATTCAATTCTGACACTATGTTTTTATATTTTGAAAACAGGTTAAGCCTTTATTCCTCAACAAATTTAAGATCTACACAAATATAATTCATGTAAGACTGCCAATCAGAATCATCATCCATAGAAAGTAAAGTGTTTACCTTCTTCATGGTGATATTTACCCACTCTCCATTCCTTGCATGGCTTTTCCCAACAGCCACCTGATCACCTTCAGAGAGTGCCATCAGTGCACTCACTCTAATTTCCTCATCTTCTGAGGAGACCTCTTCTTCATCCCAGTCATAAGCTTCAGCTACTAAAACCTTGTTCTTTGTCTGAACAGGTTTGGATGTTTGAGCAGCCTGAGACATAGAGGGATTAGTTTCAAGAATTGCAAGTTTAGCCTTAGCTTTCCTATATTTTGCTTCAAAGTCTTTTTTACCCTTGTTTTGAAGTTGTTGGGTAGACTGAAACATTCTAGGTTGAAACTTGCTAGTTCCTGAGGAACTATTTCCTGAAAATTTGTAAGAGGGTTCTGAGATGGTTTTAGAAAAACAGTCCCTAGCAAAATGACCCTTTTTACCACATTTAAAGCATTCAGTGGTTTCATTTGCTTTTGCTTTAGAAAAGTTGGACTGATTTCTTTTGATGAAACGTTTTGAACTAGCAAGGAGTGCCCTTTCTTGGAATTCCAAGTTTAAATCATTTAGGTACTCATCACTAGTCCTTTCATCAATTTCATCCTCAGAATCCTCTTGAAAGTCCTGCACAACACCATTAGTATAGAAAGCAGTTGATATGGGTGTGGAGGTCAAGGCCTTTTTGGACTCAAGAGCTTTTGAGTCAGGGTATCTCCTTGAGATTAAGTTGTCTTCGTAGACAAACTTCCCATAGATCTCAGGGAGCTCAAGAGTCTGAATGTGATTAGCATTCCTCAGGCCTTGTGAGAAGTTTAGCCACTTCTCAGGGAGACTGTTGACAAAGCCAACATTTGTCTCATGCTTAGACAAAACTAAACCATCATTTGATAGTTCGTTTATCAAAGTCTTGTATCTGGTATAAGTCTGAGAGAGACTTTCAGAGTCTTTTGCCCTGAAAGTATTATACTCAAGTTTCAGGTCCATGACCCTGTTTTCCTTGGTATCTGAGGGACCCTCAAAGCTATTGACCAAGTCATCCCAAGTTTACTTAGCTGTTGAACAGTTGATGACTGATTCCATTATATCGTCAGGAAGACAAGATATAATGATGCTTTTCAGGCGTTGGTCTTGATTGACCACCCTCCTCTCATCAATGGTCCATTGAGCCTCAGGCTTGTTAAGTCCTTCAACAGTCTTTGGGACATAGGGACCATCTTTGACACAAGAGATGTAGTATGGTTCCATACTAGTCAAGTAGCAAAGCATTCGCTTTTTCCACTTGCTAAATTTACCAGCTTCAAGTCGAGGGGCAACAGCTGAAAAGCTTCCACCCTTTTTGTCGACTAGCTGGGGCACATTTATATCAGTCACAGTAGGATCTTGGTTTTAAAAACCTTGAGCGCTATTGCTTAATTTTGAAAGATTTTATAAACCAGAGGCTCTGATACCACTTGTTGATCCCTTAACACGCTTAGAGTTAACTATAAAGTTAATCTATTTGTGTTTATGACTAATACAATGTATTGATTAGTTCTAACAGTTAATGAAACGTAAATATAAAAACACAAAGTATTTTCAACGTTTAAATTCTTATTAGAAATGAATCAAAGAATCTATTACCCAAGTGTTTTGCGGAACAAACACTTGGGATTGAATAGACAAGGTATGGTGTCTCCTATCTAAACTTAAGCAATGCTTTAAGTGGTAACAATTTGACCCACTTAGCTATCTCAGGGATACGTTACTCTTTGTAGGAGAAAAGGGGTATTGTGAAAGTCTAAGCTTTAATTGCACAAAAATACCTAACCCTCTTTTCTCCATCTGTTTGCTATTTATAGGCAAACATGTTAAGAGTACTGAAAGACTAAAAAGTACATAAACAATGGGAAGGCGTGTCTGACAACTACAACAGTAGTTGTCATTTCCAAGAACCAATAGGATTGAGCCAAAAAGTCTTCGAGTGTCAGAACTGACACTTCTTCGACTTTTAGCCACTTGAGGGAAGGTTTGTTCTGACCCTGATAAGACTTGTTCTTATCTTCTTCAAACCTTCCCGCTCAATCCAGCCTTTTTCAGGCTTCATGGTTCTTCAGTCATTCGCCTTCGGTCTTCAGTCTTCAGTTATTGTTGTTGAGGAGATTGGGGTTCAGTGAGCTCTTATCTAACGCTCACTGATCCCATTACCTTCTTCTTCGTCTCAAGTAACACTTCAGGGAGAACCGCCTTCCTGAATTGGTGAGTCTTTCTTCTTAGACTCGTCCTGAGCTTCTTGAAGGTAACTCACTGAGTGACTGTTCACTCAGTGACTTAGAATGTTTTCGGTTTAATTAATACTTAGTTAATTTGTATTCAAATCCTGTTTTAACGACTCTTGGGTACTGAAGGACCCAACAAATTTAAACGTTAAAAAACTTGTGTTTTTATCTTTACGTTTTTACTTATTTGTTTAAATTGATCAATACGCTAATTCAGTCATAGAACACAATTAGATTAACTTTGTAGTTATTTATACTTGTGTAACGGGGACAACAATTGGTATCAAAGCCTCCGGTTAGTGCAAATATTACGATATTTAAACTAAACGGTTTCTTCGGTTCTAATAATAACAAACATGTAACTTGTAATGCATAACGTAAAATGTGCAAGTTACTTGTAAACACAAATCATCAATGCATACTTACATCAACATCTCTCGACGTCTCAAGTATACTTCAACAGAGTCATAGATTTTCATCCCAACGTAAATCATTCAAGGTATGAACAAACAAATTTAAACTTGACGGATGATCAAAGAAATAATTTTTTTGTACTAAACTTCACATTTTTAATGTGACAAAATATTTTTTCTAAAATACATTTTATAAATTATTTTTGAATTAAAAAGAAATGTTTTATTTTGAAAAATAAGTTTAAAAGTCCCAACAACTATTTTTCCCCCCAAATTAGCTCCAAACTTCCCCAACTGAACTTTCACCACTAAAGACAAAAAGAGGAGCATTTTTTTCTGGCACGAAACCACTAAATTTAGCGGTACCGTGTGACATTTAGTGGTACCGTGTCCTCATAACGGCTAGTTTTTTTTTTGCCTATAAAAAGTGGACCATTTTACACTTCCAACTTGATTTTTTCAGTTAGTTTTCTCTGGTCAAATCCCTTCTTACTTAGATCACTTTCTTTGATCATTTAGAGAGTCATAGTTTGTTTAAAAATGATCCTTTCATCCCACCAAGAGATCACCTTCATTTCTCTACTAGTGCAAGAGAAGAACACATAGTATCACAAAGATACAAAGTGTTGTAGTTATAGTTAGTGCACTTGTAATACTTGTTACATACTTGTTGTATCCTTGCATACATCAAGTTCATTTTTCTTTTAAGAGTTTGTGAGAGTAGATCATTGTGATCTTGTTGAGATCTTGAAAATCTCTTGTAGCTTGTGTATTAATCAAGTGGATCAATAGTAGATCGGGTAGATCGAGTCAAGTGAGAGTAGATCATTGTGATCTTGTTGAGATCTTGGAGATCTCTTGTAGCTTTTGGGCTTGTGAATTGATCAAGTGGATCAAGGGTAGATCGTGGTAGATTGGTACTAGCTAAGATTAGTACTCGACATTTAGCTTAGTGTCGGAAATAAGGATAAGCGACGTTGTACGGTTTTCTCTGCCTGAAGGGAGCTTGTTGATTAGTGAAGTAACTCTCAAGTTGGGTACTCAGGGAGTGGAGTAGGGCGAAGAGGAGCTTCGTGACCGAACCACTATAAATCATCGCTTTCGGTTTGCGCCTTCTTACTTATCTCTTTACTTTTATTTTAGTCTTTATCGCTTTATATTTATGTTTGCATTGCGTTTGTGTTTGTGTGGTTTGTTTCTTATATTATGTTGATTTTGCTTGTGTCATGGTTTGATTGTTTTTGTGTTGTAGTTTACTTTATACCATCTCTAGATGTTGTTTGATCATTGTTGACACTTTTTATATTACGTCACACTTGATCGGGTGTTTGATACAAAAAGGTTTTTATTAAGTTTTTTTAATGGAAACGTATTCACCTCCCCCCCCCCCCTCTACGGTTTCCACAAAGAACATTGGATCTTTTAATATAAAGCTCTATATATTTTACTCTTATAAAACATTTATAATAATCCACACTTGCTTTATTGTTATACTTTGACAAAATTCATTCGGTTATACTTTATTAGTTAGTTTATTTAAGGGAAGTATGATCGAATTGGATCCAGATCTTACGATCATATGGTAAGATCGAGATTCTACTTAAGATCCTATGCCTTTCAAGATCCTACGAAGGATCGGCTAATTTTTACTTAATAGGATCGTAAAATCAGAAGAACTTAAAAGATAGATTGAAATCTTAACAGATATGGTCTTGACCTGTTTTGGAAGATAGTTTAATGGGAAAAAAACATAAGGTACTCTACCGTTAAACCTGTTAAGGAAGATAGTTTAATGAAATGAAAAAGTGCTCTAAAAAAAAAAAAAAAAAAAAAAAAAAAAAAAAAAAAAAAAAAAGGTGCTCTAACTTAGTATCGTGTATTAAGTATATTCAAATTCTATTTCACAACTAGGAACATAATAATCAAATTAAGGATGAAGGTTGAATATACGTAACAAACTTTTTCAAATTAACCGATATACGTAACATACTTATTTTATTGTCAACATAAGTAACATACTTTTAAATACTCGTCAATGTATGTAATATTGACTGAATAGTGACTTGTTTGACAACTATCACTTATAAAAGTTACAGTTTTGATCCTTGTCGTTTGCGTTGACTTCCACCGTTAGTCCTTTGATACTTTTTTAGTTAGAAAGTTCTGTAATGGTCCCTTGACTTTTGCGTTGATTCCATCGTTAGTCCCTTGACATTTTTTCACTAATGTATATTTTTTTTTATAACTTGCGTCGGCATATCACCCACTTATTTGGCCCCTTTATATTTTGGGTGTTATTGTTATTAGTTTTTTTTTTTTTTTTTTTTCGTTTTTGTTCGTTTTTCTCGTTTATGTACGTTTTCATACGTTTTTTTGTCCAATTTTACATTTTTTACTTTTGGTTGTTTTCGTTCCGTTTTGACCCAACTTATTTTGACCGTGTAACTGTCTTCCAAACACTCATGTAACTTGGAGTGTCACTTAATTTGTGTTTTGGATATGGCATTTAGATTAGTCAATTTGTTTTTGATGGTATGTTTTGTATAGCTTCATCGTTTTTTTGTTTTTGTTCGTTTTCGTACGTTTTTGTACTCTTTTGTTCGTTTTTGTACGTTTTGGTACTTATTATAACGTTTTCATTCGTTATTATCAGGTTTTATCCTTTCTTGTAAATTTTTTTCCGTTTTCGTCCATTTTTGAATGTTGATTACGCTTTCATATTTTGTTTTATTCGTTTTTTGTACGTTTTGGCACATTTTTATACGTTTTCGTACGTTTTCATCCGTTGATACCTTTTTATACATTTTGGTACATTTTTATATGTTTTTGAGCGTTCTTATACATTTCAAATGTTTGTATACGATTTTGTACGTTTCATACGTTAAAAACATAAGAAAAACGTATCAAAAAGTATAAAAACGCATGATAACGTACAAAAGCAGGAAAAGTAAGTACAAAATCAGATAATAAAACGTTCAGAAACCGATAAAAACGGATGAAAACATACGAAAACGGATAAAACCGTACCAAAACATACGAAAACATATAAAAACGTACAAAATCGTAGAAAAATGGATAAGAAGGTATAAAAACGTATGAAAACGTACAAAAACAGCCAAAACGTACAAGAACTTTAAAAAACGAACAAAAACATATGAAAACATACAAAAAAAGGCACAAAAACGTACCAAAACAGATAACAGATAACGGCTAAAACGTACAAGGGGGTCCAAATAAGTGGGTCAAATACCCGGCGAAAGTTATAAAAAAAATATACATATATTAGGTGAAAATTTTGTGGAAAACTAGAAGGGGGGGTTGAATAGTTTTTACCGTTTTTAAATTTAATTCGCTTTGAGACTTAACGTGATTTCAAGTTAATGCACACAAATAAACAATATAAGTAATGCAAGTAAGGAAAAGAACAATCAAACCACAACACGAAAATTTATAGTGGTTCAGCTACAAGGACTCTCTTCCTTGCCCTACTCCACTCCTCGAGCCTCTAACTCGAGAGTTTTTCTTCACTAAGAAACAAGCTCCCTTCTCGGCGGTGAAAACCTTTACACACGTCGCTTACACCTTTTTTCCGGTACTAAGCTAAATACCGGGTTCTAGTTCTAGGTAGAACCAACCTGACGTCGCCTATACAATTTCCGACACTAAGCTAGATGTCGAGTTCTTTACAAGGGTTCAACCACTCCCGACACTCTATGTGTTTTGAGAACTAAAACACTAACCGATCAATACTGAATGAATGGTATGACAATGATGTGTGAACTACTAACTAATCACACAGAACCTACATTAACAAGATAGCAACACTTTGTTGATCCTTGATGCTTGATCTCTTTGCTACAAAAGAAAGATCACTAAGAATGAAATGAATGGGTTAGTAATGTACAAATGAATGAATATGTAATTTATGCTATATGAGTGATGAGTGTGCTTGAATGATCAGCTTGCTATTTATAGGCAAAACTGACAAGACAAGTGGCGGATCCGGCTGACCCAAATTATGGGTTCCGCCCATATACTTGTTTGGTTCCGCCGGGACATGCCAGCTACGACTTTACCATATCTTTTCATATTATGCCAAGTCTTGTCAAGATCTTACAAAGTCAACTCTTTTGCTTCAAGATCTTTCCAAAATATATTGTAAAGTCAACTAAGATATCTAAAGATTTCCTAATGAGGTATGTCATGATGTCATGTGTATATTTCTATTTTTAAGAAATAAAAATAAACATGTAAATGTATATATGTATGTAATGTAATTCCTAGTGATCATGTGATATGTAAATGTGTTTTAAAAAGCTTGTTACTAAAATGTAAAAGACTTTAACTTATATTTATGCTTTGCTAAAGATAAACCTTATAATTGTCATTAACAAAATAAAGCAAAGATCGTAAAATATAAATAACGTTTTTAGGACGATATTTGTATTAACAAATTTGTCAAGAGACTAACGGTGGAAGTCAACGAAAAAGCCAAGGGACCATTATTGTCACTTTTTTAACTGAAAATATGTCAAGGTACTAAAGGTGGAAGTCAACGCAAATGACAAGGATCAAATCTGCAACTTTTATAAATGGTAGCGGTAAAATAAGTCACTATTCAGTCAATATTACGTACATTAATGAGTATTTAAAAATATATTACGTATATTGACAATAAAATATGTATGTTACATATATCGGTTAATTTGAGAAAGTTGTTACATATGTTCAGCCTTGACCTTTAAATTAACTTTTTGGTATCAAACAAATATAGTGATTTGGTTAAGAGAAAACTATCTAATTTTTCTAAAAGTATTTACGAACAACTGTATTAAATACACATTTTAATTCATTTATTTTGGTCCAATAAAAGTCGTTTGGGAGAGCAAAAATAGGATACTCATATTTGAAATTTGTATGGCACCGCACCTGATGCTCTTAGTATTTTTTCATATTCAAAACTCTCAGGATTGGTATACCTTTTCTGTACCACGTTTTATAAATGCATTACATAGTCAATTCTAAAAATTTGATCATCAATCCTTATACCTTTTACCTTCTCATGTAATAATAATAATAATAATAATAATAATAATAATAATAATAATAATAATAATAATAATAATAATAATAATAATAATAATAATAATAATAATAATAATAAATAAATAAATAAATCCTTAGCAAAAATAAATATAATGTTGTGAACAATAATTGAGGGAATGAATTTTCTTCTATTTTATCTATAAAGTCAGAGATACATGGGGTATATATAAGATAAACAGTAGGGTAAAAACCCTAATAGCTAACTGGGTCGTGGGCCTCTTATGGGCTATATGGACATCCACTCATAATTATCCATAACACTCCCTCTTGGATGTCCATATTGTTAATACGCTTAGGAAATGCTGCCTCATTAAAAACCTTGTCAGGAAAACCCAGTGGGACAAAACCATGACTAAGGGAAAAAGAGTGCAACGCGTATTGTCTCCCTCTGATGATTATATCACTTGAGATCTTTGAGTCGAAGCATCCCAATGTTGTAACTTAGCTTCCTAAATGCTGAGATATGATGTACCTTGGTAAATAGATCCCGCCAAATTGTCGGTTGAACGAACTTCTTTTAAGTTAAGCAACGCATGTTGCATTATCTTCATTCAAAATTGTTGGTGCCTCCTTCTCTGAAAAGTACCGCATTATCTACGTATGTGTTGTATCACACTTCTTAACCAAACACATTCTCGACTTGCTTCATGGATCGCTAGAATTTCTGCATTGTTGGTTGATATTGCTGAGATTGTCTGATTTATTGAACTCCATGAGATTGTTGTTCTTCTACTTGTAAATACATATCCATTTTGAGATTGACCATTGTGAGAGTCAGACATATATCCTGCATATGCAAAACCAACTAAACTTGTATTCGATGGGTTAGTGAAATATAAACCCATATCCTTTGTACCTTGAAAAATTGACATATTTGCTTTACTGTGGTTCAATTTGATCAATTATTATTCTCGAGAATTTTAAATCATGACACGTGCTTCATGCATTATATTTATCCCTCAAGTAATCTCAACATAAAATGAGCTCTATTCATTAACTTTTAGACGCATATCAATTACTATTATATTGCCAGATGATGAACTCAAATAAGTACATTTTATTACTATCATTTATCCTATTAATTTGACTTGTTTTACTACATTATGTATGAGGATTGATACTTAATCGTTTACTTTTGTAATTCTCAGGTAAAAACAAGCATTTGGTGAAACTTAGCGATTTTGGACTAATAATGGAGCAAAACGTGCATAAAGTGAAAGTCTACTCACATGGATAAGATTAAGTCAATTCTGCTCCAGATGCGCCGCATCTCACTCTCAACATGCGCCGCATCTCTATCAAGATATCACCAGATACGATCCAAGATACAAGAGGACATGCGCCGCATCTAATCATGGAGTTACGCCGCATCTTCTGGCGGTGTACGAATATTCCTGAATATTATAATCTTGGACCCCACGCGAAGTTAAGTACATGCGCCGCATCTACTTAGTAGATGCGCCGCATCTTCCCTCAGACAGAAACTATAAATACCCCTTAGACCAGACGAATTATAAGTTCCGAAAACCCTAAAACCGAAGACCAAACAGGAGGAACAAAGGACGAATTCAGTCAAGGGGGCAGCACAAGACACACCCAAATCAAAGATACAAGAGCTGTAAGAAGGTGCTGCATGTGTTTAATTCATTAAGTAGTTTTGTTTTATTGTGTTAGCAAACTTTAATTCATCAGGATTGGTGGCTTGTGTAATGTGACAACGAAAGATTGCACTCCCTTTAATACTTGCTTTCCCATCAATTAAAGTTTATATGTTGATGTCTTTGGTTACTACTTATTAGTGCATTGATAACCTCTGTGTTTATTAGTGGCTTGCGGGCATTTGACTGCGGGACATAATGTGGCTCCCACGGTTGTTTCTAAATTGATCACTTAGGAATAACTTTTAGACATAAGTAATCATTAAGGGTTTACTCGCCGATAAGATTAGGACCAACGAGAAAGGGTTAACTACATACACTTCATATAAAGCTATCAATAAAACAAGTGACAATCTACTTAATCATAAGGACAGCCCTCTCATTGTCTCAAGTATCTATCTGTGTACGTGTGTGCTACTTGCTGATTCGTGCCTATTGGTTTATTTTATTATTTAATTGCAAACAAACCGTGCCAGTCTCTCAGGCTGAAACCCCCTTGCGTTAGGATATTAAAATACTGATTAGAATAACGAGATAATACGTTCCACTCTTAGTGATCGACACTCTACTTACCATTATCTTCATACTGACCGGGTACACTGCTCGTTAAGTGTGTGTGTTATTGATAAGTCGGCTAAATATAAATTTAAAACTTGAGTAGGCATTAAAACTGCTAAACCGCAACGACACATCACGCGCATCAAGTTTTTGGCGCCGTTGCCGGGGAGTGAATTGTTATTATCTGTTAATTTGATTAGTATTTTAATTAGGTTTTTCTTTTTATTAGATTAATTGCATCATTGTACTATTTTGCATATTTGTTGTATTGTGTGTTAATTGTTTTCTTTTTATTTTTGTGTGTTTATTTTTGTTTTCGTTTGTGTGTTTAATTTTTGTTTTTATTTTTCGTATTTTTCTGTTCTGCTATCGTTGTACTGTGCTAAATCAAACGATACGGCGCATCTGATCTCTCAGATACGGCGTATTGCGTTTAATTTTTTTTAATACAACGCGTTTAATTAATTCGATACGACGCATCTTTTCCCCAAGATACAGCGTATCTGTTTTTAATAAGAAAATTTTTCTAAGCGATAAAGTAATACGACGCATCTGCATTTGCAGATACGGCGTATCTGTTTTTAATAAAAAAAAATTTTAAACGTTAACGCCATACGACGCATCTGCTTTTGCAGATACGGCGTATCTATTATTTTAATTAAAAACAGTTTGCGAATTATTAAACAGATACGGCGTATCGATCTCTGACGATACGGCGCATCTTTCTGGATCAAAAATCTTTTATTTTTAAACGTAACGAAAATACGGCGCATTAACTTTCGTTAATACGACGCATTTAATTTTAATTAGATAAGTTGATTTTTGATTAATTAATTCGATACGGCGCATTCTTAAATTCTAAAGCGGCGTATCTATTTTCTGGATAAAGTCTGATTAAATTTTAACGATTATAAGATACGGCGTATCCAACTTTTTGGATACGGCGCATCGTCTGCAGATATCAGCAACTTTTATTCTTTTCTAATTTCCGAACGGAAAATATTCTGACTTACCCTTATACTAGGATACTTTTACTTTGAAATCTTCTTGTTCTTAATTTTCAGGAACAATGTTCGATATTTTCCCAAACTGGTTCGGAAGACCCCAAAGAAACCTTACTATGGAAGAGTTTGCACTACTAATCGCTCAAGCCAATGAACAGGAACATCATGAAGCAAGGAACTTTATCACTGAATTCAAAGGCAGTCATGAGCTGTTGCTAAAGGAACAAAACAATATGATCAATGGTTTGGCAATTGAAGTGCACCAATTGTCAACAGTGCTTAACAAGGTTCTTTTGGTGAGGCACGATCTGAAAGGAATTACAACTAGAGGCGGAAAGTCAACCTTTCAAATCGGAGAAACACCCGAGGATGACAGTTCAAACAAAATTTCCCCTGAATCTTTACCACCCGAGCAGGAGCAACCAAAAGAGACTGATCTAGAACCTGTGATTAGAGAAGAACCTTCTGTCGAACCTAAACGATCAACATTACCTTTCCCACATAGGGTAAAGAAAGAGAAAGAAGATGCCTATCAAAAGAAGTTCCTGGAGAATCTCAAGCAGCTGCAGCTAAGCATACCATTTATGGAAGCCCTAGTGCAAATGCCGAAATATGCTAAATATCTGAAAAGCTTGCTTACAAACAAGTCTAAACTCGAAGAGGCTTGCACCATAACAATGGGGAAAAGAAGCTCAGCAGCATTGCTCAACAAACTTCCGTCTAAAGAAAAAGATCCAGGGAGTTTCACTATTCCTTGTCAAATTAAAAATTTGCATATTGAAAATGCCTTAGCCGACCTAGGAGCTAGTATAAGTCTTATGCCCTCTTCTATGTATGATAAATTAGGTCTTGGTGAACCAAAACCTACTAGGATGTGCTTAGAACTAGCTGATAGGTCCATACAATACCCATTAGGAATAGCGGAAAATATATTAATAAAAGTTGATAAATTTGAATTACCTATCGACTTCGTTATCCTTGATATGCCTGAAAATTCTAGAACTCCTATAATATTAGGAAGACCATTTTTAGCCACTGCTAGGGCCATGATTGATGTTTTTAATAAAAAGATAACTCTTACCATAGGAAAAGATGAGGTTGAGTTTAACATGGAACAATCTATGAGTAAAGATAATTCCGATGATGATGAATGTTATAATATCGATGTTTCTGATGACACGATTAATCAATTTACTCAGAAATTGTTAAAAAGTAATTTGCTTGATTCTTTCCTGCTTAAAAATTTGGAAAACACAATTGCTATAGAAGATCAAGTTGATGAGAATACTATTGATTATAATTTAGCTGCTGATTCTGCTGTATGTAACGAGATACGGCGCATCGAAAACCTCGATGCGGCGCATCTATCTGATGACAGCAGCGATATAATTAAAGAACAGGTTTATTCCGCTAGTGCTACTGAAATTGATAATGTTAAACCTGTGCTTAAGGATCTTCCTTCTACTTTGGAATATGCTTATTTAAACGGAAATACTAATTCACCCGTTATTATTGCATCTGACTTAACGCCAAAAGAAAAAGAGTCTCTTTTGCAGGTACTATATAAACGAAGAGGAGCATTAGCGTGGAGTATGTCTGATATTAAGGGAATTAGCCCGTCATTTTGTACACATAAAATCCTTATGGAGGATGAATTCAAACCAACTATCCAACCTCAAAGGCGTTTGAATCCAAAAGTCCAAGATGTGGTGAAAAATGAAATCGTAAAGTTACTTGACTCCGGACTTATCTACCCAATTTCCGACAGCTCGTGGGTCAGTCCCATCCACGTTGTACCAAAAAAGGGAGGAATGACGGTAGTACTCAATGACGACAATGAGCTAATCCCTTCAAGAACTGTTACCGGATGGAGAGTTTGCATCGACTACCGCAAACTCAATGATGCTACGCGAAAAGATCACTTCCCTCTTCCATTTATTGATCAAATGTTAGAAAGACTATCAGGATATGATTATTATTGTTTTTTGGATGGTTTTTCAGGTTTCTTCCAAATACCCATTGCCCCCGAGGATCAAGAGAAGACAACTTTCACCTGCCCTTATGGAACCTTCGCCTATAGAAGAATGCCGTTCGGACTATGCAACGCCCCTGCTACTTTCCAACGTTGTATGACGGCTATCTTCCATGATATGGTAGAAGACTTTATGGAAGTTTTCATGGACGACTTCTCGGTGTTCGGTAACTCATTTAGTGATTGTCTCTTTAAACTTGATAAAATGCTTGCTAGGTGTGAAGAAACTAACCTTGTTCTTAATTGGGAAAAATGTCACTTTATGGTTAGAGAGGGAATTGTGTTAGGGCATAAGATTTCTGGGAAAGGTATAGAAGTCGATAAAGCTAAAATTGATGTAATTGCTAAACTACCTTACCCCACTAACGTAAAAGGCGTTAGAAGTTTTTTAGGGCACGCTGGATTTTATCGTAGATTCATAAAGGATTTTTCAAAAATATCTAGGCCTATGACACAATTGTTGCTAAAGGATGCAAAGTTTGACTTTTCTGAAGATTGCAAAAAGGCATTTAATATACTTAAAGAAAAACTGACTTCTGTACCCATTATAATTTCGCCTGATTGGAATCTGCCTTTTGAACTAATGTGTGATGCTAGTGATTATGCTGTTGGAGCCGTACTTGGACAAAAGATAGATAAGAAATTTAAGCCAATTTATTATGCTAGCAAAACATTGAATAATGCCCAAGAACACTACACCACCACGGAAAAAGAACTTTTAGCAGTAGTTTTTGCATTCGATAAATTTAGATCATATCTTATATTGTCAAAAACTATGGTTTACACTGACCATTCTGCTTTGAAGTATTTGTTCAATAAACAGGATGCCAAGCCAAGGCTTATTAGGTGGGTTTTATTGCTCCAAGGATTCGATATTGAAATTAAAGATAAAAAGGGTGCCGAGAATCTAGCTGCTGACCACTTATCTAGACTTGAAAACCCTGATATGGAAGTGCTCGACGAGAGGGAAATAGCTGATGACTTTCCTGATGAACACCTTATGATGGTAGGAATTAAGAGCAATAATAATGGACCATGGTATGCCGACTTTATAAACTTTATTGTTGCAAATGAAATTCCAAAAGGGCTAACATCCGATGAGAAAAGAAGGTTTATAACTCGCGCTAACGAGTATATTTGGGATGAACCTTATGCCTTTAAATTATGTCCTGACAATATTATACGAAGATGCGTAGACGGTAATGACATCGCAGCAATATTGGCACATTGCCATTCAGGGCCAACAGGGGGACATCACGGTCCAGTCATCACAAGAAGAAAGATCCTGGATGCGGGATTTTATTGGCCCACTATGTTGGAGGATGCGAAAGATTATATAAAAGGATGTGATGCGTGTCAACGATCCGGAAATATTACATCAAGAAACGAAATGCCGCAAAACTATATCCATGTATGTGAAGTTTTCGACATATGGGGATTAGACTTCATGGGACCGTTTCCTGAATCTAAAGGTAATAAATATATTTTAGTTGCTGTTGATTACGTATCAAAATGGGTCGAAGCGCAAGCATCTCCAACAAACGACAGTAAGGTAGTACTTAAATTTCTGCAAGGTTTATTCTCTAGGTTTGGAATTCCTAAAGCATTGATTAGTGATAAGGGAACACACTTTTGTAATCACCATCTGGGAAGAGCCTTGCAAAAATATGGAGTATATCATAGGGTTTCCACCGCATACCATCCTCAATCAAATGGTCAAACTGAAGTAACCAATAGAGCTATAAAAAGAATTCTTGAAAAAAACGACTGGATATAATCCTAAAGGGTGGTCTGACAAGCTAAATGATGCTTTATGGGCATTCCGTACAGCCTTTAAGACACCGACGGGATGCACTCCATTTCGTCTTGTATACGGAAAAGCATGCCACCTACCGGTCAAAGTTGAACAAAGTGCATATTGGGCTTTGACGAATTGTAATATGGATATGGAAGCTGCAACGAAGAACCGTTTCATGGAACTTAATGAACTCTATGAACTAAGAGATGAGGCCTACAAAAATACTAAGATCTACAAAGAAAGAACTAAAAGATGGCATGACTCGAGGTTACGTGGGGATAAAACGTTTACTATTGGAGAGAAAGTGCTACTGTTTAATTCCAGATTAAAGATGTATCCAGGTAAACTTAAATCAAGATGGACGGGACCGTTCGTTGTCAAGAAAGTGTATCCATATGGAACTATTGAAATATGCGATAGAAATGGTTATATATTCAAAGTGAACGGGCAACGTGTGAAGAAATACTTTGATAATAAAATTGAGGATAATGAGAACGAGGTGGTGGAGTTTGAACCTGAAGTATTGGAGTAAAGAGCTGAACGTGAGTCTAACTTGAAGACTCTGGAATAAAGACAAGTGCTTACCGGGAGACAACCCGGATTTATCTTTTATTATTCTGTTTTCTGTGTCGAGTCAGTCCAGGCCGCATGAGGATACGGCGCATCTCAATTCTGAGATGCGACGCATCTCCTGCAATGGTCATATCTTATTTTATTTTTCTGCATTTTTATTTTCAACTTTAAAACTATTTATCAGTTTATTTTAATGCGGCGCATCCCTGGTGAAGGATGCGGCGCATCTTTATTCTGATCCGTATTAATTCCAGGCTCGATACGGCGTATCTTCTTCAATAAGATACGGCGCATCGACTGACCTGATGATTTTCAGTTTTAATTTTTAAGTTTTATTTTTCCTAACTACTAATGTATTATGCAAGTTGAACCTTTCTTATCTTAGGTGTGTTTTAAAGTGTTGGTGGTATTATAGTTTCCTGGATTTCCTGTGGATACATCAAGTATGAAGCTTTAACGTTCTAATCCACAAGAAGTTGATTTTTGCTCTTATACAAATGGAGGATCATACCGAGCAAATCTCAAGGGAGTTTTTCTGTTCTAATTCTTTTAATTTCCAGTTTTTAACCTTTTATACAAACAACGAGGACGTTGTTTAACTTAAGTGGGGGGATTGGAGAATTAGAACACTTAACAATTACTTGTCCTAAACTTTTTCAAAAATTATGCTTAAAATGTGCTTAATATATCAAACTTAAAATTTTTTTTAGCATGTTTTTGTTTAAGATCTAAGTTGCATAGCTGCACACATGACGTTATTTTCAAAAAATTGTGATTTTCCAAAATTCACAAATCTATGAGTGTGCCGGTGACTTGTAAACTTTAGAACTTGGCTTGTATACTATTCGAGACCACCATAATGAGTATTATTTTATATAATTGGAATGACTTGTCTAACTTGGTAAAATTCTAGGATTACACCCAAATAGCCTTTATATGTTATGTGTTATTAGCTAACTACACTGGTTAGTTAACCCCCGTATAAACCCTTTTGTTACTCTCATTTTTAGAGTAAGATACCCTAGAAAAACCCTCAGAGCCATTCCTTTCGTTTCTTACACCTATGTTTAAAATGTTTCGTTACACCCTTACACCTTAGCCTACCCTGTAGATTAGAATCCGTGGTTGGTTAATTGCTATAGGCAAAGTGTGTTTCCTTACATTTCCTGTGTTCGCGTGCGTAATTCATTATCTTTGGTTAGGTCGGGAAATTGCACAATGCAATTGGAGTGAAAGTAAATATTGTATATTTTGGAGTTTATTTTTTCGTGTGTTTACTACTTTCACTATTACCGTTATTTCTGAAAGTATGAAAAGTATGAATAAAAATTATCCGGAAAGAAAGTTATAGTGATGTGGTAAAATTTTACACATCTTTGTTTATGTTTAAGGTTAAAAAAAAAAAAAAAAAAAAAAAAAAAAAAAAAAAAAAAAAAAAAAAAAAAATCGAAAAAAATAAGAAAAGAAAAAGAAAGAAAGAAGAGTTGGATGTTTGTTTTAACCAACTTATGTAAAGTTATGTAAGTGGTCGATATCACCACTATTTGTTGTACTATATCTATGGATTGAATGGGAATTGGCAGTTATGGGAACGCCAATTAAGGTTTATTCTTTGATTAAGATCTTGTTGAGTATAATTCGTGTCTACCTAAAGCGTGTGTTTCAAGTGTTAAAGCGTGAGTTATTCGATGATATGAGTCTTATTCATGGGATGGTTGGGATAGTGATTAACCACACTTAGGATTTTAATTTATTTGTTTTGTTTATTTTTATTTTTACACCAATTTATATCCCAAATGTTATCCATGCCCTTTATTCTTCTTTATCTAACCAAACCTTTGATTTATTGAGATTAGGGATTTGAGCAATCTTAAGTATCGTAGTCGTGGATTCGACTATGTATTTATGATTTTGTCGCCCTTTTTGATATATTATTATTGGTGAAGTTTGGACCTATCTTTAGCCTATTCGAGTTAAGGATTTGAGCAATTGCAAGTATCGTGTTCGTGGATTCGATCATGTATTTGTGATTTTGTCGCCTTTTCTGGAATTTGAGATCGATAGTGAAAGAGAATAATTAACCCTTAAGCCTAAAAACCCTTTTTACCGCTTTAGACTTGTTACTCCTTAGCTTTAGTGGTGGAGATGTGTATACTTGCCAAGCTTATGATAGAATATTCGTCGCGACTGGACAGTTAAACGATTAGATTTGCTTTTATCGACTTATTTTATTTTACTTCTAATTCGTTAAGTGTTTAGTTGTGTGATTATGAAGTAAACGAATACATGCTTAAATATAAAAATAAATCCTAACATTTTTTAGGATACATTTTCATAAAAGAAATTCTAAGGTTTACTTGGGGACAAGTAAAGTTCAAGTGGGGGGATATTTGATGAACTCAAATAAGTACATTTTATTACTATCATTTATCCTATTAATTTGACTTGTTTTACTACATTATGTATGAGGATTGATACTTAATCGTTTACTTTTGTAATTCTCAGGTAAAAACAAGCATTTGGTGAAACTTAGCGATTTTGGACTAATAATGGAGCAAAACGTGCATAAAGTGAAAGTCTACTCACATGGATAAGATTAAGTCAATTCTGCTCCAGATGCGCCGCATCTCACTCTCAACATGCGCCGCATCTCTATCAAGATATCACCAGATACGATCCAAGATACAAGAGGACATGCGCCGCATCTAATCATGGAGTTACGCCGCATCTTCTGGCGGTGTACGAATATTCCTGAATATTATAATCTTGGACCCCACGCGAAGTTAAGTACATGCGCCGCATCTACTTAGTAGATGCGCCGCATCTTCCCTCAGACAGAAACTATAAATACCCCGTAGACCAGACGAATTATAAGTTCCGAAAACCCTAAAACCGAAGACCAAACAGGAGGAACAAAGGACGAATTCAGTCAAGGAGGCAGCACAAGACACACCCAAATCAAAGATACAAGAGCTGTAAGAAGGTGCTGCATGTGTTTAATTCATTAAGTAGTTTTGTTTTATTGTGTTAGCAAACTTTAATTCATCAGGATTGGTGGCTTGTGTAATGTGACAACGAAAGATTGCACTCCCTTTAATACTTGCTTTCCCATCAATTAAAGTTTATATGTTGATGTCTTTGGTTACTACTTATTAGTGTATTGATAACCTCTGTGTTTATTAGTGGCTTGCGGGCATTTGACTGCGGGACATAATGTGGCTCCCACGGTTGTTTCTAAATTGATCACTTAGGAATAACTTTTAGACATAAGTAATCATTAAGGGTTTACTCGCCGATAAGATTAGGACCAACGAGAAAGGGTTAACTACATACACTTCATATAAAGCTATCAATAAAACAAGTGACAATCTACTTAATCATAAGGACAGCCCTCTTATTGTCTCAAGTATCTATCTGTGTACGTGTGTGCTACTTGCTGATTCGTGCCTATTGGTTTATTTTATTATTTAATTGCAAACAAACCGTGCCAGTCTCTCAGGCTGAAACCCCCTTACGTTAGGATATTAAAATACTGATTAGAATAACGAGATAATACGTTCCACTCTTAGTGATCGACACTCTACTTACCATTATCTTCATACTGACCGGGTACACTGCTCGTTAAGTGTGTGTGTTATTGATAAGTCGGCTAAATATAAATTTAAAACTTGAGTAGGCATTAAAACTGCTAAACCGCAACGACACATCACGCGCATCAATTACTATTATATTGCCAGACTTAAATACATTATTGGATTCACCACATGAGAACGCGTCTCCTTATCATTTCCATGCCTTTACGAAAATATTTGTGTGTCGTTAGTCATGCCTTAAATACGAAAGTTTCAATACTTTAATTTCTCTTCCTCATAAATACCAATGCATATCCAATAATTTACACATTCATATGTACGGACTTCAAGTCCTAGTAACCATGTCTCGTCACAAGAGACTTTAATCTTTCATTAGCTCTTTGCGTCTTTACGTCTTTTGGCCATTCATTTATACGTCTGCACTTCCTGCAGGTATGCTTCCATGATCCTCACCATGATTATAGCGCTATCTTATTTATTAAATAATCATTACCATATCGACGTCGATTCGTTACTTTTCGATTCCGCACTTTACTAGACATTGCATTATATCATTTATTGAGATCTCATAGTTTTTCATGTACCCGGGGTTTTTCAATAACCTTCATGTCTAGTGTCTCGTGACTATTATGGGGTCTTATTACCTCGATTTGACCATCTTTATTTTCTTGCTCCATTTTATCTAATCATTCGAGGATTTTCATTTGGAATCGATTTGTCTATCACGCTGCAGCCGTGCCATAGACTTACTACCATTCATTGATTTTACTGCTGGGACACTCATTGTAATTGGAGCAATAGCAGCGTAATATGATCTAGTCACTTTCTTTAGGTCACTAAACATGTCTGGCATTTACTAGATCTGGAATGTCATTTGTCCCTTGAACTTTAAGTTCATATTCATTAGTATAAGGATCAACATTTATATCATAATTCATTCCAAATTTCTCGCTGCTCATTCTCTCCCCTGAATGAATTATCAATTTAAACATCCCATTTTGTGTGTTGTGATGGATTTACTATATATCACACAATTACAAAATCTCACATGGGAAATATGGTTTGTGACCAAAACCATTCTAACGGGGAGGAGTCATTATAAATTGTTGGCAAGATGCGATTCATATGTCATAACATGTCCCATAAACTAAAAGTGTTATTCTCACAATATTATTGGCTTTGCAATCAACTGAAGACGTTTGTAACGTTTCAACAAAAGCAATTCGCGTATGAACATGGGCTACTTTTATGTTCAACACTTATTCCAATAATCGCCCAATACTTGGAAGTATTCACCACCATTGTCAATAATATAATTTGGAAAACCGTGCTCGCATTTTATAAGCCGAGCCACTAATCACGCTAACTTTAAGTTGCGTATTTAATGATCATTTTGACGATGCATCGATTTTAAAACTCAAAATGATTCACATGGCGGATGTATAGGCCTACATACATCCCCTTTATGTTATTCCCAAAACTTTATAGAACAAAATCCTTACTTTAATTTGGTGGTTATAAATAAACAATTAACTTCCAATGAGAACAATCAAATTTATCTTGGAAGAAACACATCGTTCTTCTATACATTCGCATCATCACTAAACCGGGATGGTCCTACCGGTAATGCCAATAAATATCTTGGCTCATAAACTTATACTTTATGACCACATGTGCTTCAATTGCACCATTTTATATAAAAATCGAATAATATGAAGAGCCCACATTTCTCCAATCAACTTTTTCATGACTTTCACACAATTTAATAGTATATACACATTAGCCTATAGCATTATCAAATACTATACATATTCTTATGCTAGTAAACGTGCATAATTTGCAAAATACATGCCATTAATTAATACATCAAATGCCTTAGAAGCAAATATTATTACATGAAAACAAGTCACACATATATGGCAGACATCTCATTTTTATTATATTCAATATCTTCATTATTCTTTAGCAAGCTTCACAATAATATCGCTCCTTGCATCTTATCATTTATTCAAGACTCCACATAAACTAATTACAATTAAGTAATGTGTTTAGCTCATTGGCCAAATGCATAAGTACATCTTTTATTGTCAGCTAAACCTGGTCATAATCTATCATATGACAAAAATATATGATAATTTTCACAATATGGCCATAATCCTTGCTTACTCAAGAACTATAATCCTTTTTTCATAAAAGCTCCTTAGTAATGGGAGCACTAATTTGCACAAAAACAACCAAATAAACAATAATCTGATAGCAGTTTTCAATCTAGATAGGCATTGTGTGACATAGAATCGCATGAGATCAATTATTCTTATAGGTATACACTCTAGCATCGCCAAGCAAATTATAATCGTGTCCACTATCTAGTAGTGCCAAAGCCATAAATTGCTAGCATTTGAAGCAAGTGATATGCCTTTTGGCATCAAGTTGTGATTGAATCTCAAATATTGTCTATCTACTAATCAACCTCGTGTGTAAATACATTTCCATAATGTTAAAACACGAACTCCACACCGACATGATGTGTGAATATAAAATATATAGCTTCACTTGCGACGAAAATATATATATATATATATATATATATATATATATATATATATATATATATATATATATATATATTTTAATAAAAACGGTTTAGCATCTTACAGACATAAGGCAAATTGTATATCTATATGGTGAAGACTAAAAGCGTGAAAAGAAGTTTGGGTTGATCCACTGATATTGAATCGGTAATGGAACACACACTAAATATATGTCACGAACATAGATATCAAGTTGAAACATATAATTACCATCAAAATAATAATACTAATCATAATATTGTATCCTAATGATCAACCATGCCTGTAACTTTTTCGATTAATATCTTACAACATCAAACAATCTAAAAGAAAGATAAAAGTAAGAATATACTATTAAAAAGTAAACATTCAATCGACAAACAAATATATAACCAATATATAATCGGCAGTGATTTGTCCCAATCATACATGAGATTTATAGATAGTTATTGTTAACCATGTTTGATATAAGCTTTTCCTGCAAGAAATAAATCTTTTATCGCTGAAAGTATATATATGTATCATCTGTTATATGATACATTATTTTACACTTGAAGTATACAAGCTAGTTGAGCAGATAAAATTATATATTACGACTTATCGATCCCACTTGTATAGCTTAAAATATTCTAATCTTAATTCAGGATATTGGATAATGCTAAGAAGCTTTTCTAGAAGACGATTAAGAAAAGGGGCGAAGACATACCAGTGATAATCGAGACAAAGAAAAAAAAAATTTTAGAGCGTGCATAAAACCATGCATTGTATTAAATCAAGATCAAATATTTTAACTCAAAGTTTAACTAAGTGAGGGGTTGTCAAATTAGAAGCTCGCTATTTTGCTTTACAATAAGCAATCAATAACCTATTACTTTGTAATACCATTGGTCCCGTCACTTAATATCTAATATAAGACTAAATTTATCAGACCACAAATCATGACTACTAACACATAGTAAACTAAAACCATGGTAACATAGAGAACAAACTAAATAATGTATATACAATTAGTTATCGAACTTAATGCCAAAGGGATAAATTCGACTTAACCTCCTTCTCAATCAAGTCGATATAGTATAATGCTAATATTTATTTATTTTTATTGAAAAATAACTTATAAAGATAATTGCATCATAGATTAAATTATTGATATAATTGTAGCAAGCAACTAAGCTAAATATGTGATTTAATAACTTCTAGCAAAAACGTAATAAATCTTCTCCATTGCCCAAAGTTTGAAGTATGACAAACAATATAACTGATATAATGATATTATATGGACTCCAAACAATAACAAAATATGGACTCCAAACAATAACAAATCTAACTAGATAACTGTAACACCCCGACCCGAGAAGGGCAAAGATGTCACAATACTATGGTTTCACATCAGAACAAGTAATTATAAAACAGCGGAAGTCTTAACATTAAACCAAAAGATAATAAGCCAACAAGACTTATATCAAGTTCAACAAGACAATGAAAAGAAATAAATGAAGTACTAAACAATCAAGTGCCAAACGAAGGCATAACAAGTCAAATTTCAAATGGTAGAACTAAGGTACTAAGGTCCATGCTTCACTCAAAGTTGCTCTCATCCCAAAGCAAAACCCAGCTTCCTATCTTAAATACCTTCCGCAGGAAAAGAAAAATGCGGCTGAGCTACGAGAGCTCAGTGAACAGATATAACGATAACAAGCAGTAATAAAGATTTACGAAATGTAAATGTAGTAAAGGTTATCAAGAGTAAAGGCATAGGAAACAAATAAGGAATAATGTACAAGTGAAAAAGGTAAGGTAAACAGAAAGATAAACAGATACAGCAATCCTCTACAAGCCCAGAACATATCATATCCAGTCAAGTAAACAAGTATACATGTATACGGAGGGGTGACCTCGGTATGCCAAGTATAATATGAGGGGATACCTCCAAGGGTTGGAGTCACGGGCTCCCAAGAGTGAATGACGTGTATCGCACACACCCATCATGTCACTAACAATACAAGTAATCAAGTCAAGTCAAGTACAAATCCAAATCCAAAATCTAGGATGCATCCATGCGCCCCTGTAGGCTGCCACAATGTCTTCATCTACGTGTATAATTCAATTATCAAGTCATGGCAGGGACGGGATAGGTTATCACTTTCCTACCCAAAAGTCAAGTCATTGGTGCATCAATGACAAGGACATGAAACCCTCATGCCTAGTATGGCTCGTAGTCTCAAACTGTGGGTCAAGGTCAAGGTCAAGGTCAAGTATCAAGTGTACAAGTCAAGTTCAAGTTTCACGTTACATATCAATGGGTTCAATTCACATGCTCAAAACAAGAGATCGTAGCAAATGTTCATAGTAAAGGTTTAATCTAAAAGTTCATTTGAAAACAATCCTTTAAACTAGTTTCCATAAAATAATCTTTTAAAATGGTTTTCATAAAAATAGTCTTTAAAATAGTTTTCAATAAGATAGTTTTAAAAATAGTCTTCTTAAAACATTTTCATAAATAAATAAAAAGGTTTTCTCATCCAATTACAATATCAAGCATATTAGGGTTCAAGTCAAAGATCAAGGCAAGGGTTCAAAACAAAGGTTCAAATCTAAGGTTCACAAAACAAGGGTACATAGCAATGGTTTGGGGAATCCTAAACGAATCAAAACAAGAGATCAAGGAAACGAAGGCACCTTACAAGAAGGGCAGAATATCTGTACCTTATTAGCAAGCAAGAACAAAGACAAAAGGCTGAAAGAGATCGAGTTACTCCTTCTTCACACCTAGAGGAGTAGAAGAGAATTACAAAGTACTCTTAGTTATCTTTCCATTTCAAGTAAGTTTCCATTTTTAGAAAGTTTTAAGCATCAATTCTTGTTAAGTCATTAATTAATACTATTATGGAAATAGGGTACATTTTAGCAAGTTAAGATAGTTCAGGGTTCATTTATGACAAGTTTCTATAACTTAGGGTTTTAAATGTAAATATATCAAAGTTAAGGGTTTAAAATGAAATATCACAAGTTACTAATTTTAAATACATCTTTTACTCAGAATTACATCTTTAGTCCTTTAAGTTTCATTATTTACACTTTACACCTCTTTAGTTACTAAAGTTATAAAATAGACCTTATAGTTACTTAATTTACAATCTAACCCTCACTAATATTCATAATTACATCACAAGCCCTAATAATTACTAAATTACAGAATATAACCTCACATTATCATTTGATACGGATTACACCTCCATGTTTCACATATTACATAATTAGTCCCTTTAGTTTATAAATATTACCATTTACATCCTCACTTTATTATAATAACACATTAACCCCATAAATACCCAAAATTACATATTACCTCCCTAATATCATTATTTACACCGAATAACCACAAGTTTCCAGAATTTACACTTTTAGTCCCTCTATTTAAATTAATTACAAAACGTACCCTTTAATTACCATTAATTCATTTTCTTGCAATATTTACACTTAAGGACCTCATCTTATAATTTTTACACATTTGTACTGACCTAATTAACATTATAAAAATAACCTTTAAGTTTCAAAGTTGGCAAAACAAGTCCTTGTTATTTATTTTACAAATCGTATATACTTTTATAATAGCAAATACAAACCCTAGTTCATATAATCATCAAATAATCATTACCTCATCATTAATTTGCATTTAATGACCAGAATTAAAGTACCAAACCCTAACCCTAATGTGCCCTAGGGTTTTCTTTCTATTTTTAATCCATTCGACATACCATACGACTAACACAAAATTAACTACGATCCATATGAGCTTCCACAAATCGAACCACTATTTTTCCCAGACCATATATGTCGTATAGTGTCTAAAATAAATAATTACATGCCCTGAATAATTCGTATTAAGCGTATTGTATTTTATTTTCGTTTTAGCTCTCAAAAATTCGTACGACTTATATAGCTTGCATGATTCGAGTTATACATTTTATTTAGGTCTTATATAATCATACTAACATAAGAAAAATACTATATGCAAGATCGAACGTGTCAAAGGGTTATTTAGAAATTATACCTCTCGGTTATACGTATTCGACAAAACAAATGACTAGTGATCAAACCAATGGATCTCACGACCTCCAAATAATTTCCTAGGCTTCTTTAGGTTATGTAGAACTCTGGAAAAATGGCACACGAATTCTCCTTGGTCGATTTGAGGTTATACGATTTTTGGCAAAGGTTTTAAGGGTTTTCGGTATATATTATATATATATAAATAAGGAAAACGTGTATAAGTGATAAGGATTCAAGAATTTCGGCCCAAGCAAGCCTAATTAAGGTCAAATACTGATTGTGATCTTTTCCTAATTTTATTAGTAATTATCTTGTATTTTATTTAATTTATTTTGTATTTTTAATACTATTAATACACGAATTAAATACATAAGCGGCCAATAAATACTTTGTATATTTTGTACTTTTTAAAATGTTGAAATGTAGTCACAAAAATTATTTGGATTCATATCTAGTTCATTCCCGAAGGTTTGGGATTTATTTGGTGACTTAGATGCATTTTAATCAATTTTTAAAATTGTAAGGGCATTTTGGTCATTTTGCATGTTTTCAAATTTCAGGTATTACAATAACAAATATAATATAACTGATATTACGATTGAAGTATGACACGTAACTCATATAAGACAAGTATTAACGTTTTTGCGTACTAATAATAAATACATAAACTAGATGACGTTCAACTCATAAGCACACAATAATCATGCAATACTACAACTTAGTAACATCGGTAATCTTCAAACGAAAAAAACAAAGAAAAACACACAATAATTTATATATCAACGCTTTATTTTATTTTGAACAATATTGTCCATAACGATTTGAACAGTAAACCCTGAAAAGTGTTTTTGAACAATCAAATTAAATTAGCTTTTGGAATAAAACTTAGCCATATTTGTCGCCGATTTGTCAAAACATTTGGTAACATGATATTGTAGAATAGAGAATTAATATCTATACGAGTGAACAATAAAATATGAAACGTTATATCCTCACCGAATTGAAAATATTTTCTTCATTGAATTGAAAAATCATCACGTATTATAAAATCGTAATTGTCATACGTATATTACCACATAGCAAACAATAGTAAAATGTGACATTGAATCAAAGATTAAATAAATTACGAAAAAAGCAAGGTTCGAGATTTACCTTTTGACACGAAAAAAGATTGAAAATAACCTTCAGAGCGTGCTGATAACGTGTTGTGAACAATAATTGAGGGAATGAATATTCTTCTATTTTATCTATAAAGTCAGAGATACATGGGGTATATATAAGATAAACAGTAGGGTAAAAACCCTAATAGCTAACTGGGCCGTGGGCCTCTTATGGGCTATATGGACATCCACTCATAATTATCCATAGCAAAAATACATATAACAAGTTTTTATATTTTATGCGTTGATAAGGAAAATTAATCAGATTTCAACATAAATTGTGTTTTATATTAGTGATTTTAGAAGAAATATTCCGTAAAAACATATTCTTTTCAAAGTTTAATTTTTTATGAAATTTGATGTGGTGAAACAACATGTTCTATCGCACCCAATTAGGTTGGGAGTCCTTACTTCTCAAAAACGAAAATCCAAATACAAGATATAAGAACATTAACCAAAATTTCTAAACTTTAGAATATTTTTATTATGCTTATAAACTTTTTTTTTGTTAACAACCACCATTTGAGAGTTGGAGTTGTGCTTAAGCAAAAATTCTTCATTAAATACCAACGATAAATGATTTTGATTGAATGACAATCTCAAAAAAAAATCCTGAAAATAATGATACGCACTTAACACTTAAACGTGATTAGATAAACTATTTTCTTACAACATATTATAGTAAAACATACTTTTTAACCACATGCCCTAATCATGCAAAATCACATAAGAGTAAACTTTACTAAGAAATGCATTGTCCATTTCAAATATCAAAATTAATGTATTACCAACTACTCGTAGTATGGTACAAAATCATAATCAACACATGGGTAGGGGACTACGGGCACTCGATGTCAGATTACATTCAATATCATTTTCCATTTTTAACGATACATCAAAAATTAATTGTTTGGTGTTTGTAGGCCATAAACAGGCGATTTGTAGAGCCACTTGAGATGCGGTGCCGGTTTTAACGCAATCAATCCAATATGAAGTTGCTTTTATGGGCCTGAAAGTGCCAATATCTTAGCTGTAAAGGATCATTTAAAGAACCATTGTTCTGACTCCACACGCCTACCATTTTTATTTAAATTATTGAGACGAGGTTATTGACTTTTTGTTTTTGACCATTGTGTTTTAGCACAACTTTTGATCGTATGACATGTGATTATATTTTTTGGTTGTTTTTATGCATACTTATGGCTCATTTTTTAACCTTTCTTACTCATTTTTTATTTGAATTAAGGACACTATAAAACATTTTTTTATCGATATGTGTTTCGTATTTTTTTATCAGTTTTTGTTTTGTATTTTTGTCAAATTTTATATTTTATATTTTATATTTTTTGTTTCGTGGTTTTATAATAAAAATATAATTATAAAAACTAAAAAGGTATATATATATATATATATATATATATATATATATATATATATATATATATATATATATATATATATATATATATATATATATATATATATATATGGGGACTTTCATTTCAGAACCATCTTATCTGCGAGAACTGACAGAACCACCAAAAACATACATGCACGTCTTTTAAAAAAAAAAAAAAATACACGCAAATCATCAATAATCGTAAGTATCCACCAATGTTCTTCAATATCATCATAAACTCATCATTTTTTTTCACAAAAATCTTACACACGGCCGCAATATTGTCGTTGCAACGCCTTATAAAAACATACATGCACACTTTCAAAGAAAAATTTTATATTTCCAATTTCTTATCAAATTCTTTAGAACAACCATATTTTTTTTAAAGCATATATATTGTTTTTAGAACATATGTGCAAAAATACAATAATTGAAGGCGTGCATGTATGTTTTTGGTGGTTCTGTCAGTTCTCGCAGATAAGATGGTTCTGAAATGAAAGTCCCACTATATATATATATATATATATATATATATATATATATATGGGGGCTTTATTTTCAGAACCCTGTTAAGTGCGGGAACTGCGAGAACTCCAATTTTGCATTAGAAAACATGCATGTTCATATAAAACATGTATGTTTTCTTACATACACCTTAATACGCATGCATGCGTATTAAGGTGTATGTAAGAAAACATACATGTTTTATATGAACATGCATGTTTTCTAATGCATAATTGGAGTTCTCGCAGTTCCCGCACTTAACAGGGTTCTAAAAATAAAACCATTTTGCATTGATTTGTTGCACTTAACAGGTTTTTATTTGAACATGTATGTTATGCATGTATGTGTATTAAGGTGTATGTAAGAAAACATACATGTTTTATATGAACATGCATGTTTTCTAATGCAAAATTAGAGTTCTCGCAGTTCCCGTACTTAACAGGGTTCTGAAAATAAAGATACACTATATATATATATACATTATATATAACAGGAGGCGTTACACGTAGATAATGCCACATAAATGCCACCTCAATGCCACATAATCATTTAAATGCCACATAATCATAAACTGTGCCACCTAAGCATTATTTTAGTCAATTAAAATTCAGATTAATTAAAAATTTGACATTGGCAAGAATTGAACCTGGGTCATTTAATCCACATAATAATGCTTCAACCACTAGACCAACCCAGTTTTTGTGATTTACAATACAAACTAAATATGTCATGCTTAAATAATTGATATTGTTAAGCTATATTTAATGAATAGATTATGCATAAAATTATATTGTTATTTTTTTAATGTAAAATTCGGCTGTAAATTTTTTTTCAAAAAATCAGCTACATGGTTCGAACTCAAGACCATGAAGATATTATGTGGTATCTTAACCACCGAGCCACCACATGTTTTTGTTGATATTTTGTAACTAATAATCTATATACGATAACAAGTAAATATCTCTTTTAAAATTATGTAGCCCTAATAGATATTCATAAACCTGTAAATTATATAGCATATACATGGTGGTTCACGTAATCATGTTTACCATTACAAATTCGTGTATTGATTCTGATATCTATTCCTTGAATGATTCGCCTCCTTCATATTTTCTTCATTAGGGTTTTTTTATCTCATCACACTTTTTTGATGTAGGAATGGAAGCTAAAATCGACATGTTGGATCACTCTGATCATGACATCACAGAAAACACTAATGTTTTCTTTTTTTTGCAGTTGGTTTGATTTTTTGTAGGTTACATGGTCTCCACAGAACCCTGATCTATTCAATCACGTTATGATACATGGCATGTTATAATATATTTGTTTCTTTTGCTTTGCTTGCAGGTAATCTCTTTAATCACGCAATGATACATGGCATCATGAGGTATGTTTATTGATTATTGTATATATCCAATGGTTTTTTTTTTTTTTTTTTTTTTTTTTTTTTTTTTTTTTTTTTTATTCCTTGAATGATGAAACAGTTGAGGCTGCTTAGTGATAAGGTACGTACTTTTCTTTTATTGTACGTGTACATTATTATGATTGTTCAACATATAATATTCCTGAGCAGATGATACAAGTATTGTTGAAACAGGCTTTGCATCTACAGCTTTGTTTGACTATAAATTTTATGTTAGGAATTTCTATAGTCTTCATCTCAATGCATCAGGTATGGTGTGAAGATTTTTTTTTATTATTATTAATAAATCAAATTGGTATGCAATTAACCCTTTGCCTAATTATTTTTCCAGTTCTTTTCGCCCCTTGCGAAAGTGAAAGAAGAAGAAAATGGGGTACTGGAGTTGGAACCGGTTCAGATTAATCATAGGTACTCAATAACCTTACAAGTGACCATAATGATGATCAAGGGTAATATATATGATATCATTTACTAAGTCATAATAAACTTCTTAATATTCTTATTGGTATTAATAAAACCAACAGATGAGAGGTGTCTAACCAACAAAATCTGAAAACTCATGGTCCTTTAGGTTGCTAAACTCTGGATGAGAAGTTGCAACATCAAAGGTTGCTTGATAATCGGACTGAGCTTTTGAAAATCAAAGGAGTGTTAAGGATAGATTGGTGGTTTTCGGGACGTTAGACTTCACCCAACATCTGTATGCATTCTCAACCTTAAAAGTAAAGTATTAGAGTCGTTTTTTGGTTAAAGAATCAGGGTGTTTGTATGTTGCAGTTCATGGTTACTCAAGAAAAGTGTAGGAAACCTTGGTTTGTTGGTAAGGCAGTTATCCTTGGATCAATTTGAAAATGAGAGTAGACAAGGAGAGATTTCTCGGTTTGTCTATTCTGCCTATAGTTTAGGTAACAACATTACATCCATAGTAGCTAAATAAATAAAAACATATAACAGTAGTAGCATTGTATTCAATATGTGTTTATGGTGGGTGACATTTGGCATATGATCATAGTCCAGCTATGCGTTTGATCATTCATATTTGACTAATAAATCTTATTTATACATTTTGTTCCTATTGCAGGTGCCTGCTAAAAATCTGAAATTGAAACGGCTGTGAGGTCATGAAATAAAGGTAAAACACTTTTGTTCAAATATCATGTTTTAAATGTTTTTGCATGACTTTCGACCCGTATAACCTATTTGACCCATTTACATTTTAATCTGATTATTTTTTTGACGCTTTTGGGGCATTATTCATAATACATAACTTGATTTAAGTCATTTGACAAACATGATTTTAACCAACTAACACAACTTGACAGGAGATAATAGACTAACTAAATTAAGACCTAATAAGCAATTAACAACTACTAAAAAGCACTTAACAATAAGCTATTAGAATAAGCAGTTTCAAGCTATACTAAGACAGTTTATACTAAAAACTTAAAGATAAAGCTAAAATTACTAGATCTAAGCAAATAAGACATGTAAACGATAATAATAATAATAATAATAATAATAATAATAATAATAATAATAATAATAATAATAATAATAATAATAATAATAATAATAATAATAATAATAATAATAATAAGAGGCTATAGCTTCAATATTTCAATTGTGTATCATGTTTAGCTCTTTTATATATTTTCTTCTTTGGTTAATTAGTTACTGATATCTAGGGAATTGCTTGAAACAAATACGCTAGCGGAAATCGAGGTGTTAGAGAATAAAAAGAAGGAACTGGATTGTGTGTATAATTCAATAATTGGTCAGTTTATGTGAGGAATGAGAGGGAGATCAATATACAACCAACAATGATCTTCTTTGTCCCAAAAGTTTTATTTTTCTATCTATATTTTGTTTCAGCTTTTGTGACTCAAGGACACAAACTTCCTATTGCTTCAAGTGTTAGGTTCACTCACCCATAATGTATTCCTTACGTAAGACCTCGCAGATCATTGTATTCGAGACACTAGAATATCTTAGTAATTTCTATAATAAGATTTATCACACCATTAGACTTTTAAAGAATTGGAAAACTTTAGCACTTAATCTGAGAAAGGTAACATTAACCTACTGAGCTTCACTTTCATGTCACTTGATCTGAGAAAAGTAACTATAAATGCCTTCTAATTAAATTTCTTTTTAGGCCTTAGAAAATTTGAGACCATGTGCGGTTGCACAACCCATACACCATTTGTGTGTATGTGTTTTGATATGGGGCTGAATTTTGGGAAATATGTTTTAGGTTTTTGTGGTGGGACATGATTGGGGCGCAACAACAGCTTGGCATCTTAATCTTTTTAGGCCTGATAGAGTCAAAGGAATGGTTGATATCTGTGTTCCATTCTTTCCTAGGAACCCAGATATGAAGCCTACTCAATTTTTCAAATCATTTGGAGATGACTTATATATCTCCCAGTTCCAGGTTCTCTCTCACACATATGATATGTTACACATGGTCTACTAACAAATAGTCAAAAAAGTTGTGCTTATACCTAAATAGCCTTAAATTACGCAAAACTCATGAATTATGAAATCCTATTTTTGGCACAATAAGATTTTAGGAATCATTATTTTGCAAAATTTGACTTTTCCGGTGTATTTTTCTAATATGTTGAAGGGAAAATGTTCTGCATAATATTTTTGGAAAAGACCAAAAAGAAGCTTTTTTCAGTGAGGTACAATTATATTATTAGTCCCTGACCATGTTTTTGTACACCATAAGTTCTGATCATAACTATTATGTTATCAGAGAGCTTACACTGCTGCCCAGCAGCCTGTATATTGGGCACCAGCACCAAACTCTTTTGAAACAAGTGACCCGTTTGTTGCTGGTCCTCAAACAGGAGTCGTGGTTCCACACGAGTCTAACCCTTTTGGTCCATTTGAATCATAGCCTGATCTCATGATGGCTCAACCGAAGACATGTATGCAGATAAAGCTTCCAATTAACCTCAAGGTAGCTATAGAAATTTCATTCCTGATTAGTTTTAGTTGGCAATTTCGAGCCATATTTACGGTTCAATTACCGCATATGGGTAAGTTAGTTTGTTAACTTATAGTATATATTTTTTAAATAACTGAATCATGATGAATATGCAACTTAAACGATTACTTAGTCTAATTTGTATGGGTGGTCAACTGAGCTAAGGGGGTTTGAGGTGATAACACCTAATCTTGCATGGCTAAAGGTAAATATTCTGTAAGCGTATTAATAAAGTTAGCAACATCTTTTGATCTTAATATTTAGGTGTAAATCGAAAAATTCGTTCAATTCTGATTTTTGAGTTCACATGAGCAATAACTCCAGAACTTTATGTGCGAGTAAGTAAACACATGGTTTGTTTTCTCATTTTAAAGTGCACACAAGTAGGCATTGATGACTTTCGTTGAACAAATTCAATGTAAGCTCTTTATTTATAGATTCAGTTTCTTATTACACATGTGCTGTTTTGGATATGCAGAAGTTGGGGTTGAAGTTCTTAGTGCATCAGGAGAGTCCAGGGTTTATCTGTTCACAGGATCAGATTGGGTCGGGAACAGGTTACAAACTACAAATACCAGTTAATAAGATCATTATTCTCTCTTATTCTTCTTTTTCAGCTGTTTTGTATGTAAGCATTTTCTATGTTACATTTACATAGTTTGCAGGAGCAGCACCGTCTCTAGGTGCAGGGGAAATTTTTATCTCAAGAACATGGTGTTGTATCTACTTGGTCCCAAAAGCCTTAAAAAGATGTTTAATGAAGTTGAGACTGTAGCAACAAGAAACCTAGATAAATGGGCTGGCCAGAAGTCTGTTGAATTGAAGGATGTCACTGCAAATGTAAGTAAAGGGAATCATGATAACTGGTTTAAGCTACAGTTACACAACTTGCACTTAGTGATAACAAAGCTAGGTATATCAAGATTCTAATAAACTTTCCCTGTTTTACAGATGATATCTGATCTAACTGCAAAACAGATGATAATTTACAATGTAGCCTCTATACAAGGATTAATCTCCTTTCCATTAGACATTCCAGGAAAAGCTTACCACAAGTGTACAGGTACATAAAATAATTTCAATAAATGGTATAGATAGATAGCTACAGAGAAATTATAAGTACTTGCCGGATCAACTCATATTTGTATTTTATTTTGTTTAATTTAACAGATTTGATTTAGTTGTTTAACTTGGTGATTTGATTTAGTGATTTATGTATATAATCTGTAACTATGCCGAGTAGTGTCAGCCATCTAATGATAATCATACGTTTGTTTAGAAATGCTCGCTATCTGCTGAACATTTAAACTGTCTTTCTGCCAAATGTTTGCCAACTCCTGAAGTGTTGACTGTGTATCTGCCAAATGTGGATGATGCTAAATGCTAACAGTTGTTGGGAACTCCAAAAGAAACGGTGTCAATTAAACTGGGATTTTCTTCTCTATTATAACTTCCATATAATTCTGTGCTATAAATTATTAGGAGCTACTAATATTTGTTAGCCAACGAGTTCGAAATGTTGAGGTGAATGTCAAAAGGAGTTGAAACTAAAATGTAATCAAGTTATTACCAAGTCTGCAAATTTGTCGTTCAATGGCTTGACCTTAATTTAAGCCATGTTCGGCTTCCCTTGAGCGTTTTAATTTGAGCCAAGCGGTTGTGTTTGTGTTAATCTATTTAGCAGGCTTATGAATTTGTATAAATTCTTATGCTCTGAATATGCCATCTGATGAGAGGGAAAACGACACAATCATATATACATGCAAGGAGATCCACAGACGTGGAGGACTTGGCCAAGCTCAACAGACATTGGGTGGAGGACCTGCTACATCTTCAAGTGCTACGGTTATGCTATTTCTTTTTATTTTGGTTATGCATCTTCAAGTAAAGAATATGTAGTGTATATATATATATATATATATGTATATATATATATATATATATATATATATATATATATATATATATATATATATATATATATATATATATATATAGGGGGACTTTCTTACGAGAACCATTTTATCTGCGAGAACTGAGAGAACCACAAAAAACATACATGCACGCCTTTTAAAATAAAATAAAAATACATGCAAATCATCAATAATCGTAAGTATCCACCTATGTTCTTCAATATCATCATGAACTCATCCTCTTTTTTCACAAAAACCTTACACAAGGCCGCAATATTGTCGTTGCACGCCTTATAAGAACATACATGCACACCTTCAAAGAAAAATGTTGTATTTCCAATTTCTTATCAAATTCTTTAGAACAACTATGTTTTTTTTAAAACATATATGTTGTTTTTAGAACATATGTGCAAAAATACAATTATTGAAGGCGTGCATGTATGTTTTTGGTGGTTCTCTCAGTTCTCGCAGATAAAATGGTTCTCGCAAGAAAGTCTCACTATATATATATATTTTATATATATATATATATATATATATATATATATATATATATATATATATATATATATATATATATATATATGAGATCTGTTTGCAGTAAACTAAACATAGATCCAGTTTTCTTTCGAGAGGCAACCGTTCTCCCAAATACAAGTTAATACTGGTGTGCCCTTGGTGCATGTACTGGGAGTCTTATACACGTCATCTGGTTTATTTTCTTGACTGCTAACATTTCCTTATATGGTAATTTGTTTGACATATGTGTGTATTTAATTAACTATTGGTTATAAAAATATTATTTTAGGGATGTATGTGTAACTGGTCGAACTATGGAACTTGGTTGAGAATGGTATGCAATCTTTAAATGGTTACATATATGGTTTTTGAGAACTTATTCTTTTTTGGATTATTTTTTTTTTTAACTTACCACGGCCTACTTTTGTGGCATTTGTTTAGATCCCTGGTTTTGTACATTTACACTTTTGATGATAGTTTTTCATGTTTAGATGTTTGTTTCCCTAGATAATGTTTCAAAAGTAAGAAGAAAATATTGAGCGCATAACTCATGGAAACACCGCCACTGAATGTTCATGTACAACCACAGTTGGCAATTTAGGTATTGTAAAAGTTACTATGATTATGATTCTCTGAATGTTTATGTTCAACGCCCTGCATAGTTATATATTCATAAACATATTAAGAATTGCCATTAGAAAACCGATTTTTGATATAAGCGTTAGCTATCTATCCCTATCTTTAAGCATCTGATTATCTAATTAACTTTGAAAGTGCATCCAAACATTCCCGAATATTTTCTTGGTTATATGATATTTGATTCGTGATATCATACAATTGTAAAGAAGCAAAAGCAGTAGGGTTGTTTTTTGCGGGTAAAGTCTTACGCAGTCACTCTTTCTGAATAGACTATAATATATTACTGTTTGTGGTTAGTTGATGTACTTTTTGTTAATTAAACATGTAAAAAGAATTAGGAGAAAAGTAATGGGCTGACCTGAACTCATCTGACACATTTTCATATATGACTTGGGAATTACCTCACCTATTTTCATAAACGGCCTGCTTTCCCCTTAGACCCATTTGACCTGCTACCTGAGCCGCCCAGCTTTCACTTTGTAATAGCGAAGGAAATTTGTTGTTAGATGTATACTGTGAACATGTATGCACATCTTTACTTTGCATCGTGGTAGTATTTTATGTAGGAGCTTAGTATCAAAATACAGTTATTTGTTGATTTAAAAGTTTCTGAATGCATTAGTCCATGATTTACATGTTGCAACTGATCTAAAAAACATGTCATTGCATTAATAACAGTGGTGGCAAGAAAGAACTTGGGGTGCTTCTGTTGCGTGGAATGACATGAAGGACACGATAAAGGTGAACAGCATTTTTTTACTAATACATTTTAGGAAAGAAAGAATTCGTTGATTTTGAATTTTAGGAAGTCAAGTAGATTTACAATCCTTATTATTAAATTTGATCAAATTATACGTCTACTGTAGAAAAACTAAGATGAGTATATAGGTCCTTCATCATTGTTGTGATTACATGGATTATAGGAAAGTTCATTGTGCCTATGCAACTGAATGGCAAGAAATGGAGTATTACATTGGTTGTGTCTATAACGAGCTGCAGGAACCTCCAAGTTCTTATTTTATGTTGTTTGGTTTAACGCAGCGAGCATCGCTTCTTGGAGGTAAGTGTCACTAATAATTTTAATATTTTTCTATTGTGATCTACTTCTGAACTTAACAAAGGGTTGTACATAAATGCGTATTTGAGAAAATAAGTGTGGAACCACAAGTAGTGCGGATTGGTAAATATAAAAGTTATGTTGATTGAATAGTTTGCAAGAATATATTTTAAGAAAACCGTTAGATGGTTACTAAAGTGCTAGGTAACAACACATTGGAATTGGGTTGATAAGATTTCTCAACCCAAAGGTGAAAAAAATACTTGGTGTTACCTTTATAATCTTTAATTCTTGATTTATCAAAGCTAACAATTTGGATTGTTTATTTTACAGGAAAGAAAAAGGAAGAAATCGAGACTTTTATCAATGAAGGAGTTTACCATATAGAGAAGTTGAATGAAGATGGATGGATAACATATATTAAGTATGATGATGAAGGTATACTATACACTCGAAATACAAATGTCAAAATGTTAAAAAGCTTAATTGTTGATATATAGTTTTTTAATATATTTGTGATAATTTGCAACCATTTTTCATTAGATCTATGTTGTTGAGGTTCCAGTAAGTCTTGAAATTAAAGTTAATAGTCAACCTTTATTTATTTATTTTATTATTATTATTATTATTATTATTATTATTTTCTTCTGGTTAAAGAAAAGTTATAAAAGGCAAAAAAATTCAACTTCTTGCATCCTGAATCTAGGAGCAAGTATGTTCGTTTAATTTGTATTGGTTTATAAGTCTTCTGTGTCTTATTTAAGCTTTATGTTGTGTCTTGATTTAGTGTTATTGTAACTAAATATATTTCATAATATCATATATAAACTATGTTAGATTAGGTATAAATATTGTTACGCTATTGTAATGGTTCAATTTCATTGCTTATTGAGAAAGTTGTAGCATTGCTCATTTTGATTAATAAAAGTCAAGGCAAAACTTTGTCGAAAGTTGGGTTGTTTATGTAGAGGCCACGTTTCTCACATGGACAACTATATTTGGCTGTCTCAAAAGTAAAGAGCATAAAGGGATCGAAGATTCTTTGTTGTGATAAGGATGATAGTTGCGCAAAATCAACAACAAATGTTGTATATAAAGAAGTTTTGTTTCGCATTTGAGCAATAAGAATGTATACTTTGTTCTTACGTACTATGTTGTAACTTTTTTTTCTCTCATATTCTATAAACGTTTATGTATTTTCATTCTTATTATTGTTCATTTTTGCTTTTCGGTATGTCCCAAATTAATTATCTCTACTATATATAGTAGTGGAAATTGTTTAAGTTTACTATATTAAACTTAGTCAAAACTGTTATTTGTAAAACTATATGAAAACAATAAATAATTGTCAAATGGTAATTTTTTTTTTTTTCTTTTTTTACAAATATCAAAGCTGTAATGTATGAAATTTTTTGAACTGTGAATTATTTGTCTTGAAACAACAATTTTAAGAAGGAAGTGATATAACTGTATAAATTATACGTATAAAAATCAAATAAAGTCTTAAATTTGGAAGAATATGTAGTGTGTAGCTCGAACCAGCATTCTCCATTACTTTCATCTTAGTTAACATTATTAGATAAATAAATGATTACCTAAACAAAACTATAGGTGGTTCTAAACCATGTCATGAGGACTTTCACAATAAAGTTCACATAAACGAATTGAAACCCTTTTATAGCACACAAGCTTGGTGTCCTTATTTATAGCATATTTCTTGAACAGGTACCACTGCGTCTCTGCGCAATGGCGATTCTTATTCGCGAACAGATGGAGTGGCCGAGCGTCCCTCATTTTCATGTAAATTACAATATCACTGTTCTCTACAACTAATTTCGACTTACTTTCGTATTTATTTGTTTCTTTTTTCGTTTATCAATTATGCAGAACCACCATCAAGTTATATATACCTAGGGAGGTGCCACCATCGATGCACAATACGAATCTGCTACTCTTGACAATCAAATTTCCCAATATACATGTAAGTACACATTAATATGAATTAAACTTTCCTGTGAATATGCGAGTTTAATTACCACATTTCTTTTGAGATAGTAAAATATGTCAACGACAATTATAAGACATGCCCGCCCATCGGGAGGGCTTCGAAGGCTAGTATATATATATATATATATATATATATATATATATATATATATATATATATATATATATATTAGAATCATTTTAAAATGTATGGATATCCTAACCATGAAAGTATTGTTTGCGCTTAAAAGCAAACAATGGGTGGCATATGTATAGAAAATAGTGATTAAATATTCACTCTTTTAAGAATTTAATAAATAACTTTAAATTAATTAGCTGGTTATTCGCGTGTTACGGCGGCGGATATCCTGTGATTAAAATTTTTAACGAGCATTATATTACGATCACGCGTTTTTCATTACAGTAACTTATGTATAGCGAGAGTTTCAGTCTGAAATAACTTTAAGCAATGACAAACTATTTTATTAGAATATAGTACACACATAATGTTACGGCAATATAAATGCGGTAATCGGTAATTTTATAAAAATAGAAAGTCAAAGTAGTTAACATCAACTGGTAGTCGTAAGTAGTAACAATAAACATTAAGAGGTCTACGTATCTAACCTTTTTTCGTGCGTTTTCCGCTTAAGGTGACCAGTCAGCGCGAGGTGGGTATTGTAACTCGTATTTTCGAGTCATGTGCCGTCGTGACCAGCCGAGATGGTCCTGAAAAACGCGACCGGACAACGCTAGGTAGGTATCGTGGCTCGTGTTTTCCTTTTTTCCTTTCTCTTTTTTGAAAGTTGGACCAAAATATATATATATATATATATATATATATATATATATATATATATATATATATATATATATATATTGGTTGTTGGAAAAAATTCACTTTGGTGGAAAAGTGAGAAAATAGTGCAAATCACCCTCTCCTTCCCCTCCCTTTTTTCACACCAAACTACAGGGACCTTATTGTATTTTCCTCCATTCTTTAAGGGAGGTTTTGTACATTCGCACCCTACCCCCCCCCCCCCCCCCTCTCAAAAAAAAAAAAAAAAAAAAAAAAAAAAAAAAAAAAATTCCCGCCAAAATTTATTTTGTTTTGGGGCCAAAATTTTTTTTTCCAGGCCAAAAATTTTTCCGCCAAAATTTTATAACTGTGATGCACCTTTTTATTTTGGTGCATCACAGTTATAAAATTTAGTTATAACTATGATGCACCAAAATAAAAATGTGTTTTTTTGGGGTCAAAAAAAAAAAATTATTTCCAGGCCAAAATTTTTCCTACCAAAATTTTATAACTATGATGCACCTTTTTATTTTGGTGCATCACAGTTATAAATTTTGGTGCATCATAGTTATAACTAAATTTTATAACTGTGATGCACTAAATAAAAAGGTGCATCATAGTTATAAAATTTTGGCGGGAAAATTTTTTGCCCGGGAAAAAAAAATTGCCGAATTTTATTTTATTTTTTTGGCGGGAAAAAAAAAATTTTTTTTCCGGGGGGGTGGGGGGTGGTGGGGGGTGTGGGGGGTAGGGTGGGGGTGGGTTTCAAAACTTACCCTGAAGTTTGAGATGTTTTAAATCCTACCCTATAACTTTTTTTCTCACTTTTCTATCTAATTACACTTTTCTCTAGAACCGGACCCTATATATATATATATATATATATATATATATATATATATATATATATATATATATATATATATATATAACTTTTTGAAAATATGGCCTTTGAAGCCTAAAAATACCCTTTTTTTTTTTTAGTTTTTTACTCTTTAAAAATCTTATAAATACCTATTAATCTTCTTATTTTTACACACACGTAAAAAAATACATATCTCAACAATACTTTTCTTTTTAACTTCAAAAAAAGGCTATGGGTACCAAAGAATATGATCTTTACGATCTTTAATGTATTTTTTTATTAATGACATTTTAATTTTAGTTAATTGTGTTAGTATTATACGAGGGAGGGGTATTTTTGGTATTATGATGAATTGTGATGTTATGGGAAAAAGTGTTGATTTGTTAGCGCTTTTCCCACGGCACCAGTGTGACGGCGTCATGTATCTAGCGCTCTAAGAGCAAAAGGTGTAGTGGTGTTTCACTTCTCTTCATTTAGGCCCTACATGTGTCACATCACTTTAACACAACAACATCAAAATACACCCTCTATCATAACACAAAACAAACTCTTCATTTGGGCCCCAGCCACCTAATTTTTTTTTTTTTTATTATTTTTTTTTTCAAACAAACAAAATTTGTTTCATTCAATTAAAATTACAATACCAAACTAAAATACAATACGAAAAAAATGCAACAAATTACGACACGAAATTTAAAACACAAATGACGATACGATACGAAAACACAAGTCATCCAACGGTTATCATCAAGCTTTTATATTACTGTGTAATAGTTGATGAGATCTTGCTTCTCATTTACGGAGTACGACATTCAGCACTTCTTCCCTAACGGCCTTCAAGGCGATTGAGAGACGCATATGTAACACCCCCAAATTACCGTAGCGGAACAGTAGAGTCAAGGGGGTATTACTTCATAATATAGATCAAGGTATAGAAAACGACCTCTAAATGAGACGTTTTAAAATGTTACCATTCGAATTATTAAAATCAGAGTTATGACAATAAGTTCCAAAGTATAAAGTCACATAGATGTTTCGAATGGTAAAAGATAATGATATGGGTCTCCAAGTATGCAATTGACTCTAGAATCCAAGCATCCACTATCGCCTTATTAACCTGAGATAAACATGCTAAAAGTGTCAACCAACGGTTGGTGAGTTCATAGAGTTTAGTTTAACTATAAAGCATTTGAATAAAGATTCTACAGCAAAGGCCTTGTAAATCCACTCAGTCCCAAGCCCCGCCCATACAAGACTTGAAACCTGTGTGTTTACAACCCACTGCTAGCATAATATGAATATCATGAATCATCCAAATAAATGGACTTCCAACATCGCCATGCCAGGATATGTGACTGCACCCAATTTAAGGGTCTACCGACATAGCCATGTCAGGATATATGATTGCACCCAATTTAAGGGTCTACCGACATAGCCATGTCAGGATATATGTCTGAATCGAATGATATCATGGGGCTTTGTGGTCTAGTGGTAGATGCTTAAGCAATTAAGTGTGCTCAAGTGAGAGTAGTACCGGGTTGGGTGACCGACCGGGAAGTCCTCATTTAGGGACCATAAGCTCTAATGATATCAACCAGCTGCCTTAGAAGCCTGGGCCCAGCCATGTGATGTCTTGACCAAACAAAGGACGCGAGTTCGAATCCGATCCGCAGCATGGTTGGGTATTGGGTGGAGGTATTTCACAGGCATCAAACCTTTGCTGGGTAGGGTTGATGGGTACCATTATGGTACACAGGGTTGAGGTGTCCCTGCCAATCTACACTTTTGACCAAATATGTCTGAATCGAATCTAGTCACAGTTATCAATAGAAATCAAGAATAGTGAAATCAAGTTTGTATGCAAGTATTAAGTAAAGACAAATAGTGTATGTAAATCAAGCGAGTAAAGTATTTCTAAACATGTATCTCCCCCAAGTAGTTTAAATCAAAACGTATAAAAGTAGGGGCTATGAAATCTCACCTTAGCTGTAAGGTCAAAGTAAATTTATGTCAAAAGTATCACGGGAACGACTCCAAAACACGACCTGAATAATAGGGAAGTCTGAGATTTCGATGGTTTAAGATTGATTTGATGTGAATAATGATTGTGAAAGATATCGGATAACGAATCGGTTCGTGATGAAAATGATTTGACATGCTTAAAATGTTTAAAGTTCAAAAATAATATTATATAAAATATTATCATGTTTTTATGTTTATTGATTCTATAATATCGTCCCTTCAAAGTTGGTGGATGATAAGTTATGCATTTTCATTCAAAGTTACGTTTATGTAAATATAAACGTGACGTTCGTTATATAATTCGTACGTAATGAAAAATGGATTCTTAAGTATGAAAAGGTATAAAACAATTTATGTATGTGTATATAGAATGATTCACAGTTTGATCCTTGAAGTTTCATAAAGTTACATTTTTAACCCTAACGGTGAGGTATTTGCACCGTTAGTCCCTAGTTAGAAAATAATTACATTTTATGTCCAAAAGGGTCAAGTATGACATTTTAAGACTTGTAGTTACTGTTTATTCAATTTCTACTCAATATTTATAGAAATGACAGTTTAGTACTTAGTTATACAAAAGTTACAATTTAAACCCTAATAGTAATTATGTTTTGCAAAACTAGTCCAAAATTTACAAAAAGGGTTGGAAAAGAATTCCGAGAGTTTTACAAACTTAATAAAGCTTATTCAAGTAATTTCCAACTGCTTATAATACCAAGTGCTTATTTTTAAGCTAATGGGCTTTAACGATTAAAACTAAAGCCCATTAGTGATTTTCGATCCGAGGGTTTTTAGGACTAAGTGGGCCTATCTTGGGCTTGTTTGATGAGCTTGAAAAATGTTACAAAAGACCTTATAGCCACAGCTTATCGAATAAGCTTAAAATGTGCTTATTGGGCTTTTTAGCCCAATCGGCAATTATATAGAGTTTTTGACTGTTCTAATGAGCGATAGGTTTGTAGCTTTTAAAGAGCTTATATCAGCTTATGAGAGGAAACTTAAAACATCAACTTGTTAAATGAGCTTGTAAAGAATCGGTATGAACAATAAAAATGATATAGTGTATGTATGATTTCGAATTTATTAGTCCATTTCTTACGCCGATATAACATGGTTACAAAATGTGAAAATGACATATTTAACGTGTTATATGTAATACAATTCGATATAAGTAAAAACGAGGTACGATAAGTAAAGAACAAGTATGTAAGTGTCGAGTATATGTAAAACACAAGTTCTTAGCCATCCTTTGAGGAGGTCATTGCATAAAACGTAAAAATACATAAAGGAAAGCGTATATAATGCATAAAAATGAAATATATGATCGAAATAAATATGAAACATTGCATGGTGCAATAAAATGGTTATAACGAGTAGGAACTTGAGTTTAGAAAGCTTACAACACCTTTAAGGTGGAGTTTATACGTTCGAAATGACCAAGAACAAGGAAATATGAGCGTAGCTTTGTGTGATCGATCACAAAAGGTTCGAATGGTGTGTTATACGTCTAGAACTTGGCTTGAATCGAATGGGAGATTGCTTCTGGACTTCTAAGGTCCAAAAATAGAGTGAAATGACTTAGAGAATGTATGAAATTTCTAAGGTGTGAATGAGAGAATGGGAGGATGTGTGTTTGTTCGAAATGCATGCATGTATATATATACTAGTTATATAGTATTATAAGGGTCAAGTTGGGTTGGTCTAGGATTTGATTAGATTCAAGATAAGGGGACAAGGAATATCACTAGGCAACTTGGATTGTTAAGACATCTAGAAGAGAGCAAGGGTGTCGAGTGGCATTTTACAAAATGTAGTCGACACATAAGGGTCCAAATAATATTTCAACGTCACCATTTTGATTATAGAGAGTGTGGAAATGTTCAAGGGAGTTATTAGGCCAAAACAAATGTCAAACACATAGGTATGAATAGGTTTTGGTTGACTTAGTATATATATTTGAGTGAGTTGATTTTATGTTCGAACGAGGCTAGCTTTTGGTCTCGTTTTAGGTTCAAACGTTCGAATCAAACCATGAACTTTGTTAATCCTGAATCCTTGTAGTATAAAGATTCGAGTTATGTAAATTAAATGATATCTTGTGTGTCGAAATTTAGAATAAAATAGGCCAAGTGAATAGGAATTGGTTCGACAAGTATAAAAGAAAGAAAAATGAAATTGGGCTGAAATCGTGTTGGGCCATGAATAGTAACAGGCCAAAATAAAATTAAGGGTCCGTTTGGTTATTATTTGTGTTTTTATATTGTCGTGGTGCGTGTATGAGCTCGTTCCAACGTATCAGGTATTACGTTACAACGTTTTTAAATAGAATTGTAATAAACAAAATTTCAAATTCGCTCGTAAAAATGGTTAAGTGAACAGTAATGATGTGTTAATACTAGATTAACGTTTACTAATGACTAGTGCGAGGACCTAAGATACACTATAAGGTGGTTAAACCTTGTGACTTTGTGTATAGTGATATATTGAGTTAATATGACTAAGAATGCGGAATCTTCTTAATCACACTTAGAAGGTTATATATGTTATGGAAATGGAACTATTATGTTTGTTACTTAACAATGAACCAAGAAAGTTTATCACCAAACGATTCAATATTATTCAAAATAATACGAGTGATCTTCACTATCACTAGGGTTACAAAACCTTGAATCTTATGTTCTTATGACTTGTGATATTGTTTTTGTTTGTTCTATGTTCTAATAGTTATGAGTTCTTGGTTTTAAAACACATACATGCATATAAAATCACTAGTCTAAGATCTCTTTTATAGTCCAAGAGATCTTTTACAATATTGCCTTTTAGTCTAATCAACACATGTCTTACAAAGGTCATGTCGAGCTAGCGTATGGAAGATTATGTCTTTCAAGTTGTTCAAATGAATTAATGAAAGCACATGCATCAACTTGTTGACTGAGAACATATCTAGATATTATTTTTGTATAAGAGTGACTCACACAAATAATATCTTCTTCAATCTTATCCTCTTAGCAGCAGGATGACTCACTGACCAGCAGTACCATTTTGCACTAACCGTACCTTTGAACTTGTACTAGCAGTACCTTCCTTGATCTTGGTCTAGCAGTACCTTTCTTACTCTAGCAGTACCTTGATCTTCAACTAGCAGTAGTATCATACTTAGAGTATTTCCCGATACTTGTACTTCATGAATATTTAATTCCTAACAATCCTCCCCTAAACATGTGAATTAATTCAAACATGTTTTTCTGAATTAAATGAGGACTTGTGAAGATCTTTCAAACACTTCATGAATCTATTTCTTCTATTCTGAGCTAATATGCTTGTTTTCTTTTGACTTTGACTTCAGCAATATCAATATCAAACATTGAACCAATCTTGGACTAAAAGATGGTGCAATTTCCTTGGATGGAGGAATTATAAGAGGCAATGATGCTGTATATCTTGGATGCTTGTTTCAACAAGTGAAATCATCTATCAGCATGCCTTTGCAAGTGATGAACAAACATAATGAACTGAAATTGAAACTTTCCTTCGTTTGATCTAGATAGAACTTTCTCCTTTAGGAATGCTTCATCCCTTCTGAATATATGATCTATTCTTATCATTTTCAACCTCTATGTCATCATCTTGTATGCTCTTGTCTTCTCCTTCCTTCTATTGGATTATCTTCCTTTTCTGGGCAATTATTTCCTCCCCTGAGATGTTTGTTTCCCTCCCCTGAGATTCAAATAACATTTTTACCTCCCCTTGTTTGGAAGATCTCACTATGTACTAAAGAACTTCTCTTCTTTATCATCTGATCCATCAAATAGAACTTGTTGTCAGACAATGTTGTACATGAAGCCATCAATTCCTTAAGAGTTTAAGTTACTGCCCTCATCACTTCTAGGTGTGTTAACTCCTATGAGAGGTGAATCAGTGGACATTTTGATTCATGATCCATCAATGGATGGTTTTTGTGAATCTCTTGAAAATCCTTGTTTAAGAAATCATTTGACTTAGTAGTATGTTCATGATTTTAGAATTGAAAAATCATACTACTTTCAACCATTTTGAAGGGATCAAGTGTATAACAGACACTTAATCAACATTTCGGTTTAAAGCAACCTCTGGTTGTGTGAGAACCAATGTTTTTCAGTTATAAATAACTGCCTGTGTGAAGATAAACCTATTCAAAAGGCTTTCTTGACAGGGTTTCCAGCTCATAGCAATTGTTACCTCTAACACAAGTGTTAGATTCACTTTTACTAGCTGTTCTTTCTATCAGATGTCCTCAGACTTGCACATTATACTTAAAAGTATAAAATGATAGAAAGTGAGTTGCATCAGTTACTATCTGATCAACTAAGTCATCAATTCAATGTGAAATATCATAACTAGATTTCAAGAAAGAAGTTTTAAGGAGTTTTGAATTCCCAAACTCAGTCCATCATAAATCTAAACATGTTAGCAGCTGGATAAGCATTCTGCTGCTTCCATTTCACTTGAAATCTCCTTTGTGTTCACATATTCATACCTGAAAAAGTTAGTCTAAAACAAAAAGAACAATGTACAAAGTACTTGTCTTGCATTAGAATAAACATAGAACTAACCGTATGAATAACACAATTTACATTTGTACTAGCAGCACCTTGTGTGCTTAGCAGTACCTTATGATACATTAGCAGTACCTTATAAATCCAGCAGTACCAACAAAAATTTATTTACATAAACACATTATTTGAAAAATTCAAAGATTAAGCATTCCAATACTTGCTACCAAGTACTGAAACCTTCCAACATCAAAAGCTTTTGTAAGTAGATCTGCAAAATTATGTTCTGAAGCAATTTTCATTACTTGAATTAATCTTTTCTCATTGCAATCTATAATAAAGTGATGTCTAATTTCAATGTGTTTTGTTTTAGAATGTTGCACTGGATTTCTAATAATACAAATTGTACTACTATTATCAATATGAATAACAGTGTTTAAGAAATTGTACCCATAATCAAGAAGTTGGTTTTGAAGCCATAGAACTTGACTAGAGCAACTTGCAGCAGCTATATATTCAGCTTCAGTTGTTGAATTTGCCACACTTGTTTGCTTCTTACACTGCCATGAGACAAGTCTACACCCAAGGAATTGACATCCTCCAGTTGTTGACTTTCTGTCCAAGCTAGCACCAGCATAATCACTATCCGAAAATGCTACCAAGTCAAAAGGAGATTCTCTAGAATACCATATACCCAACCTTGGTTGACCCTTGAGATATCTAAAAATTCTCTTGACTGCAGTTAAATGAGAAACCTTTGGAGTTACTTGAAATCTTGCACAAGCACAAACAGGAAACATGACATCAGGTCTAGATGATGCAAGGTACATCAAAGATCCTATCATAGATCTGTACGTGTGCACATCTACATTCTCTCCATCTTCATCTTTCAGAAGGTGCTTCTCAGAGTCCATTGGTGTGCTTGCTATTTTTGAATCAGCAAATTGAAATTTTCTAAGTATCTCTGCAACATATTTGTCTTGATTAATAAATATGCCTTCAGATGATTGCTTAACTTTCAAACCCAAAAAGAATGTAAGTTCCCCCATGGAACTCATCTGAAACTTATCTTTCATAAGCTTCTCAAATTCTAAACACATCTCCTTCCTAGTAGATCCAAAGATAATGTCATCCACATACACCTGCACTAACAGAAGATCCTTCTTGTGCTGTTTGATGAAAAGTGTCTGATCAATCTTTCCTCTTTGAAATCCATTTTCTAATAAGTAGGAAGCTAGTGTTGCATACCAAGCTCTTGGTGCCTGATGAAGGCCATATAGAGCTTTCAATACTCTGTACACTTTATTTAGATGTAATGGGTCAATGAAGCCTGGAGGTTGTGAAACATACACCTCTTCTTCAATTTTACCATATAAAAATGCACTCTTGACATCCATTTGGTAGACTGTGAAGCCTAAAAATGAAGCATAAGCTAAGAAAAGCCTAATTGCCTCAATCCTTGCTACAGGAGCATAAACCTCATCATAGTCTATTCCTTCTTCTTGTGTGTACCCTTGAGCTACTAATCTAGCTTTATTCTTAATCACAATTCCCCTTTCATCCCTTTTGTTCTTAAAAACCCATCTAGTGCCAATTACCTTCACACCTGTAGGTAAATCAACTAGCACCCAAACCTTTTGAATCTTGAACTGAAGAAGCTCTTCTTGCATAGCCTCTAACCAGCTTGAATCATCTAGGGCTGTCAGAATTGTCTTTGGTTCAGCTTGTGAGAGAAAACATACAAACAAGCAAGAGTTTGAAAGCTCATACTGTTTTGAAGCATAAAGGGCATCAAGAAGCCCTTGTTGGTCTGAAGACATCAATTGTTGTCTTGTCTTCACACCGGATTGTACATCTCCAATCACATTATCCAGGGAGTGGACTTTGTGAATCCTTGTGTGTGGTGTAGAAGGAACTTGATAAGATGGTGGAAGATTACCCAAATCCACTTCATCTTCTTGGAACTCTGCATCTTTTGAGTTTGAAGGACCAGCAGTATCTTCAAATGAACTAGCCGTACCTCCAAATGTACCAATAGTACCTTTATAGGTACTAGCCGTACCTTGCTCTGTCTCAGCAGTACCATCAACATTTGAAATATTGAGTTGTTCTTTTGTTCCATCATCCTTGTTGTCATCTTCAACATCTCCTGCAGCTTTACTAGAAGAAGATACATCATTTGTTGAAGTTGATTCCACACTTGCATTTGACCATATTGGCATTGCGCCATCATTTTGATCCTTCTCTAACTCTACCTCATTTGTTGCTTGTGAACCTGAAAGATTATTAGTTTCTGCAACAACAGGTATATAATTCATAGAATTGGTTAGATACTCAAGATCAAATATCCATTTTGGTCCTTGACCTACTACATTGGATTTGTTTTCTAAAAACTCCACATGTAGTTCTTCTTGTACTTTCTCAGTTCTTAAGTTATAAACTCTAAAAGCTTTGCTAACAAGAGAATATCCAACTAAGAAACCTTCATCTGCTTTACCATCAAATTTTCCTAAATGGTCTAAGGTATTGAGAATTGTCACATGACATCCAAAAGGTCTAAGAAATCCTATTGCAGGAGTTCTACCATTAAAAAGTTCATATGATGTCTTATTGTGAGGCTGCACAACTAAAACTCTATTTTGAACATAGCAAGCAGTGTTGATTGCCTCTGCCCAAAAGATTATAGGTAGCTTAGAATCAGCTAACATTGTTCTAGCAGCTTCAATTAGTGTTCTATTCTTTCTTTCAGCCACTCCATTCTGTTGTGGAGTTCTAGCAACACTATATTCTCTCCTAATACCCTTTTCTTTGCAGAAAACATCCATAACTCTATTTTTGAATTCTGTCTCATTATCACATCTAATGACTTTTACTTTCTTGCTTACTAGGTTTTCTATTTCTGTTATGAAAGTCTTAAGGGTGCTTGATGTCTCATCCTTAGAAAATAGAAAGAAAACCCATGTAAATCTGCTATAGTCATCAGTAATAACTAGACAATATTTCTTATGTTGCATACTCCTTACTGAAACAGGTCCAAATAAGTCCATATGAAGCATAAACAATGGTTGATTGATAGAGTTAAAAATCTTGGGCTTACAAGTGGCTTTGTGTTGTTTGCCTTTTAGACAAGCAATGCATGTTTGATCATTTTCAAATCGTTTCTGAGGTAAACCTCTTACCAAACCATTTTTGACAATCTTATTTATGGTTTTGAAATTAATATGACCAAGCCTTCTATGCCATAACATAGACTCATCTAATGTGGCCTTTGCAACAAGACAAGTTAAATCCTTTATAGGAATAATGTTCTTCATATCAACACTGTACATATTGGCCTTTCTAGGAATTCTAAGAAGCACTTGACTTTCATCAGGCATCTTAAAGTCCTTAGAGAGAACAAGACATTCAGTGTTAGTAAAGAGGACATTGTTCTTTTTGTCACACATTTGTGAGACACTAAAAAGATTATACTTAAGCTCTTGCACATAGTACACATCTTCAAAATCTAAATTTCCAGTTTTGATTGTACCTTTACCAGAAATTTTGCCACGAAAACCACCTCCAAAGGTAACATATCCTCCATTGAATGATTGAAAATCTGAAAGATAAGACATGTTGCCTGTCATGTGCCTTGAACATCCACTATCTGAGTATCCTTGATCCTCTTGATTATCAATTGAATGTTCCTGCACACAAATAAGAGAGTCAGTTTTCTTTGGTGACCCAAGCCATTACTGACTTGGATCTGCCTCTTGCATCAATGAAGTGAAATCTTTTGAGAACAGTTGATGCAACATTGGATTTGAGAATCCAACATGCTGAGGCCTTAACAGCATTTGCCCTTTTTCCCTTAGCAGCAGAGTGAACCACATGCTTAGCAGCAGAGTCTGCTAACTTTGTAGTTGAACTCTTTGGTCTCCAAATTTGTTTATGGACCACTGCCTTTGTTTGAATGGGCCTTAGAACAGTTGTAGATGCATGTTTGAAAGTTGTTTTTGCATCCTTAGCTGTTGGTTTTGGGTTAACAGTCATCAATGGTCTAACCGTACCTTTTGTTCTACCCGTACCTTCTATTTGTACTGGCAGTACCTTTTTGTCTGTGCTAGCAGGACCTTTTGGTCCAGACTTGTTTGAGACTGTTCTGGGCTTTGTTCTATGAGTGTTAAAGTGAAAGTGAGTTTGAGGAGTTTGCCTTTTGTAGTTCACCCTATTGTTTTCATACCCAGATACCCATTGGTTGCAGAAAGCTGCAAGATGGTCAAAACTACCACATGTATAACAAGCTTTGTTATAAAAAGCAAAGTCATCACCTAGTTGGTGAGACTTAAGGCCATTCCAATTCCTTTGGTTGCCTTTGGGCTTGTTAGTAGTTCTATATTGTTCACAATATCTAACTGATTGCCTAACATGTTTAACATTGTTCTTAGGCTTGTTAGTGTTGTGATTGACTATCTTAGGAACCTTTGTTCCTACTTTCTTAACCACTACAGGTTTAGACATAACCTGTTCTTTATCATCATCACTATCAGTTGTACTATCCTCAACAACTATAGCATCTCCTTTCTTAACAAAGGACACCTTGCCCTGATAAAGTAAAGTTTTATCTAAACTTTCACTTTCTTTTTCTACCTTAAGGCTCTTAGCAGCCTTAGAACCATATTCCATTACTGGTTCTTGAAACTCAGCTAATCCTGTGTGTGCTAAATCAACACCTGGAGGTGAATGAACACCTCTATATGGTGGGGGGACAGACTTATATCCAACACCAGAATTGACCTTATCAGTTACTTGAGCTTCCCAAAGCTTATTGAATCCTTCTGAGGCATGTGCTAAGGCATCTACAGTTATATTAACATTTCCTTTTTCTCTTTTGTGTTTTGCTAGTGATTCATTCAGCACTTCAATACACTCATCTTTGAACTCTACATTTCTTTTTAATGCATTCATGTCATCAGTAAAAGTAGATTCATTTTTCTGAAAATGTAATATTTGTTTTTCTAGGACACCTACACATCTTTTATGATTGGCCAAATTATGAAGGGTATTAAGTAGCTCTTCCCTATGAGCATCAAATCTCTTTTTAATGTCTTCATAATTTTTAAGATTAGGACATGATTCAGTACAGTTTGGAATAGAATTTACCTCTGAATCAGAAAAGGCCATTAGAGCAAATTCATTGGCCATAAGAGCTGCATTTGGTGGCGCTTCCTCTTTATCAGCCATAGAGCTCCAATCATAACCAATACCATCAATAGCCAACATAGCCTTTGGCTCTTCAACAGTAACTTCCTTTCTCCTCCCTTGCTTATACCATGTGTTCCTATTTTCTTGCTTCCTTGGGCTTCTACATTCTTTAGCAAAGTGTCCCAACCTATGACAGTTGAAACATTCCACTTTCTCCTTATCAAACCCAGCAGTATCATTACCATTTATGGTAATCTGCTTCCCAGTTCTCTGCCAATACTTCTTAGCCCTCATGCTAAGCAAAGCAACCTGCCATTTAATATCCATCTCTTCCAAATCATCACCATCTACCTGCTCAAGGTCTTCATGGTTGAGAAGAGAACTATTTGATTGACTGGTTATAAAGGCATAAAATGTTGGATCTCCAAGTCCAGCAACATCCTTTTGTGAACTAGTAGAAGGACCACCATAACTAGCATTAGAAACACCTTCAACTTCATCTACCTCTTCAGACTTACCAATACTAGGAGATGACAAAAGTGCCACGTTCCCAGAACTAGTACCATAATTTCCACCCCTTTTCAGACTTTGTTCAACAATTTTAAAGTTGTTAAACAAATCATTGAGCTTCATTGTTTCAATGTCTGGTTTATTCATCCAGACAATGACATGAGTATGGAATTCATCAGGTAGACTTTTCAAAAACTTTATATTGAGATCTTCATTCTCAATATCAACTTTCAACACAGCTAACTGACTGACAAGCTTGTGTAACCTTGAAAACAGCTTATCAAGAGATTCATTGCTATTTGAAGTAAAATTTTCAAATTGTTGTTTCAGCAATATTTTTTGTGTTTTCTAGGTAGTTTCATTACCACCAAACCATTCACAAATCTCTTCAAAAAGAGTTTTTGAATCAAGATACTTGCTAAATGATAGCATCTGTTTACCAGGAATGGTCATGAGCAACAAGTTTCTTGCTTTTTGATCATTTCTCTTCTGTATCTTTTCTTCATTAGAAACTGGTCCAGTATTTCTTTTTCTAATTGATTTACCTTCAAGAATAACATCTGAGTAGCCTAGGGTGAAAGAATCACCATACATAATGATATCCCAAAGAGCATAATCTTGAACCATAAAATATTGCTCAATTCTCAACCTCCATAACTCAAACTCATTTTGTTTGATCATGGGAAACTTTGCAGCAATATTTGTTTGAGCATCTTGAACGTCCATTTCTGTTTCTTCTAATTCAATTATATCAACCTTGCTCTGATACCAACTGCGAGGACCTAAGATACACTATAAGGTGGTTAAACCTTGTGACTTTGTGTATGGTGATATATTGAGTTAATATGACTAAGAATGCGGAATCTTCTTAATCACACTTAGAAGGTTATATATGTTATGGAAATGGAACTATTATGTTTGTTACTTAACAATGAACAAAGAAAGTTTATCACCAAACGATTCAATATTATTCAAAATAATACGAGTGATCTTCACTATCACTAGGGTTACAAAACCTTGAATCTTATGTTCTTATGACTTGTGATATTGTTTTTGTTTGTTCTATGTTCTAACAGTTATGAGTTCTTGGTTTTAAAACACATACATGCATATAAAATCACTAGTCTAAGATCTCTTTTATAGTCCAAGAGATCTTTTACAATATTGCCTTTTAGTCTAATCAACACATGTCTTACAAAGGTCATGTCGAGCTAGCGTATGGAAGATTATGTCTTTCAAGTTGTTCAAATGAATTAATGAAAGCACATGCATCAACTTGTTGACTGAGAACATATCTAGATATTATTTTTGTATAAGAGTGACTCACACAAATAATATCTTCTTCAATCTTATCCTCTTAGCAGTAGGATGACTCACTGACCAGCAGTACCATTTTGCACTAACCGTACCTTTGAACTTGTACTAGCAGTACCTTCCTTGATCTTGGTCTAGCAGTACCTTTCTTGCTCTAGCAGTACCTTGATCTTCAACTAGCAGTAGTATCATACTTAGAGTATTTCCCGATACTTGTACTTCATGAATATTTAATTCCTAACAACTAGGAAATTTTACGGGTTGTTACATTACCTACCCCTTATTTTTGAATCTCGTCCCAAGATTCAGTTTGTTTTATCTTTTGGAAGATGTTAACGAATAGTCGATGAGTAAAGTTTAAAGTATTCAAGAAAAAACTTACGTATCTAATGTAGAATACTACTTGTCTAGGGAAAACGTACCAATTATTTGTTAGATGCAGTCAAATGACCCAAATAGTATGCTCTACCACGAGGTAGACTAAGATGGACTCCCGGGTTTGGGCTACTTCCTTCGATTGCTAGAGCTAGATTTTCTTGTTTTTGCCCAAGTGCTCTATTCAACCTAGGACACGCATTTTGGAGATGATTCGGGTTGTTACATTCATAGCATGCCCTTTGATTATTCCTTATGTTGCCTGCATTCCTTGGTGCTCTACACTGATCTGTAAAATGACTAAACCGATTGCAGTTTGTACACTCACGGCAAGGTGCAGACTCTAGGTGATGATAAGCACATCTAGCACACTTAGGATGTGGACCTACATATGCTCTTTGACCGGACCCAGTAGCCATAAAATTACTTGTTATCTTGTTGTCAATCATGGAGACCATCTGCTTGTTTGACTCATTCGTTCCCTTCCTTTTGTCATCGTTCCTTAAAATTCCAGTCCTAATCATCTCGTCTGTTAGAGTTCCAGCTCTCAGTATTGCACTCTGGATTGTAGACGGCTCAGTAGCTTTCACAGTCCCACGAATTTTGGGGACAAGATTGTAGATGTACCTTTCTGTTGTTCCCTTATCACGCTTAGAGTTAACTAAAGGTTAATCTATTTGTGTTTATGACTGATACAATGTATTTGATTAATTACAAGTTATAAGTAAAATGTAAATATAAAAACACAATGTTTATCAACGTTTAAATTCTTATTAAAAATCAATCAAAGAATCTATTACCCAAGTGTTTGCGGAACAAACACTTGGGATTGAATAGAAAAGGTATGGTGTCTCCTATCTAAACTCAAGCAATGCTTAAGTGGTAACAAATTCGACCCACTGAGCTATCTCAGGGATTGGTTACTCTTTGTAGGAGAAAAGGGGTATTGTGAAAGTCTAAGCTTTAATTGCACAAAATACCTAACCCACTTTTCTCCATCTGTTTGCTATTTATAGGCAAACATGTTAGAGTACTGAAAGACTAAAAATACATAAACAATAGGAAGGCGTGTCTGACAACTACAACAGTAGTTGTCATTTTCAAGAACCAATAGGATTGCGCCAAAAAGTCTTCGAGTGTCAGTCCTGACACTTCTTGACTTTTAGCCGCTTTAGGGATGGTTTGTTTCAGACCCCGATAAGACTTGTTCTTATCTCTTCAAAACCTTCCCACTTAATCCCGCCTTTTATTCAGGCTTTAGGTTCTTCAGTCATTCGCCTTCAGTCTTCAGTTATTGTTGTTGAGGAGACTGGGGTTCAGTGAGTTCTTGTCCAACACTCACTGAACCCATTACCTTCTTCTTTGGCTCAAGTAACACTTCAGGAAGTACCGCCTCACTGTGTGGTGAATCTTTCTTCTTTAGATTTGTCCTGAGCATCTTGAAGGTAACTCACTGAGTGACTGTTCACTCAGTGACTTAATTGTGTTTTCGGTTGATTAACACTTAGCGTAATTTGTATTCAAATCCTGTTTAAGGATCCTTGGGTACTGAAGGACCCAACAATCTCCCCCTATTTGGATATAAATTATGCTTAAGTGTTTTGATCAGTTATGAGTGAGCTAATGACTTCTGCTCATACTGAATGTACTAGAAAGTAAATAAGGACACTGAAATAACAAAACAAAGGAACATCATTTTATTAATTTCATTACAAGAGTCCTAACTACTAAACAATGTACAGGATAGTGGTGTTGCAGATACATTCAGTCAAACTTGTAACCAAGGGCTTCAAGCTTTGGCCTTTTGGATTCCAGCTCATGTTGGTCAGGATGTTCTTGGATCTTGATTCTCAGGTCATGACAGAACCTCACATTTTCAGGACTCTGTATTGTTTTAGGATAAAGCCTTCCAGAGATGGAGTGATATGGATCTTGCTTCAGGGCTTTCATCAGGCTTGTGACAACAACGTTTGACTTTTTGTGTATGATTGGACCCAATTCATCCAATTCAGTGATCCCAAAGTCAGAGAATTTAAAGGGATCATGAATTTCAAAGTTCCTCTTGTCAGGACCTCTGAAGACACTGATGATAGCAGGCTTGGTGTTCTGATGAATCTTTACATCAGTGATTGGTTCAGGTCTCAGTCTGCTTGTCATAACCCATTGGTACTTCTCAATTCTCTTTCTCCTTATCTCCTCATTCCTTTTCAACCTCTCTTCTCTTTTCTTCCTGAGAGCAGCCATCTCAGCATCCTGAGCTTTCACAAAGCTCTGACCACCTTTCCTTCCAGCAAGGTCTTTTGGCTCAATTCCAAGTTTCTCAGCCTCTTCTTTGACCACCTGGATGAGGGCAGACTTGTTCTGCCTTTCTTCCTCAGCATCTTTCTTCAACATCTCTTCCTTCTCCATGTGAGCCTGAATTTCAACCTCAGTGAGAAGTTGCATCACTCCATTGACCTCATAAAGGACCTTGATTGGTTCATCAGGGTCAGGCCTTCTTTCAGAGGAAGCAGGCACCAATATTGTAGATTCAGGATCAGTAGTGGTGAGAATACCTTTGCCTTTGTCTTGTCGAGATGATGATGGGGTTGTTTCAGGAATCTCCCCCTTAGTGTGAGAAGGAGGTTGTTCTTCAGTGACTTTCTCCCCCTCAACTGTTGCTGGAGCCACGGTGATAGCAAGAGTTGGAGTGCCCACTGAAGTTAAAGGAGCAGCCTGACCTTTGAAAGCCTGATAAATCTCAGTCATCATTGACTTGATGTCTAAGGTGTCCTGCTGAAGAGTTGAGACCTTAGCCTCAAGAGATGCCTGAGAAGCCTCTATTTCAGTCATCATATGCCCAATATTCCAGGCCAACGAATTTGAAGACTTAGCCCAAGATGCCAAGTGTGCCTTCAAAAGTACCAGAGAAGACTTGATGGAATCCACTGAAGAGCTGAGACCCTAAAGGTTAGAGGAGTTCAGCATGTTGACAACCTCAGTTAACTGAGTTGACTGTTGCTGAAAAGTCTCAGAAGCCTGAAGAATTTTCTTGTTGAGCTCAGGGCCATCTTTCACTGACTCTTGAATAGTTGCAACGCTCTTGGTGATGTTTGAGAGGGAGGCGTTGAACATTTTAAGATTCTGATCAAGAGTTGTCAAGTTGTAGGAAATCCCTGACTGTTGCTCATTTGCTTCTTCACGATAAGCCTCAACAGATTCCCTCAGGTTGACATAGTGAACTGCAGCTTCACAATGTTGGTCAAAGAGTTCATCAGTTAGCCCAGAGAAGAGTGCATTGTTGGCCTTCTACAAGAACTTGACCAGTTGTCTTTCAGTGAGAGGAAGAATGTTGTCATACTTCATGAGATTTGTTGGGCAGGATGATTCAGAGTCCGAAGAATGATCAGCCTGAGAAGCTGATTCTTCACCTTGTGGTGGAGAAGACTGATGCGATTGTACAGTGGGTTGAGCATCAGTCTCCATATCATCACCTGCCTCAAACACTTCTTCCTCACTTTCAAGAGTGAGCTCTTCATCAGATAAAAGAGCAGCCTAAAAATTCGCCATGGACTGAATCTACAACTGGGTTTGGCCAGGTCCTGACCCCGTCATAATAACTGAGTGGGTTTGCTCAGCCTGACATTTGGGGTCAGTTCCCGAGAGAAGGGATCCGCCTGGAGGGGTTGTGGGTTCCGTATCAGCGGGTGGTTTTAATCCCTCTGAGTCTTTGTCCCCCTTAGCGCCTTCAAGTACTGATGGGTGTTTTCCAGTACTATCATAAGGCACAGATTGTGATGGTTGGTGGTCCCCCTTCCCATCAGGGTTGTACTGCCCTTTTGGGGATTTAGGGTCCTTGACTCCCTGAGACTCTGAGTGTGATTTCTCAGAGCCGTGAACGGGATGTGATTGGGTGTGGGTCCCCTTCCCAGTTGAGTAGTGCTGCCCAACCGAGGATTCAGGACCCTTTTCTCCCTCAGGCCCTGATTGTGATTTGTCAGTGCCTTCATCGGATGTGAGAGGTTGAAGGTTCCTGACCCTACCAACTTGTGTATGTCAGTAGAGCCATGAGGAAACTGGGGTTTGCCCGAGGACACTGAGGATGATTTATCAGTGACCTCCGTTGGCGTTTGTTTTAGGGTTAAGAGGGTCTCAATGATGGGTGTCTCTGAGGTCTTGGCCATTGTTTCCCCTTCTGAGTGTTCGAAGGCAGAAGATCCAAGGGCGAGTGATTTGGGTTTAACCACCTTCTTGGTCCCTGCATTCTTTTTCTTCTTCTCCTGCTTTTCAGGAGAAGGAATGGGTGAGACAGCTTTGTCACCCTGAATGACTACCAGCATGTAGTTGGTCAGGGCGACTGGTTGTACCTCTGTTATGCCACTGGAATAATTGGCCTTGTGTAAGACGTCAGGTTTAGAACCTTGAGCGTCAGGCCTAATATAGTCAGGGCCAAGTAAGTCCTGAAGCACGCAGGAAATGAACCTAGGGTAAGACAAGTGTTTTTGCCTAGATTTCCCTGAGAGCTTGGCAAGGAGGTCACGGAAGATAATTCCTCCGATGTCAATTTTTCTACCCTCCAGGAGACTGAACACCATCAATTGTTGTGATGAGTTCAACTGCTCCGTGGAGGATTTATTACCTCCAAGGACCTGAATGACAAAAGTCATCAGGATCCTCCAGATAGGTGGGAACCAAGTTTTAATTATTGGTGCCTTTGCCAATAATGCACCTGGGGCCACTTCAGGTTGTTTGGGGTCATGTGGCCCTAGAAAAAGCAATTCTGCTTTAACTTCTTGGTCAGAGGGGTTGGGCGCAAAATTCTCAGCGAAATCAAGACCAGTGGCCTTGATGAAGGTTGAGTAATCAAGGGAGAGGGTCCTTCTCCCATTCATCACTGAGAAAGTGGTAATAGAGTCTTTGGTGTCCTCAGGGCTAGTTGCCACTGCTGTACACCAAAATTCCCTCAAGTAGTCATGGTATATGACTGAGGGGTCTTTGTAAATGCGGTAGCAAGAAAGCAGTTTTCTAGATACTTAACTACATTCTTGTACACCCAAAACTTTTGAAGATAGGCAAAATTACCTACCACATTGTTCTTGGTCATGTCTATGCCCTCCATGAGGAATTCCACATTTGGGGCGTATGTAATAGCATTAGAAGAAGCCATTTTTGTTGGGTAAGTCTGGGTAACAAAGATGGTTGGGGTCTCTAAAAGCTAAGAACACACACACAAAATTTTATTTTGAATGAAAAAAGGGGCAAGAATTTGCTTAGAATTTTTTAAAAAAATGTGTGTGTGTTTTTTGTTTGGGGGGTATTTATAGGGAAGTGAAGTGGAGGGTATTTTAGGAATTTAGTGGTTTAATATCTCAAAAGATATTTTTTGAAAACCGTTTCGCATAAAACTTTTGGGATCTGCATTAAATGCTTAACCACTCCACTATCCCTGTTTTGCGCAACTGTCAAGGCAAACAGTTGTGCCGTCTGCAAAAAGTAAAACTTGCAGAGTTGAGTCATCACATATCTGTTATGTGATTGGAGAGGCATTAAATGCCAAGTGGGAATGTGGTGGCCCATGAGGTGCATGCCAGAAAGGCAAAAGAACAAATATTCTTATATTAAATAAGAATTCAGTTACCAACCTCGGACATTTACTAACTAGATACTTAGAGCATTTAAGTTAGCATTGAATGTCATCTGAGGGCCCTGAATGACTTTTCATTCAGTGAACCTGCTTGTTCAGGACTTGGGTTTAGTTCCTGATGGTTCAAGGGTTCAGGAACTTGGGTTTAGTTCCTGAGGTTCAGTGATCCTTTTCACTGAGGAACACATTGAGTCAGGGACCTGGGTTTTCAGAATTTACACAAGGTTGGATGGATTCAATCAGTGGACTGAATCTCAATATCCAACATTCCTAATTCAGCTTTCAGTCTTGTGAAAGTTGGTTCATCCAATGGTTTGGTGAATATATCAGCTAGCTGATATTCAGTAGGAATGAAGTGTAATTCAATGTCACCATTCATGACATGGTTCCTGATGAAATGATATCTAATATCAATGTGTTTTGTTCTCTGATGAAGAACAGGGTTGTTTGAGATGGCAATTACACTTGTGTTATCACAAAAGATGGGGACCATCTTGTACTGAATTCCATAGTCACTGAGTTGACTTTTCATCTAGAGTACATTTGCACAATAGCTTGCTGCTGCAACATATTCAGCTTCAGCTGAGGACATGGCAACTGATTGTTGCTTCTTAGCACTCCAACAGACTACTTTCCCACCAAGGATTTGGCAGGAGCCTGAGGTGCTTTTTCTGTCCATGTTGCATCCAGCATAGTCAGAGTCTGAGTATCCTTTGAGATCAAAGCCTGAACATTTTGGATAGTATAATCCACGGTTTGGAGTACCTTTCAGGTACCTGAGTATCCTTTTCACAGCTGTGAGATGAGATTCTCTTGGGACAGATTGATATCTGGCACATAAGCACACTGAGAATTGGATGTCAGGCCTTGATGCAAGTAGATACATCAGTGATCCTATCATTCCTCTGAAGAGAGTTTGATTCACTGGTTTACCAGTAAGGTCAGGACCAAGGTTGTTTGGTGGTACCATGGGAGTTTTGACTGAGGCACAGTCACTGAGCTCATACTTCTTTAGTAGGCTCCTGACATACTTCTCTTGACTGATAGAGGTTCCTTTATCAGTCTGCTTGATTTGCAGTCCAAGGAAGTAAGTCAGTTCTCCCATCATGCTCATTTCAAATTTCTTTGCCATCAGTTTTTCAAACTGTTTGCAAAGTTTATAACTTGTTTAGCCAAAGATGATGTCATCAACATATACTTGTACAAGTATGACATCATTATTTGTCCTATAGATAAACAATGTGTTGTCTATCTTGCCTCTGACAAATTTGTTTTGGATCAGGAAGGCTGAGAGAGTTTCATACCATGCCCTGGGAGCTTGTTTCAGTCCATAAAGGGCTTTGTTAAGCTTGCAGACATAGTCAGGAAACTCATGGCTTTCAAATCCAGGAGGTTGCTGAACATAAACTTCTTCTTTCAGTGACCCATTTAAGAATGCACTTTTAACATCCATTTGGTACACCTTGAAGTTCATGTAGGTAGCAAAGGCAAGGAAGATCCTGATGGCTTCCATCCTTGCCACTGGTGCAAATGTTTCTTCATAGTCAATGCCTTCTTGTTGGTTATAGCCTTTGGCTACAAGTCTGGCCTTGTTTTTAATGACTATGCCATTTTCATCAGATTTGTTTTTGAATACCCATTTCATGCCAATGACTGAAACATCTTCAGGACACTTGACTAAGGTCATTACCTTGTTTTTGTCAAATCGTTCCAGTTCATCATGCATGGCCTGAACCCAACTTGGATGATTAAGTGCTTCCTTGACACTTTTGGGTTCAATTGTGGAGATGAAGTCCACAAATAGGCATTCATTGGCTGAGGCTGCTCTCAGTTGTGCAGCCATGCTTCTAGTAAGCATGCCTTCAGTAGGCTCACCAATTATATTGACAAGTTCTATATCCTGAGACCTAATCCAACTGTCCTGAGGTCTTGGAAACTGATTAGAACTTGTAGAGGCCTGATGGGTAGGGTCAAGATCAGACACATGATGATCTTCAGTATCATGAGTGTCTGAGTGGGTTGACTCATCACTGTGATTGTTTGGTTCCTGAGCACTTTGTACAGACTGAATGATTGCATCAGTATTTCTTTGTGCTTCAACAAACTCAGTGATGGTTGGGTAAGGAAGGTTGTGAGGGATGATGTAATAGAAGATGTCAGCATTTGCTTGGTACTGAGTGGAAGGACCATTTTCAGGATGATGTTCATCAGGAGGGTATCTTGATGAATCATCAATGCGTATCTCTTCTACTGAGGTGTTAGAGACACTGATTACATCAGTGCTCTCATCAAATGTAACATGGAATGTTTCCTCAGTATGCTGTCTCCTAGTGTTGAACACCCTGAAGGCCTTTGAGACAAGTGATTATCCTAGGAAGTATCTATCATCAGCTTTGGCATCAAATTTTCCTAAGTGATCCTTGTGATTATGAATAAACACAGGACACCCAAAGACATGAAAGTAGCTGATGTCAGGGATCCTTCCCTTGAATAACTCATAAGGAGTTTTGCTATGTCTCTTGACAATGATGGATCTGTTTTGTGTATAATAGGCAGTTTTGACTGCTTCAGTCCAAAAGTTTTTGGAAAGGACTGATCCATTTAGCATTGTCATGGCTGCCTCAATGAGTGTTCTATTTTTTCTTTCAGCCACACCATTTTGTTAAGGTGTGTAAGGAGAAGAAAAATTTAGGGAAATTCCTTTCTCATCACAGAAACATTCAAGTTCATAGTTTTTGAACTCTGTTCCATTGTCAATCCTAATCTGTTTGACCTTGATGTCATTTTGATTTTCAATGTTCCCGACAAAGGACATGATTGTTTCAGCTGCCTGACTCTTTTTGATCAGGAAGTATACCCAAGTGTATCTTGAGTACTCATCCACAATGACCAGAGTATACTTCTCATCGTTAATGGATCTAGGACTTATGGGTCCAAAGAGATCCATATGGAGAAGATGAAGGCAGTTCCTGATGGAAAAGTTAGTTTTGGTTTTAAAGGATGCTCTATGATGTTTACCTTTTACACAGGCAGAGCATGGTTTATCCTTAGAAAACACAGGTGATGGTGGGCCAAGGACCTTGTTTTGTTTTACAAGGTTGTTTATGTTTTTGAAGTTCAGGTGGGAGAGTCTCTTATGCCAAAGCCAGTTGAGGGTTTCAGTGGCCTTAGTAAAGATATAAGTTCCATTCTGAGTTAGACTGGACATGTCCAACACATAAACATCATGTCTTCTTGGTGCAATAAGGACAACTACCTTATTAGCATTGAAGATGATTCCTTGCTTATCATCAAACTGAACTATGTATTTTGCATCACATAGTTGACTAACACTGATCAAATTGTACTTAAGGCCATTTACATAAGCTATCCTAGTAAAGACTATACCATTATAGTTTACTGAACCATAACCTTCAGTGAGACAAGATGAGTTATCAGCAAATATCACCTTGGATCCTGACTCTTTTACAAATTTGTGCAGATATTCTTTCACACCAGTCATACTCCTTGAATATCCACTATCTAGATGCCAAACAGGTTCCCTGGTATGTTTCTGCACAAACAGTAAACTGAATTAGTTCCTTTCTAGGATACCACCTTTTGGTGGGTTTGACTTGATTAGCCTTAATGATTGATGCATGGTTAGCGGTTGAATGGGCTGAGCTACCACAAATTTTGCATTTCATTGCAGAGGTGGACTCAGTGGTCTGAGAGGATGGTTTGGGGACTCCTCTTCTATTTTGAATGACCTTCTCATGTATTGAGGTGTCATGAATGGGATCTCCACATATTTTACAACAATTGTCCATTAGACAATCCTCAGGAAGATGGTCATTAAAGCCACAGTGAGGGCAAGGTGCAAAAGGCTTTGCCTTTTGTTTCAGTTTCTGCTTTGAATCAGATGGATACTTAAGAGCTTGAGCTTTAATGTTTGCCATCTTAGGTGTGGCTATGTATGATAGGTGATCAGAGGTCCTGTGATCTTCCTTTTTGCATATCTTGCAGTAAAGGATTCTAAAACAATCATCAGAGGAATGATTGGTATAGTGACACAGCTCACACTTTAGCAGAGGTTTTGAGGGTTTGGGTTTGGGTTTGGGTTTGGTGGTACTTGAGGAAGCTGATTTGGGTTCCTTCTTGGATTGAGAAGGTTTCTCAGAAGATTCAATCTTCTCACTCAGCTTCCTGACCATTTCAGCCAACTGATCAATTTTTGAATCAGGGCTTTCAGCTTTTACTTCAGAAGGGACTGAAGTTGATGAGTCATCAGTATTTACTGAGACTTCAAGGCTTTGCCTTTTTAGGATGGTTTTTCCCAATCCTGGATTCTCCTTTGGAGAATACTGAGAGTAGACCAATGGTGGGAGGTCTGAGCTTGGTGTAGCACCCTGAAGGATATTCAGTGGTGGGAGTGGTGGATATGATTCTGATTCAGGCTCACTTACTAACTCAGTACTACTGAGTTGGTCAGAGAGTCCAAGCATATTTTTCATGGCCTGACTTTCAGGAAGCAAGATCTTTCCAGTCTCAAAGTTTGGTAACTTACTGACTGGGTTGTCCCTGACAATCCAGTCATTTGACTTGGGAAGCATTTCTTGCTCAAATGATATGCCAGCTGGAATAAAGGTCATTTCACTGTGACTCTCACTGGGGGTATCAGTGTGATGGTCAATTCCTATGGTTTTCCTAGGAATTAAACCCACAGTATCAAAGACCTTGGGGTTCTTTTTAGTCCAGCCTTGAATGACAGCCTTTTCTTTGTTAAGTTCAGTTTGTAGGGCTTGGTTTTGTTTCAAAATTTCAGTGTTCTGAATTTGTAGAGTAATTGTTTCTAATTTGGCTTGTTTCAGTACAAGCAATTCATCTCTACATTTATTCAATTCTGACACAATATTGTTATATTTTGAAAACAGGTTAAGCCTTTGTTCTTCAACAAACTTAAGATCTACACAAATATAATTCATGTAAGACTGCCAATCAGAATCATCATCCATAGAAAGTAAAGTGTTTACCTTCTTCATGGTGATGTTTACCCACTCTCCATTCCTTGCATGGCTTTTCCCAACAGCCACCTGATCACCTTCAGAGAGTGCCATCAGTGCACTCACTCTAATTTCCTCATCTTCTGAGGATCATATGCTTCAGCTACTAAAACCTTGTTCTTTGTCTGAACAGGTTTGGATGTTTGAGCAGCCTGAGACATTAAGGGATTAGTTTCAAGAAGTGCAAGTTTAGCCTTAGCTTTCCTATATTTTGCTTCAAAGTCTTTTTGACCCTTGTTTTGAAATTGTTGGGTCGACTGAAACATTCTAGGTTGAAACTTGCTAGTTCCTGAGGAACTGTTTCCTGAAAATTTGTAAGAGGGTTCTGAGATGGTTTTAGAATAACAGTCCCTAGCAAAATGACCCTTTTTACCACACTTAAAGCATTCAGTGGTTTCATTTACTTTTGCTTTAGAAAAGTTGGACTGATTTCTTTTGATGAAACGTTTTGAACTAGCAAGGAGTGCCCTCTCTTGGAATTCCAAGTTTAAATCATTTAGGTACTCATCACTAGTCCTTTCATCAATTTCATCCTCAGAATCCTCTTGAAAATCCTGCACAACACTACTAGTATAAAAGGCAGTTGATATGGGTGTGGAGGTCAAGGCCTTTTTGGACTCAAGAGCCTTTGAGTCTGGGTATCTCCTTGAGATTAAGTTGTCTTCATAGACAAACTTCCCATAGATCTCAGGGAGCTCAAGGGTCTGAATGTGATTAGCATTCCTGAGGCCTTGTGAGAAGTTTAGCCACTTCTCAGGGAGACTGTTAACAAAGCCAACATTTGTCTCATGCTTAGACAACACTACACCATCATTTGATAGTTCGTTTATCAAAGTCTTGTATCTGGTATAAGTATGTGAGAGACTTTCAGAGTCCTTTGCCCTGAAAGTATTGTACTCAAGTTTCAGGTCCTTGACCCTGTTTTCCTTCGTATCTGAGGGACCCTCAAAGCTATTGACCAAGTCATCCCAAGTTTGCTTGGCCGTTGAACAGTTGATGACTGATTTCATTATATCGTCAGGAAGACATGATATAATGATGCTTTTCAGGTGTTGGTCTTGATTGACCACCCTCCTCTCATCAATGGTCCATTGAGCCTCAGGCTTGTTTGGTCCTTCAGCAGTCTTTGGGACATAGGGACCATCTTTGACACAAGTGATGTAGTATGGTTCCATACCAGTCAAGTAGCAAAGCATTCGCTTTTTCCACTTGCTAAATTTACCAGCTTCAAGTCTGGGTGCAACAGCTGAAAAGCTTCCACCCTTTTTGTCGACTAGCTGGGGCACATTAATATCAGCCATAGTAGGATCTTGGTTTTAAAAACCTTGAGCACTCTTGGTTATTTTTGAAAGATTTTATAATCCAAAGGCTCTGATACCACTAGTTATTCCCTTAACACGCTTAGAGTTAACTAAAGTTTAATCTATTTGTGTTTATGACTGATACAATGTATTTGATTAATTACAAGTTATAAGTAAAACATAAATATAAAAACACAATGTTTTTCAACATTTAAATTCTTATTAGAAATCAATTAAAGAATCTATTACCCAAGTGTTTTGCGGAACAAACACTTGGGATTGAATAGACAAGGTATGGTGTCTCCTATCTAAACTCAAGCAATGCTTAAGTGGTAACAAATTCGACCCACTGAGCTATCTCAGGGATTGGTTACTCTTTGTAGGAGAAAAGGGGTATTGTGAAAGTCTAAGCTTTAATTGCACAAAATACCTAACCCACTTTTCTCCATCTGTTTGCTATTTATAGGCAAACATGTTAGAGTACTGAAAGACTAAAAATACATAAACAATAGGAAGGCGTGTCTGACAACTACAACTGTAGTTGTCATTTCCAAGAACAAATAGGATTGCGCCAAAAAGTCTTCGAGTGTCAGTCCTGACACTTCTTGACTTTTAGCCGCATTAGGGATGGTTTGTTTCAGACCCCGATAAGACTTGTTCTTATCTCTTCAAAACTTTCCCGCTTAATCCCGCCTTTTATTCAGGCTTTAGGGCCTTCAGTCATTCACCTTCAGTCTTCAGTTATTGTTGTTGAGGAGACTGGGGTTCAGTGAGTTCTTGTCCAACATTCACTGAACCCATTACCTTCTTCTTTGGCACAAGTAACACTTCAGGAAGTAACGCCTCACTGTGTGGTGAATCTTTCTTCTTTAGATTCGTCCTGAGCATCTTGAAGGTAACTCACTGAGTGACTGTTCATTCAGTGACTTAATTGTGTTTTCGGTTGATTAACACTTAGCGTAATTTGTATTCAAATCCTGTTTAAGGATCCTTGGGTACTGAAGGACCCAACACTCTCGATCCTCTTTGATTCAAGGGTAACCAGATGAGGAACTAGTTTAGCTAACTCGTGAAATTGATCTGTGTAGGCTGCATGACCAGCTCCTATCATAGCGTGATGCCAGAGTTCACCTTCCAGCTTCTGCATTTCATTTTCCGGGCAGTATTCCTCTTTCAGTAGTGCCTTAAAATCCTTCCATGTCATACCTACAGCGGCTTCTCTTCCTCTGGCTTGAATCTGTGTGATCCACTATGTTAACGCCTTTCCTGACAGCGCACGCTGAATACTTCACCTTCTGATGTGTTCCACAGCTACTGATGTCGATCACTGACTCCATCTTTTCGATCCATCGGGTATACTCCAATGCACCTCCTTTTCCGTCAAACTCCATTGGTTTGCATGCCATAAATTCCTTATACGTGCATCCAGTTGTGTGGTTGTTAGCATCATTCCCACCTACACCATTGGTGTCGTTATTTCTGCTTTCGTGGCTTCCCGAGTTGTTGATATGATTGCCAACTTGGGTGATAATAGTAGGAAGTAAATTTTGAAGTTGTTGAGCGATGATGGCGGCAAAATCAGGATTTCCACCGTCGTTGTTTTCGTTGTTACTAATGTCGCGGCCACCTCCTCGACCTCCACGTTCACTAGTCCTTCCACGGTTAACGTTACGAGCTGATCTCCTTGATGCCATTGTCTCTGCATGGAAGGACATTTAGCGAACATCAGAGATGAGGGAAAAGTCGTTGATTATCCATTCTATACTTAACGTTCTCACGAAAACCCCGTCACTACTTGTCATCCTAAAGGGGTGCCAATGTCGATTAGCGTACGCATGATTACATATGTCCACGTGAGTCGTGATGCACTTATAATTATGTTGGCCACCATAATTATACTTACCTCCTTTCACACGTGTACATATCACCAAGCATACATATCTCGACGTTACTTAAATGGTGAAAGAGTAGGGTGATTATCTCTCAAAAAATCCTCGAGTGAATTCATCAAATTTCTGCGGCCGAGTGATAACCTTTATTTAACTTAATCCCATGTCTCATCAAACAAGAACTGTCATAAGATTAAGTTAAATAGCTAGTTAGCACTGAGCTCCACACTTTTGATGTCTTGACCAAATTCTGGGATTTTTCCCTAAAAAGTATCCTCAAGAGAAATCTCATTTTTGAGCAAAATCATCAAATTTTTCAGCGGCTAAGTGATAACCTTTATTTAACTTAATCCCATGTCTCATCAAACAAGAACTGTCACAAGATTAAGTTAAATAGCCAGTTATCACTGAGCTCCACACCTTTGATGACTCGACTAAATGCAGAGATTCCCCTATCGGTGCAGATACTTATAACATTCAACAGCGATCACATAAATGGGAAAAGTTCTACGTATGTAAGGCGATAGGGATAAGAGTCTCAATGTATATAGTAGTTATAGTCTAGGCTCCTAAATGCAAACTAGTTCTCTATAACCAAGGCTCTGATACCAATCTGTAACACCCCCAAATTACCGCAGCGGAACAGTAGAGTCAAGGGGTATTACTTCATAATATAGATTAAGGTATAGAAAACGACCTCTAAATGAGACGTTTTAAAATGTTACCATTTGAATTATTAAAATCAGAGTTATGACAATAAGTTCCAAAGTATAAAGTTACATAGATGTTTCGAATGGTAAAAGATAATGATATGGGTCTCCAAGTATGCAATTGACTCTAGAATCCATGCATCCACTATCGCCTTATTAACCTAAGATAAACATGCTAAAAGTGTCAACCAACGGTTGGTGAGTTCATAGAGTTTAGTTTGACTATAAAGCATTTGAATAAAGATTCTACAGCAAATGCCTTGTAAATCCACTTAGTCCCAAGCCCCGCCCATACAAAACTTGAAACCTGTGTGTTTACAACTCACTGCTAACATAGTATGAATATCATGAATCATCCAAATAAATGGACTTCCAACATCGCCATGTCAGGATATGTGACTGCACCCAATTTAAGGGTCTACCGACATAGCCATGTCAGGATATATGATTGCACCCAATTTAAGGGTCTACCGACATAGCCATGTCAGGATATATGTCTGAATCGAATCTAGTCACAGTTATCAATAGAAATAAAGAATAGTGAAATCAAGTTTGTATGCAAGTATTAAGTAAATACAAATAGTGTATGTAAATCAAGCGAGTAAATTATTTCTGAGCATGTATCTCCCCCAAGTAGTTTAAATCAAAACATATAAAAGTAGGGGCTATGAAATCTCACCTTAGCTGTAAGGTCAAAGTAAAGTTATGTCAAAAGTATCACGGGAACGGCTCCAACACACGACCTGAATAATAGGGAAGTATGAGATTTCGATGGTTTAAGATTGACTTGATGTGAATAATGATTGTGAAAGATATCGGATAACGAATCGGTTCGTGATAAAAATGATTTGACATGCTTAAAATGCTTAAAGTTCAAAAATAATATTATATAAAATATTATCATGTTTTTAGGTTTATTGATTCTATAATATCGTCCCTTCAAAAGTTGGTAGATGATAAGTTATGCGTTTTCGTTAAAAGTTACGTTTATGTAAATATAAACGTGACGTTCGTTATATAATTCGTACGTATAGAAAAATGGATTCTTAAGTATGAAAAGGTATAAAACAATTTATGTATGTGTATATAGAATGATTCACAGTTTGATCCTTGAATTTTCATAAAGTTACATTTTTAACCCTAACAGTGAGGTATTTGCACCGTTAGTCCCTAGTTAGAAAATAATTACATTTTATGTCCAAAAGGGTCAAGTATGACATTTTAAGACTTGTAGTTACTGTTTATTCAATTTCTACCCAATATTTATAGAAATGAAAATTTAGTACTTAGTTATACAAAAGTTACAATTTAAACCCTAATAGTAATTATGTTTTGCAAAACTAGTCCAAAATTTACAAAAAGGGTTGGAAAAGAATTCCGAGAGTTTTACAAACTTAATAAAGCTTATTCAAGTGATTTCCAACTGCTTATAATACCAAGTGCTTATTTTTAAGCTAATGGGCTTTAACGATTAAAACTAAAGCCCATTAGTGATTTTCGATCCGAGGGTTTTTAGGACTAAGTGGGCCTATCTTGGGCTTGTTTGATGAGCTTGAAAAATGTTACAAAAGACCTTATAGCCACAGCTTATCGAATAAGCTTAAAATGTGCTTATTGGGCTTTTTAGCCCAATCGGCAATTATATAGAGTTTTTTACTGTTCTAATGAGCGATAGGTTTGTAGCTTTTAAAGAGCTTATAACAGCTTATGAGAGGAAACTTAAAACATCAACTTGTTAAATGAGCTTGTAAAGAATCGGTATGAACAATAAAAATGATATGGTGTGTGTATGATTTCGAATTTATTGGTCCATTTCTTACGTCGATATAACATGGTTACAAAATGTGAAAATGACATATTTAACGTGTTATATGTAATACAATTCGATATAAGTAAAAACGAGGTACGATAAGTAAAGAACGAGTATGTAATTGTCGAGTATATGTAAAACACAAGTTCTTAGCCATCCTTTGAGGAGGTCATTGCATAAAGCGTAAAAATACATAAAGGAAAGCGTATATAATGCATAAAAATGAAATATACGTTCGAAATAAATATGAAACAATGCATGGTGAAATAAAATGGTTATAACGATATGACAACCCGCTATTTTACAGGTCAATACTATTCAATAAACTCAAATTACTCATTATGACATTTACTTGAGAACAATTTACGTATAACTTTTTACTTGAATCAATGTAAAATTTAGAATACATTTCAAGTGCACTAGGACTTTAGGCTATATTTAGTCTACAACATCCCAATACCTTGCTCCTACTCCGGTTCAAAATTTTAAACCCTAGGACAATTCCCTTTTTATTTATTTACGTTTATTAAGTTAACAAACGCTTTTCGCTTTTTAAATGAACAATGCACCCGACACTCCTAACAATTATTTTTAATACACTCTCACACTCACTAAATTAATACAAAAGTGCCAAAAATTATTTTATCACATTTTTATAATCCTTTTACTAAGCTCACTTAATTATACGTATTTAAAATTAACCGCAAAAACTATTAACCAATACCTATTTATAATACCCAATACATACAATATATACACTTTTGTACAAGATTTCCGTAATACTTCCATATTAGGGACATATTACCCCCCCCCCTTAAGCCATAATAATTCCTAGTCAAGATTTTCTACTTACATAATTACTAGACAAGTAGAGCAAAACATGGAGTTGTAAAACCATTTGGAGGCTTGACTAGAAGTCTTGTCTCCCCCCCTCCCCCCCCTCCTAGCCATAATCGGCTACAACATCACCAAGCCACTCTTATTTTATTTTTTTTCATTGACTAACTATTGAAACATGGACTTTCTTGAAAAGAGATATCTTGAGCAATCGGAGAAGCACTTTGATAAACAGATTTGATCTTGACCGACTCAATTAAGGTATTAGTCTTTGTTCTATTAGACAACAAAGATCGAAACATGGACTTTCTTGCTATATATATATGGAAGACCTAGCCCCATTTATGTACATAGCACAAGAAGAAAAAGAAAATAAAACACCTACTCATTCTCCCATAAAATTTGAGCCACCAAGGAGCAAGGAAAGAAGGAAGGGTTGTTTTGGGCTAGTTCAAGTATCTATTAGGGCTCAATTGTGTTGCTAAGGGGTTTAGGAGTATTGATTTTGGGTTAATCAAGTAAATCATCTTCTCATTTCACTAATCACTTCAAGTAAGTTATCAAACTAATTTTTATACCTTTACACTACTTAGAGATGAGCTATTATATTGCATGGTTGCATGTGTATTAGTATCTCTTGTAAATGTTTGTAAAATTTTCTTAAAACATATCTAGTTGACAACAAGTTACAAGGTCATAAACTTTCATTTCTATGAGTTCTTGAGTTTCCTAACACACTTGATAATAATGTGGTAGATTTAGAGTAGTTGTGAGGTGATTGGAAGTGATTTGGAATAGCTTGAACACTAGAAAAATGCACTTTGAAACATCCTTAAATAGAGCTGTCCCATTTTGCCAAATCTGGAATAATCAGTAGGATAGGAGTAATTTTGGGCTAGAGATTCAGAAAATATACTCAAAAACAAAAACATGTCCGCTTGAATGGATTAAAACGGGCTTATAACGAAGGAGATACACTAATTTTAATATAGACGACGAAAACAAATTTCTGAAAAAGAACAAGCTGTTGAGGGTTTTTCAAAGGGTAAAAACGGGCATTTAAAGCTAACTAAATATTCTGAGATACTAAAAATATGTTAGTACCCTTAAATACGAACTCGGGGATATAAAGAACTTAAGAAACGGAGCTAAAACGACCAAGATAGATAGATTTGAATTATGACGAAAACTGGCCAAAACCAACGGCGCAAACTGAGAAACTTTTCTAAGTGTCAAAACTGTTTTCCCATGTGACCATGTTTAACCCCGTTTTTCTCATACATAGGTTCTTTTATGGAAAAATGGCACTAGTAGGTAAAATAAAGTTCACCTGGCCTAGATTCCAAAAAGTCCAACCGTTCGTCAAATGGATTTATAACGAGTAACTTATGACCTCTCAAACTTCCCCGAAAACTGCCCAGAAACTATAAAAACAGCCTGACCACCTAACTTTATGGCCATAAAAGTGTGGGATCGGGATCCGAATGGGCTAAAAGTCAGTGTTAGCTTTTGTAGACCTTACTATATACTTTCTAAATCCACTGAGTTGGGTCAGTAACACTTAGTAGAAACTGTTTTACGGCTAGCTTTACTGGGTCACTTGGTCATTTCCAGAAATCCAACAAAGTGTTAATTATTGACGTAAAACTTTATTTTTCTCAAAAGTCACTTAGAAGACTATCGTAGAATGTTGTTAAAGCGTAACGGTGATTTTTCTAAAATACTTATTAGTAAGATAACCCTACTTAAAGTACGAGACAAACTAATTACGCGTTATTTCCGAGGTATTTTATACTTAATCATTGAACGAGTTGTCATAACCATATTTTTTACGTTAAATGTTGCAACAAACATGTACAAGTGATAATAGCATATGAACTTGCATGCACGACCTTGTTTTCAAACCTAAGACATGGTACTTATTTAGGTTGCGGTTAGAGTTATCGGACCACTATTCACAGTTTACCATATTACTAATCGAGATTTGATAACTAAGGTGAGTTTCATAGCCCCGGTTTTTACATATTTGTACATTATTTCTAAACCCTCGGGGTGGGAATACATTGCTTATTTTTCGGACACAAGTACTAAAAACCGTTACTTTGCCTAAGTTACCGCATTGCCATTAAAGTCCCCTTGAATCATGAACCGTTAATTACTTGTAAGCGCGGATGCTATGAATAGATCTATTTGGGTTAACACCCCCGTCCGAGTTGGTCGCTCCAACCTGTCAAACGGACGCATATCATTCGGATTATTTTCGAGTGTCTGGCAAACACTTAGTTGGGGCATTGATTATTATTATGCTTGATTGCATACCATTTCGTTGAGCTTCGGGGTCATGAGCTTAGGGCACTATATATTATTTTTGGCTATGACGTTATATTTGTTGTGATTGTCATGCTTCTGAAATCTTGTAGTCCGCACTTTACTTGTTTACTTAAACCTATGAACTCACCAACAATTATGTTGACTTTTAGCGTGTATTCTCAGGTAACTAGACGATAATAATTACCTATGTATGGAGCATACTAGAGTCACATTTTGAAACGCTGATTGCGTGGTTTTGTAACCTTACAACAGGTTTTACCTCTCGAGGGATCTCAAGAGGCTTACAACCCCACCAGGCAGTGTACCTGACCGATGTAGTATAGTGTAGTGGTAAGTACGGGGGATTGATCGTTCTCCACAGGGAATAGTGTTCGTTAGGTGTGAAAGACTACTCTAATTAGGTCTAAGGGTTGAGGAAGATTCTTTTTATGTTTTTATATTTTTTTATGAAAGCAAGTAAAATCTCGGTTTTGAAGGAGTGGGCGGAATTAGTTGCTAGTCAACTAACCCAAAATTACTACGGATGCAAATAAAATAAATAACTGAAAATAAAATGTGGTGAGAAACTTATGTGTAGAGAAATGTGTTTACTTAGATTTCCTTACTCCCTAACTATCTTTTACCGGTTAATTAGTGTGTATTAGTCGCGTGGATGACGGGTGTATTCCTTAATACCATTCGTGGGGTGGCGTACTTACTTCCCCAACTCTACAAGCTCCTACTTCACTCCTATGTCGAGCCGGCTAGGAAGCTCCTAACATGGGATCACTAGAATTCGCTTGTGCATTAAATACAACCATAAAAACCTTTAGTACGCATTTGGTTCATGTTTCTTAAGACGTTCAAGCAAGTTACCGAATAGGAAGTTAGCCAGTTTTCTTAAGCCTAACATAGATAAACAATCATCCAATACAACTAACAACACACTAACAACCAATAATCAATAGCTAGGTTTCATTAGATCTAAGCAAACACAAGATAAATTTAGCCTAACATGTTAAACAAAAGACAAGAATAAGATAGAATCAAACAACACATAGACATATTGAATGATTAATTGATAACTTATCTTTCAATGAAACATGGAAGATCTCAAGGCAAAAAGCCCTGAAAAAGTAGCTAAAATCGTCTTAGGGTTTTATCCCAAAATTCCACACACTAAGCTCTCTCTTAATGACAAAAAATTAGAAAACTATATATAGATTTTTGGATCTGACGGCGTCACCTTATGGAGTGTGACGCCGTCACCTCGCCGCTTTTAGGGTTCCCGGATGACCTTCTTGACGCCGTCCCTCTTTAGCTCTTCAAAAATCCATTCTGGCTTATCAAGGCTTGACGCCGTCTAACCATGAACGTGACGCCGTCCCCTTATGATTTAAGCCGTGACGCCCTCGATCAAGTTAAAGCGTGACGCCGTCAGAATTCACATGCTATTTCACTGGCCCGTCATGAGTAAATTTCACATCCAACTTTTCTTGCCAAGGCATGACGCCGTCCCATGTTAATTGTGACGCCGTCAAGAGTAACTTTTAGCCGATTCTTGAGACTTTGCCGTTTTCTTCACTTTAATGCTCCAAAAACGTCCAAAATGCCTCCTTTTCCAGATTTCTCCTCAAAAGTACCTAAAATGACAAAAGGAACGATTTAGGGCAATATTTGATCAAATAAATGCGATTTCGGGCTCAAATGACCCCTTAAAAGCGGTACACTTTTCGCCTCATCAAATACCCTTACACTTGAGACTTGCTTGTCCTCAAGCAAATGCGCTTTTATTCTAATCAAAATACAAGATAGGGGTCATTTAATGCAAACATAAAAGTAATTACAATAAATAATCGTTCCACTTCAATCATAATAAGCACGGAGATTACACACTAGCACCTCACAAGTAGTGTTTAGATACTCACATCTCTCAAGTGTCATCAAAATAAATCTCATAAATGAAAACGGAAAATATCTCTCACTACCTGTCATAGCAAATAGATTACCATAGGCTTGGGAAAGGATCGAAAACCTCCTCCACTAGGCGTAAGCACCTAAGATAAACTATCAAAGAGGGCTTTTAAATGGGTTATAACGTTAGGTGTAGGGAAAAGGAAAACACGGTTTTGTTGGATAAGGGATATTTTACTGGTGGCGAGTTAAAGATCTTGATTAATTACATGTACTATACAATGTTGCTAAGCCCAGACTCGACTCAATTTTAAGCTAGAAACAAAATAACAAAATAACAAAAACATAAAAATAAACATAAAATGAAACGGGATGGTAGTCCGTATGTTTTTTCTATTTTTCATTTTCTCATTTTTTTGTGTTTTTCTTGATTTTTTTTTTTTTTTTTTTTTTTTTTTCATACACTCTTGCCCTACCATCCAAAATAATACATCATAGGGGCATTGCATTCCCCTTACACTTGAATTTTTACATAACTTTACAAATACTAATCTAATGACTCGAATTAAGATAATTGAAAAACTTGGAGTACTTTTAAAACATTTAGCACATATGGGGGTAATAAATGATGTTCTTCCCCATTACTCCATTACACTAGTACTTTACCCATGAGTCCCAATCGTCCCAAAACAATATGTACAAGGATATGACTCGACTTAGCAACCATGTAATCAACTAGATAATTAACTTGGGTTTAAACAAATGTTGTAACAATAATGCACTAAAAATGAGTGCATACAAGGTAGGCTAAGGCGATTTGGGTGTACATTTAAGTGGGGTGTAAACAAATTCTTCCTTTAAGTAAAATGCTTAAAGGTCGAAACGAAAAGATAGGCTCTGAGGGGTGTACTAGGGGTATCGTGTACTAAAAATGAGTACAACGCAAAGGGTGTGGGAGAATTACTTGACCAATATAGCCAATGTAATTATAACAAAAACACAGGTGTAAAACAATTGGTTAATCCTAATGCCTCTTATCATGTAGTAAATCTAACTACACGAATGTAGTCTCACTTGTGGCCTTGGAATGGTCCTAACGCAAGTTCTAGAATCTAAGTGCTACCGGTACACACATCATAGCATAAATGCTTTTCCTACCAATTCTAGGGGTGAACCTCACATATTTGGGGTGGAAAATTTTTTAGTAGTACGGTTTTTGTGCTAGTTATATAACTCCTATCCGTGAGACGCTCATTAAGATCAAAGTTTCACTCCTAAATGTTGTAAAAAATTTTAAATTTGGCACTAAAATTACTTTAACAAGTATTTCTCTCAGTTTTATTACACATCTACTATTAAACAAACAAAAATCAAGCGCAATGGCATTCTCTAAAATCGTACTTTTACCCTCCCCTTACACTTAAGATGAACATTGTCCCCAATGTTCAAATAATAAGATGTAAAAGCAAAAAGTAAAAGAATGAAATCAAATACTCCCCTGATTCGCTCGGTGGATAATGAAATTACACGGTTAAATCTTCCTCCAAAGAGAATGTTGAAGCTCCATGACTAATGCATCGCCATAAGCTTGATTCCAAAAACATCTCCTTGTCCAAAATAACCTGTTAAACCTGAGAAAACAAACACGAAAACCTGCATAACATCGGCGGGAAAAATCTATATATAAGGATATAATGCTTGTGGAATGATAATTTTGCAGATTCCTGGAGATTATAAGTTGGAGATTTAATAAAAACTTTTTATGAAAACAAAACTTTCAAAAATTTCTGGAAATTAAATCTGACGCCGTCAGGTTATAACCCCTGACGCCGTCAGAAATGACCTGACAAAAATTTTCGTTTTAAGTTTCCGGAAAATTTCTGAAAAAACTTTTACCTTACTTCCTGGAAATCCTGCAAAACATCATTATGACTCGATACAAGCATTTGACTCAAACAAATACGGATATGTATGCTAATTTATTATTATTACGATTCATGTTAATTTGTGTTCTAATAAACCGATTTAGATTTCCCTTACACTTATCTTTTGCAAAATACCTTTATATGTAGTTAAGACGAAGTTAAAAACAACATAAAGCATTTTCACAAATTAGTTTTGAACATGAATCAATAGTAATAAAAATTAAACACACATACGGAAACAAATAAAATCAAACAAACAAATAAATAAACACACAAAGCAAATAAAACAAATAAAGCTTGGGTTGCCTCCCAAGAAGCGCTTGTTTTTGTTCGAGTCACGAGCCTGACTCTACCCTTATTTAACGGAAATAGGGGAGGTTTTCCCTACACTTAGGGTTAAGTGCGGGTGATAGTAGCGATACACACCATCTTGGTGGAAGTATGCCACGTGAGGAAAGATTGGTGGATGAATTATATGCTCAAAGGGGTGTGCTCCTTTCATCATAACCTTACCTAGTTCACTTTGGTCAATGGGTGAATTAAAGTTTTCTCCTAAAAAGGGATCATCTTCTATCAACTTCGAGAGATTCCTAGTTGGGAATCCATCTTGACCTAATAAACCCGGTTTAAACCCATAGTGTTTCTTGTGATCAATCATGAATGGGTGATGTAAGTATGTAAGGTCATGGTTCACTCCTATATTAGATACCACTCCACATGGCCTAGAGTCTACTACCTTTATCCTAAGACTACCCGGACTATATGGTTTGATGGGTGGATCGGGACCTATTTCAATTCCTAAATTCTCATCTAAGGATGGAAGATTAGGTAACGGTTTTGGTTGAGGCTCCGGTTCATCAAAACTAGGAACTTCCCTAGAACTAAGAGTAAGGTTATCATTATGAGTATTCAAACCTATATGCTCTAGTGGTGCTTGGTCCAAGGGTTCTACCTCAATTGGGGTTCCTAAAGTCTCTTCTACTTCTTCTGAATAAGTCACGGGCGGTGTGTATGCCTCAAATGATGGTAGGACTTGTGGGGTATTTGGCGGGCTTGGATTTTCTACTTTATCATCCATCTTATCAAGATCACCTATGTGTTTGTTTTGTACTATGGCATTACATGACAACCACTTAGGTATCTCAACACTAATGTATTCATCCCCAAACAAACTTGTTTCATGATCCAGGAAATTTATATTCAATTGACTTGTACTAACGTTTGTTGGGTTGTCTACCCTATAATAATATTGGGCACAATCTTCTATGGCATCCCATGCTTCTTCAGCACTTAATTCCCTAAAGTCCCCATTGGCAAAATCCTCAATGCGCATTTGGTCATATTGGCCAACACGATAGTAAAAGGTTCGGGTTAGGGATGCTAAAGCGAAACTATGATGAGGGAATTTTCGGAGTAAATTTCTAAAACGAGTCCATGCATCATATATGGTTTCATCTCGATATTGTTTGAAATTCGAGATGTCAATAGGGTAGAATGGCCTTTGTGGTTGGTGGTATGGTGGATTCGCGTACTCCATAATGGTGAACGAAAGAGTCAATGGAAATTACGAACAAACACACAAAGAAAAAGATAGACTAAAGAAAACCTATAAAAATAAAATAAAAATCTCACTAGAAAGGAATCTAGTGAGTAGACCTAATAGAAATAAAAATTCAACCTAAACAATAACTATTCCCCGGCAGCGGCGCCAAAAACTTGATTGCGTGGTTTTGTAACCTTACAACAGGTTTTACCTCTCGAGGGATCTCAAGAGGCTTACAACCCCACCAGGCAGTGTACCTGACCGATGTAGTATAGTGTAGTGGTAAGTACGGGGGATTGATCGTTCTCCACAGGGAATAGTGTTCGTTAGGTGTGAAAGACTACTCTAATTAGGTCTAAGGGTTGAGGAAGATTCTTTTTATGTTTTTATATTTTTTTATGAAAGCAAGTAAAATCTCGGTTTTGAAGGAGTGGGCGGAATTAGTTGCTAGTCAACTAACCCAAAATTACTACGGATGCAAATAAAATAAATAACTGAAAATAAAATGTGGTGAGAAACTTATGTGTAGAGAAATGTGTTTACTTAGATTTCCTTACTCCCTAACTATCTTTTACCGGTTAATTAGTGTGTATTAGTCGCGTGGATGACGGGTGTATTCCTTAATACCATTCGTGGGGTGGCGTACTTACTTCCCCAACTCTACAAGCTCCTACTTCACTCCTATGTCGAGCCGGCTAGGAAGCTCCTAACATGGGATCACTAGAATTCGCTTGTGCATTAAATACAACCATAAAAACCTTTAGTACGCATTTGGTTCATGTTTCTTAAGACGTTCAAGCAAGTTACCGAATAGGAAGTTAGCCAGTTTTCTTAAGCCTAACATAGATAAACAATCATCCAATACAACTAACAACACACTAACAACCAATAATCAATAGCTAGGTTTCATTAGATCTAAGCAAACACAAGATAAATTTAGCCTAACATGTTAAACAAAAGACAAGAATAAGATAGAATCAAACAACACATAGACATATTGAATGATTAATTGATAACTTATCTTTCAATGAAACATGGAAGATCTCAAGGCAAAAAGCCCTGAAAAAGTAGCTAAAATCGTCTTAGGGTTTTATCCCAAAATTCCACACACTAAGCTCTCTCTTAATGACAAAAAATTAGAAAACTATATATAGATTTTTGGATCTGACGGCGTCACCTTATGGAGTGTGACGCCGTCACCTCGCCGCTTTTAGGGTTCCCGGATGACCTTCTTGACGCCGTCCCTCTTTAGCTCTTCAAAAATCCATTCTGGCTTATCAAGGCTTGACGCCGTCTAACCATGAACGTGACGCCGTCCCCTTATGATTTAAGCCGTGACGCCCTCGATCAAGTTAAAGCGTGACGCCGTCAGAATTCACATGCTATTTCACTGGCCCGTCATGAGTAAATTTCACATCCAACTTTTCTTGCCAAGGCATGACGGCGTCCCATGTTAATTGTGACGCCGTCAAGAGTAACTTTTAGCCGATTCTTGAGACTTTGCCGTTTTCTTCACTTTAATGCTCCAAAAACGTCCAAAATGCCTCCTTTTCCAGATTTCTCCTCAAAAGTACCTAAAATGACAAAAGGAACGATTTAGGGCAATATTTGATCAAATAAATGCGATTTCGGGCTCAAATGACCCCTTAAAAGCGGTACACTTTTCGCCTCACATTTTCAAATGCACATCATGATGAAGATTTCCTTGCATTACTTAACGTTTGGTTATGTATTAAAATCTTACATTTGATGGTGAACTCTGATATTAATGTTTTTGTAAAACGTTTATGTTTAAATCAAACGCTTGTTTTAAAATGACTCACTTAGAGGTCATTCTTTATTTCCTTATACTTTTTTATCCAAGAATATCACACCCTCGGAATTTCAGTCCGCTGCAATCCAAATTTGGGGGTGTGACAAACGAGTAGGAACTTGAGTTTAGAAAGCTTACAACACCTTTAAGGTGGATTTTATACGTTCGAAATGACCAAGAACAAGGAAATATGAGCGTAGCTTTGTGTGATCGATCACAAAAGGTTCGAATGGTGTGTTATACGTCTAGAACTTGGCTTGAATCGAATGGGAGATTGCTTCTGGTCTTCTAAGGTCCAAAAATAGAGTGAAATGACTTAGAGAATGTATGAAATTTCTAAGGTGTGAATGAGAGAATGGGAGGATGTGTGTTTGTTCGAAATGCATGCATGTATATATATATACTAGTTATATAGTATTATAAGGGTCAAGTTGGGTTGGTCTAGGATTTGATTAGATTCAAGATAAGGGGACAAGGAATATCACTAGGCAACTTGGATTGTTAAGACATCTAGAAGAGAGCAAGGGTGTCGAGTGGCATTTTACAAAATGTAGTCGACACATAAGGGTCCAAATAATATTTCAACGTCACCATTTTGATTATAGAGAGTGTGGAAATGTTCAAGGGAGTTATTAGGCCAAAACAAATGTCAAACACATAGGTATGAATAGGTTTTGGTCGACTTAGTATATATATTTGAGTGAGTTGATTTTATGTTCGAACGAGGCTAGCTTTTGGTCTCGTTTTAGGTTCAAACGTTCGAATCAAACCATGAACTTTGTTAATCCTGAATCCTTGTAGTATAAAGATTCGAGTTATGTAAATTAAATGATATCATGTGTGTCGAAATTTAGAATAAAATAGGCCAAGTGAATAGGCATTGTTTCGACAAGTATAAAAGAAAGAAAAATGAAATTGGGCTGAAATCGTGTTGGGCCATGAATAGTAACAGGCCAAAATAAAATTAAGGGTCCGTTTGGTTATTATTTGTGTTTTAGATTGTCATGGTGCGTGTGTAAGCTCGTTCCAACGTATCAGGTATTACGTAACAACGTTTCTAAATATAATTGCAATAAACAAAATTTCGAATTCGCTCGTAAAAATGGTTAAGTGAACAGTAATGATGTGTTAATACTAGATTAACGTTTACTAATGACTAGAAAATTTTACGGGTTGTTACACATATCTGATTCCTCAGTTATTAGCAGAGTTTATAGACCGATGCTGTTAACTGCCTCGTCTTGAGGCAGCTCACGCAACCTTTCGACCTCTTCACCACGGCTAATCATCTGGAGCATAATACAAGTTATCTCACCCAACAACTTGTTAAAGAGTTTGACTTCTTTTTCTTGTTCGGTCCGTAGTCACCTAAGGATAGCCTTTGCACCTCGTTTAGTTTGTTAGCCATAGTGTTTGTGTGAAAATGAATGATAGTTGAGAGAAAATAAATGATGGTAAAAGGGTATTTATAGAGGAAAATAGCCGTTGGAGCCTATCAAATTCAAAATTTGAAATTGCTGTGAAATGTTAAAAAGTGCATTCATTTATTTAAAAATAAAAGTTACAATACGAAATTTAAAATTACAACACGAAAAATAAAACACATACGAGGTTTTTTTGGAGGATATTTATAATGAAGCGGAATGGAATGAAGGACGGATACATATTTCATTATGCTTCATATAAATATCCTCCAAAAAAACCCTGTATGTTCAAATAAAAATGCAAATTACGATACAATGCGAAATTTAAAAAACAATACGAAAACTAAAACATAATCGGCCTAATTGTATTTTTCATGTATCCAAATAAACTTAGCATTAATTTGTTCTTGTATTTTTCCCGCCTTTCTAAACAGAGCATTATGCATCTAGTAATCTTTCGTAGATTCTTCGTTTAAAAAAGTCTCTATTTGAGCATGATTTTCAGGCGGAATGTCATTGAATTTCTCGTATGCTTGTCTCAGATCATCTTTAGCTTCGCATGCCTTGTCAAATTGCATGGCTAAGTCGCACAACGCTTGCTGACGAGCGGAATCCTTCGCAATTAGTTTATCAACTATAGCCATGATTTCATCGATAGTATGTGGAAGTGAACAAGCCATATCAAATTTTTGGTAGAGAGTTTGATTGAGAAAGTGTGTTTAATTTTAGGTGAAAAGTTTAGGTAAAATAGGGTGTTATTTATAGTGTAATAGTGTGTTTAATTAAAAATAAATGAAAATAAATAAATAAATAAATAAATAAATACACATTTTATAATGTTCACCTGGAAAAGTCCATTGTCTTTATTTGCTTCACTGCCCCAACGAAGGAGCAAACGGCGAGGCACGAAGAGGGCGGCCGGTGTGGTGGAGGGAAACGGCGCTCGCCGTTTGGTGGACTCGTAGGAACGGCGAGCTTGGTCTCATTACTACACCTTTTGCTCTAAACGTTTGTATTAAAACATAGTCCGCCAAACATACCACTTAATCGTTGATAACTCAATTATTTATTACTGATATGCGTATAATTGATTTCGATCAATATTTTACTTTCACTCATTTTTGTTAACATAAATGATTAGTAGGTAAATAGTTTTGTTAAGTAATGTGTCATGTTAACATATTGAATCCATCTTATGTCCGATTTGTGGTAAGGCGGTTGAATCTACAAGTCACATCTTCTTTGCTTGTCCACTGGCGACAGCGGTTTTTCAGAAGATCGCTATGTGGTGGGATTTTAGCTTTTTGGAGGTTTCTTCGTACGAGGAGTGGTTGCATTGGTTTATGAATCTTGGAATTCCTACTAATCTTAAACAGGTTTTGGAAGGTGTTTGTTACATCATGTGGTGAATTGTTTGGAGTTTTCGAAATAAAGTTCTTTTTGGTTCAAGCATCCCTTCGAAAGCGACTTTGTTCGATGACATAGTGGCCCGTTCGTTTTATTAGTGTAGGTATAGATGCAAGGCGAACTTTAGCTGGTTAGATTGGTTTAAAAATCCTTCTCTAGTTTCCTTGTAATGTTTCTTTTTCTAGCCCCGTGCTAGTCTTTTAATAAAATTCGCCGTTAAAAAAAGTAATGTGTCATGTTAAATGCCATTTATAGTTAGACAATAACTACTTTGTTATCTTTGTTCAAAAGTTATTGGAAAAAGCCTTAAACTAAACATGTTTCTTTGTCCCAGGAGTACATGTAGAAATTTCAATCAAGTTGCACAACTGTGAATTAGTTATCAACTAATCATCTTTTAAAATTGCAATCTTCGATATAGTGTCACTATTAGTACAACTTCCGTGGCATGTTTACCAAGTTTACTGATTTTGTATTCGAATTATTAAGAGTCGCTAGATAATTTTCTATAATATCCTATATTTAGAGTCAATCAATACTATTTGGATGCTTTGGAGGTTCAGAAACGACACAGTTTTTGGAAACAAAAAAGTTACAAAATATAGACTTGTCGAGTCCATTAAAGAGTTTTCTTTTTTATGGGCGTCCAATCATAGTAAAAAATATGTTAGTAATTTGATCGATTGGCTTAAAACTCCAATCCTTCTTTTATAATATTCTCTAGCCTCCGGCTAGTTTTTCTTTTTTTTTGAACGTTCGTGTCACGGGACGGCTAGCCGGAACATCCAATTGGGCAGTCAGACACTAGCGACCGATCCACGAAGTCAGGGAACCACAGGGGAGGGAAAACCACACCAATTAGCCGCTACAGAAGGCACGACGCTAAATTGGAGGAAAACCTGCGCTTGCTCGGACTCGAACCCTTGTCTTTTCCAAGGCCCAAGCTTCATTGCAAGACTGGGAATGCCACTAGGCTAGAAGCCACGGACTCCGGCTAGTTTTTCTATTTATATCATTCAGGTGCTTAAAAAAAATCAATAAATGGTCATAAACAATCTCACCATAAATTTCTTTGTCAAAAGATGGTTGTGTGCACCATACAAGTGGATTGTGTTTGTGGCTTAAAGATTTTAGTTGCATAGTACATACTAGCATCTCATATTCTATGTTCCTATTTGGTAAATTTTATTTATTTAATATAAGATCGTTGCAAACACAAGGGAATTTTTATTTTTATTTTTTTATAGACCGGCAATTTCTTTCACACTTATACCACCTATCTCACAATGTATCTCACAAATACCTCTATCAAGGCTTGAAGTCACAACCTTTAGTTTGGTGGGAACTCACATTACCGCTAGACCAAAGGCCTTGAGTTAACACTTAACACAAGGGAATTAAACTTACAAAAATTACAAGAGGCCAAATATGTAAGAAGAATGGATTAGAAAGAGAACTCGCTTACAAACACATAAAAGAGAAAAACGTGAGGATAAGAATTAATTTTTTGGTTTAAAAGAAAACAAAATCACTATATCTTTTAGAAATGATTTCTGCCCTTTGGAAGCATATAAAGGTTATATCGATCGGAAGAAAGAAAAATATAACATGATGTTGATGCGAGCAAACAAGACATTAACAAATACGTTCAGCACCTAAAACAAATGACGCCAAGTCTCATTCTCAACTAGTTTAACGGCCGATATTTTTACTATTCAGAAAGAGGAGGAGGACGATGTGGCATTGAGATGACAATTGTGGTAATTGCGCAACAAAAAACTTTCATCTAAATACGCGGAAAAACTGTTGGTAGACGTAACGTCGTGTAAATCTGCCTAACCGTCATACTCCATAACACGGTAAATCCAAACACGTTGATGAAAGCCTATATTTTTTTAACAAACATTTTGCAATCGTACCGACTTGTTCAAAAATATCGTTGTCCGGGCTTGCAATGTTTTTACCTACTACTCCGAACACTAGTTATATACCCATTCACCCAGATTTTAAGAGTTCAAAGTTCAAACTCACCTAATTTATGTGCATGCCAGTTAACCACGGAGAAAAACCAAGGCATAAAATGGGGCTTAAATTGCACGAGGAAAGTATTGAAACGGCCTACTCATTACAGATAAGAATGGAGCGTATGGTTGTTAAATGTTCACTTTATAGGTGAGGTAGGCCAAATGCCTATCACAATCAAAGCCAACCAACACTTGCAGAAAAGAAACTCTTTTTTGGCATGGCAAATGCAACTTCCTTAAACACATCCTCAAGAATAACATGTGAACCAAACACATGTAAAACAATAGTTACAAGATCCAAAAGATTTCAAAAATAACTTGGATATATTCATGTAAACAGATTACATATAGCTGTATTTACAATGTTAATAAAGAAAACCGACATAACTCAGATGCACGACCTTAAAATTTTATACAGATTTCTCTTCATAAAGTCGCAATCCTCTGCTCTGCTTCTTACAAAATGACTCTCCCAGAAAACATGAATCAAATGAAAACTTCAACTTTTGGCGATTACCCTGTTGATACTTTCTATACTTACAAATCATCACCAGAAGGGTAACGCGCCTTAAATCTAAACAACGAAAAACGACCATAAACACAGACTCCCTCACTCACTCACTCACCTCGATTATTAGCTCCCTAGTTATACTTACATACATATGAAGCTTAAAGACCATCCTCTATTTACACTAAAAGTAAGAACTCGACGCTTCAAGTATCTCTCCTCTCTTTATCTCTTCAAAATTCCTCCTTAGAAGGCTAGAATTAAATAGATCTGATAAGTAAACCGACTCCTGATATTATCCCTAAACACGATTTTATATATACTCAACGATGATTTGATATATAGTAATTTTTTCAATTAAGGGTTTGATTTACGATTTACGATTTAAGCCAAGGTAGGGATGCTGCAATTGCGCCTGTTGTCCCTATCAAGGCAATCAAACCCCTCGACCCTGACAGCCGGTTTGTTACCAAAATTGGCACGAAGGCATCCACCTTTACGCGCAGAGGACGAGTTAGCAGACGACACACCAGACGACATAGGGTTAGGGATCATCGAACGAGGCGAGACGGGGGACGCTTTTTCGTCCCCGAAACGCGCGTCTTGAATTAACGGGTTAGATACTCTACTCGGCGGTGACCCACTGAAAAAAGGGGGCGACGAGGCCAACTGTGTTGCAGCTGATGTATGATCCGACACACCCTTTGATGAAAATATTATGTCCAATAGCTCAGGGCCTGCTTTCGACTCGAATCCTTCGGATTGATAACTGCGGAAAAAACACGAAAAAACGTTAGATCATAAGTAAAATTTATAAAAAACCAAACTTTTTTTGGATAAAAGTTAAAAACATTCAAGTACATAGGATGTGAGTTAATCCCGCGTTTCAGCCCGTTAAAAAACCATTTTTTTAACAAAAAGTAATTGGAATAAGGGTAATTACCACATCTGCCATCTAAGGGGCCTAACAGGCTCATTAGCAGTGGTGCTAAAGAGACTCAAACGCCTTGGTTTAGGGCAAACCATGGGTTCGCCGTTATCAAAAGTTACGGAAAGCGAAACCGAGCTTCTCATCTCGTCACAGGATGATGCAAAAGCGTTGTTTTGATGAATTCCACAGTGATTCATTCTTTTCTGGTTGAATATTAAGACCTGTATAAACAATATGAATTAGAATCAGATTATATATATACACAAACCCTAGATCTGATTTATGGAAACAAATAAATAACTTAATTTAACCAGATCTGAGATTAAGAATTAATTCCTTTTGGAAAAAATTTAAAAAACGTTAAAAACTAAGCAGATCTGGCGTATTTTTTATAAAAATTGGTGTGATTTATAAATTACATAAAAACAAACTTGACCACACGACAGATTTTAACAGATCTACAAAATCAGAAGCTGATTGTGATATTTCAATCAAAATGAAACATTTTATTAAATTAAGCAAACAAATTTTTAAAACACAAATTAAAACATACAGATCTAAAATCACATATTTTAATCAAACAAATATAACCTGGAGATTTGTGGTAAACAAGCTAAAAATTCAATCTTTGACTCAGATCAGTAAGCTTAATTTATTTTTATAAAATCAAAGGGCTAGAATTAATTGTATGTATACCTGATAGATATGATGTGAGGGAAAATTAACGTTTCAGATTATTAAGGGAAAGAAGAATTAAAGACGAAAAGGATTTGTAATATAACAAGAATTAAAGACGAAGAGGAAAATGAACGAGGTGAGATATGCGTTTCTTATATAGAGGAGAGAGAATATCAAATAAAATTATTATTTTATTATTTTAATAATAGTAAATTTATGAGTAATTGAATTGAGTATGAAAGTGATGTGAGATGATGGGGAGGGAGACAAGAACTGAGCAAAAGAAATATATATATAAATAAATAAATAAAAATGGGAGTCACGTTGGCGGTGCCTCTGCCCAGCAATCTCATCGGTATTCTCACCCTTTTTTTATTCTATTTTTTTTTTATTGATTGTGCAACTTGTGTGTCTGTGTGACATGTTTTAACGTGTGATAGTATTTTTTATTGATTGTGCAACTTGAAAGATTGCCTAAAAATAGGAAGTAAATATCGTGAAGCGTTATGCTTATTGGTTTTTTTATTTAAATTTATGAATTTTATGGGTTTGTTACCCTTTTTAACAATCTCGCGTATAGACAGTTAGACACATGCTAAGAGTACTCGGTACCCTGGCTGATGGCTCAAGCCATGGCCACCAGCCAACCATGGCCGACGGCGCACGGTACCACCGGTCGCGCCATGGTGGCTGGCGCAGTAGCCACCAGCCCACGCCATTGATTTTTCCTTTTTTTTTTTTTTTTTTTTTTTTTTTTGTTGGGTTTGTTTGTGTTTGTGTTTATATGTTGTGTTTGTGTTTGTGTTTGGTGGGTTTTTTTTTTTTTTTTTTTTTCTTTGAGTTGCAGGTGTCGGAGGAAGAAGATATTGGTTTTACTTTGACACCTATTTTCAATTAACGTTATATATTGATGCAAGTTTCCTAGAAGATAAGATACACTGTTTTTACATTTGGGCTGCATGTTAAACTTTTGGGTTGCATGTTTTTACTTTTGGGCTGCAAGTTTCCTAGAAGATAAGTTTACATTTTGAAAGTTTACATTTTCATTGTATTTTTTTAATGTAATTGTTTTTTTTGTTTTTTTGTTTTTTTTTTTTTTAATGAAGTTTATTTTAGTTAATATTGTGTATGTTTTATTTTATGTTAAAAAAAAAAAAAAAAAAAAAAAAAAAGTGGACGACGGCACCACATTTTCTAGTGCCGTAGGTACCGCCCAGAATGTGGTGCCGTGAGATTTCTGGTGCCATAGAGATTTTTGCTGATGTGGCAGGGAATTTTGAGCCATGGCTCCAGGGTACCCACTGCTCTAAAGGGGTGATGGTGACCTGTTCATTGTACACATCAACTTGCGATGCACATTGTATAAGCCAGCGATGCATTCAACGATTTGATACCCTCTCATAGGGAGGGTGTGGATAAACTCACTCTTCTCTCACTTCTTTTCATCTTTCACCCGTTTTGATCACCTTCCCTTCAGCTTTCATTAAAATATCAACTTTATACAATTATAGTCCACTAAATATTTCACACAAACTTACAAAACAAATAAAAAAACATTTAATTTTGTAATTGGGTCCTATATTTTTTTCACACTCACTATAGCGAGCCGGTCACCATTAAATTGCAATTTAGCTATGACATGTGACTCTCGTTTTGATGGTTGCGCGTGACCAAGCATGTCACCGAACACATCTCACGACCACTCCGTGTGGCCTTAGAGCTTAAGGTGTCATAACATCGTAACACCAAAAAAGTACAGCTACGTCGCCATATCAGCTTTAATATTTTAACGCCAATACCTTAGAATCATCCCTTATCATAACACCACCTTTAAGGACCTTTTTTTTTTTTTTTTTTTTTCCATTTATTTAAACAAACTATTTTCAAGTATCAAATTAAAATAAAAATAATATTTTTTTAAAAAGTTACATTTAACAAACTTATTTTTTTAACTTTTGCAACCCAATTGAAAAAAAAAAAAAAAAAAAAAAAAAAAAAAAAAAAAAAAAAAAAAACCTGCAAATTTCCACAGGGCTAAATTTGCATCTTCTTCCTTTTGCAACCCACACACACTCATACACATCAAAAATAAAATAAAATAAAATAAAAATCGCGTTTCGTTGCACGTTGCCACAACAAGTTGAAACCAAACGGCGTTGAAATTTTTCGAGGGCCGGTACTAGGGGTGAGCATCGGGCCGGTCCCGACCCGAAACCAAATGTCTCGAAAACCAAAACCGAATCCCGAACCGAAAACCAAAACCGAATCCCGAAACCAGTTGGTTTTGTTTGTATTTTTTTGGTTTTTGGCCCGTCCCGAGTCCCGAATGTCTGAAAAACCAAAACCGAGTCCCGACCCGAGTGTGGTCGGTTCGGTTTCGGGACGCTCATTTTCGGTCGGTTTTTTTTGGGATTTCGGGATTCGGTCGGGATTGCTCACCCCTAGCCGGTACCATAACGCCACCCAACACACAACCACGTTGCCATAACGCCAGGTGGGGCGTTATGGTACCCAGCGCTCTTAGTATACCTTTTTTTGTTTTTTTTTAAGCAAAAGTTAATTATAAAATCATACGCATAAATTTAGTATTATGCAAAGTACGATTATTCATAATAATAATAATAATAATAATAATTAGGGCATCAGTTATAAATAAATTTTCTGCTGCATTACGGATTACTCTCACGTAATCTCAACGCTTCTTATTTAAAAGATCGAAGATGATATACGACAATAAATGAAATTTCAAAATTCATATCAGGTGTCACGGAAGCATGAAACAATACGTATATTGCGCGACAAACAAACATCGTCATTATTGTTCGGTATATTTTTAGGATCTTGAATATTGAATGCTTTTTGCGTGTAAATTTCATGCAAGCATTATATGAAAATTCGTATATGTTAGATAGGTTATTTGGCCTAAACCTATAGTGAGTTTGGGTCTATTAGGTTCAGGGTTTGGATTATGTTGCTTATTATCAAAGTAATGTATTTAATATAAGAGAAAATGACGAAACTAGACCAGTCGCCTTACGACTTATCACTTTCCAAGCCCAAAATTCTCAAAAATCCAAATAGATCGGGGGCGACTTTTTTTTTGGCAACTATTGTCTATTGACTAAAATACCCCTATGTTAGGATTTATAAAAGTGATGGTCATATTCGTTGTAATATTTTTATTTAATGTGTCGTTTTTTAATTTAGTTAAAATAGTCTATGGACTTGGAATTAATCTAATAGATTAAAAGTTGTATTAATGAGTCTATGTATAAGCCCAAGATAATTCCAAGCCCATCCATCTTAAGTAAACTATAAATACCACCACACCCCTCACTTGTAAGGGTTGGTGGTTTAGGTGCTTTAAGGTTGTATCATTGAGATTAGTGTGTGATTAATATATTCTCATTTCAAGTTCCACTCTTCTCTCTTTGATCTTATCTATTGATTAGTTGTATGTTATGATATGTGGGAACGAGTTAGAAGGCTTTGTCATGGCACAGAAATTGGACAACAAGATGTTGAAAACAAGCTGCTAACTGAATGGGAGAAGTTCACATCCACTCCAGCTGAACCAAATGAATCTTACTACACCAGGTTTAAACAAGTTGACACCAAAACCAATTGTTCAAAACATCAAGTTCATCAACAATTTACCAGGAGAATAGGGACGGTATGTCACAATTGTTAACCAAACAAAGAACCTTCACGAGGTGAACTATGATCAGCTCTATGACTTTCTAAAGCAAAACCAGGCAGAGGCAAATGAGGTCAGGAGAGAAAAACAAGCTGCTAACTGAATGGGAGAAGTTCACATCCACTCCAGCTGAACCAAATGAATCTTACTACACCAGGTTTAAACAAGTTGACACCAGTGACTACACAACCATCTTCATCACCCACTCAGAACTACATGCAACAACAACACGTTCCACAAACTGCTGTCATACCACAACAACAATTCTACCCACAACAACAAATCATTCCACAACAACATTACCCACAATATCCAGAACTAGAGTTCAATGACAATGATGAGTCCACTGCTGCTTTGACTCAAGCATTTGCTTACCTAACTAAGGCATTTCAAGGACGTTTCTCTACACCCACCAACAACAACCAAAGGATTTCATCGAACACTCGCAACAGGCAGATTGCTCAGCTGAGTTTCAACATGGGTCAACAAGGACAAATGGTTGGAGGTTATGGGAATCAGCATGGATATGCTCCTAGATATCAGATGGGTAATCAGAATGCAGGGCAGTGTTACACCCGTATCCCGATGAGGTATCATTTATGTAAATATATGCTTTGTAAATATAAGTTATATGGTATAGATTAAGTAATAACTTAATGTGTGGCCAAAATAGGAAGAATAGGACATAGAGGGACTAGCCTTGCCAATTGACCAAACTAATAACAACACATGATAAATACCTCAGCTCCTAGAATTGTCTGGAAATCTTGAGTGAGTTCTTGGTGTCGACATTTAGCAAGGAAAAAGGAGGGAAGGCCAAAAACATCATCTTATCTCATTTTAGCTATCAAGAAGTGATCAAAGGCACTAGAGATACCTTAATTGTTATCTCTTCATCAAGTAAGTAACTTTCCCCAATTTGTAGAAATTAGGGTTCATGTGGTGGATTGGAGTATTATGGATAAAGGTTGTAAATGATGATCTCCTTAGTTAATTAGTTGCTAATTATAGTTAATTTTGTAATAGGAAGCATTGTAGAAGCCCATTCAAACCAAGTAGGAAGCTAGTAGGAATCAAGGTAAGTATATGAGTATAATCCTTGTTAATGCTATGATGATAATGTTATGTTTATGATTAATGTGATTTGTATGGAGCTTGTGAATGTATGTTAGCTTGGATCCAATGCTAGTTGTGTTAATGCTAAATAATTACTTGCCCGGTCAAGGTGAGTAATAATCTCATTTGATGCTCCTTGTTAATGTTATGATTGGTGGTAATCACCAATCTCATGTAAATGTGATGTGGATTATATCTTGTATACTTACTAAGCGTTTTCGCTTACGGTTTAGATGTTAATGATTTTGTAGGTACAAGTGGAGAAGGCAAGGGTAAGGGCTTAGCTTAGCTCTAGTGTAGAAGGTAGACTAGAAGACCATAACCTTTTGGACCGAGCGTATTAAAGTTGGAAGCCCCGAAGAGTCTCTTTGTGTCTTGGTATACTTTAATCTATATGGTCGTTTTGTTATCAAATGGTCTTGTCGACATTTAAAGTCTTTTGTTCATGTATGGGTCAAGGGTCAAATATGTATAAGTGTCATAAAGTCTTTATGGTTTGTGTTAAGGTGGTAATTAGAAGGATGTTTGGCTTTTAGCCAAACTCACCCATTTTGGAAAGCTACGGGTCAAAACTTTGTACTAACAACTTTTTAATATATTAGGAATGACAGAGAATGTATGCTTTCAAATGGATATGTTGTGGATAGGTGTATTGGGTAAAAGTGTGTAGTTGAAATGGGTTTTTAAGGGTGTGTTTGGTATAAGGGTGTTTTTACCCATTTTGGGGTATGAGCGGGTCAGGGATGTAACGGGTCAAGTTGTTATGAAATAAGTTCAATATGTTAGCTATAGTCTATATGTCAAGAGAATAATGTCGGGAATGTTTATAGCACCGAAATGGTGTTAAATGGTTTGGGTGTGTTAATATTAAAATGTGCAGGTTTTGTTGCAGGGTTGTAGCTACGGCGTAATCATGTTATGGGTTACGGCGTAACTACAACTCCGATGCATCCCATTTTCTTGTAATTAGGTTACGGCGTAACTACTTCTTGTAGTTACGGCGTAACTTTTGTGCTGCTTGAATTTAAGTTATTTCCAATTAATGTGTAAAAGGTTTTTCAAAAAGAAATCAAATACAACGTAATGTATCTGGAGAGGAGCAACATATAGATTTCTGTTTTCAAAGAATGGTGTAACGTATGTATACTTTAGTCAAACGTTTCCGCGTCAAAAAGTTTTAAATTTTGGTCAAAGCGGGCACGGGGTGTTACAACTTGGTATCAGAGCTTCGGTCTAAGAGATTTAGGATTTCACCTTAGGATTTCCTAGACTTAGACCTTGTGTAGATGCGTTTAGAGCTAGTGTTTGTTATTTGTGTATCGTTTGGGTGATTTTAAGGACCCATATGTTGGATATTTTTATGACTACGCCTGGCCGCCGTAGTGATAAAAATATGGAACATATGTGAAGTTGAAATCATTTAGATCATACATGGGTGACAAGCTAGGGTGTTAGTATAAAGATAAAATGTCATTCGTGCATCGATTAAGTATATGGTTGTGCTTGATATTATGAATTGCTAATTTTCAGTAAGAAGAAATGGAAACCCCTCACCCAAAAGAAGTCGCGAAAGCCACGGCTTCCAAACATGCTAAAACTTTGGCAAGTGATGCGGGTAATGATGGTAAGGATAACGGAAGTTCTTCTTCTAGTTCAGGGGGACCTAGCTTTAGGGGTTTTTCAGGAGAGGAGATGAAAGCCTTGGACTCAATGTTAGCAAAAAGAGTGGGTAAGGCTATTGAACAAGCAATGCCCTACTATGTCAAACAAATGACGCAAAATCTTAAGGAGCTAATGAAGGAAGAGTTTAAGGAGTTAAAGAAAGAATGTGGAGTAGCGAAAGAACCTAGGAGCGACAAAGCTACTTACCGGGACTTCACGGCCTGTGATGTACCACAGTTTACCGGTGTCCTTGACCCGATTGTTAGTAATAGGTGGGTTACGGCTGTGGAGGGTGCTTTTCGTACTAGTGGATGTGAGGAAAGGAAGAAGGTTATCTATGGTACTAATTTTCTTCGCGATAGTGCTAAGACTTGGTGGGAAGGAAATGTGTCTGAGAAAGGTGAACCTTGGGTTGAAACATGTACTTGGAAGGAATTTAAGGAGTTGTTTAGTGCCGAATATGCTCCGGCTGAGAAGATTGACAAGATCCGTGAGAAATTCCAATCTCTCACTCAAACCAACGAGACCGTGAATGAGTTGTGGAGGACGTTTAATGATATGGTTCCTTATTGTCCCGAGTATCTTGGGAATGACAAGCTTAAAGTCGATAGATTCCAAAGAATGCTTAAGGATGATATTTGTGATGTGATCTCTCCATTCAAATGTACTACTTTGGAGGACCTCTTGAGTAGAGCGCGTGTGAGGGAAACGGACTTATTGAGGAGGAAGGAGAAGGAAGCTAAGGAAATAAAAAGGAAACAAGAGTTTGGAGATCGTGATGGAAAGAAAGCCAAGTTTGATCCTGGCAAGGAAGATATGGAAACCAAGACTAAGGTGGCTTGTCCGGAATGTAATAAGTTTCATGTTGGAGAGTGTAGGCGTAATACGCCGGGTTGCTACAAGTGTGGAGCTCTTGACCATAAAAGTAAAGACTGTACCAAACCAATGATAGTGTGATATGGGTGTAATGAACTAGGGCATAGGCTGAGGGATTGCCCAAAAACAAAGGCAATTGAAGCAAGGCCTTTGAGGACTGTCAAAGAAGAAAAGGTTGAAATTCCGAAACCAATGGCTCGAGTTTATCAAATTAGTGTTGAAGAAGCTAGGTTGGAGTCCGATATTACTTCAGGTATTCATCTTGTAAATTACGTACCCGCTCGGGTTTTGTATGATTCGGGTGCTAGTTTTCCTTCGTGTCTTATGATTTTAGCAAGCAACTAACTTCCCCACTAGCTAAACTTCCCATACCTCTAGAAGTCGAAATAGCCGATAGTAAAATCGTTGTTGTGTCTAATGTATATCGAGATGTAGAGATAGAGATTGATGAGAACGTCTTTAAAATTGACTTAATTCCTACAATACTAGGAGAATTCAATGTTGTCATTGGAATAGATTGGCTTGACAAATATAATGTGGCCATCCTTGTAGCCATAAGATCATTCGGGTTGTAAATTTTAGCGGTAGTGGGATGATTAGTTTTTGTGATAAAAGGAAAGGTGAATTGGGGTTATGTTTCACGATAGAGGCTAGGAGATATTATCACGCGGTTGTTATACCTTTATGGCTCACGTAATAGATATGAGACTTGAAAAGAAAAACATTGACGATGTCCGGTTGTAAGTGAATTTTGGGACGATCATTGCCTCTAGTTAAATAGCTATCACGCGAGTATAAATATGTCACTCTAGGAAATGCTTATGGTAGGAGGTGTAGAACACCCGTGTTTGGGAAGAAGTCGGAAGAAGGGAATTGGCAAGCACGGACGTAGTATTAGCGACCACGGAAAACATTGAGATGATTCTAGTAAGACTTAGGCGGCACAAGATAGACGGAAAAGTTAAGCCGATAGCCGAAAAAGACCAATCGAAATTGAGGTAGGTGACTTAGTTATGTTAAAAGTTTCCTTGTAGAAAGGCGTTTCAGGTTCAAAAATAAAGAGAAATTAAGTCCATGGTTTATAGGACCATTCCAAAATCTTGGGGCGAGTAGGTGAAGTAGCATAAGTGTTGGAAATTTCTCGGAGAAATGAGAGGTATTCGCAATATCTTTCACGTGTCATACTTAAGAAAGTAAATGGGCGGGCGAAACAAGTGTGGTTACCTTAAGCATTATCGAGATTGATCCGGAGTTGCTTTCTCGAGAGGATAAACCGGAGGCTATAGTAGGAAGAAAGGTGAGACAACTAAGGAAATAGGGAGATCCGTTAGTGCAAGTTCAAAGGAAGCATCGGAAAGGCTCGAGTATTAGGTGGGAAACGAAAGCGAAAATGAGGACAAAGTATCCTCACTTATTTCAATAGTAGAGTTCGGGGACAAACTCTCATGTTAAGGAAGGGAGAATTGTTACACCCTTATCCCGATGAGGTATCATTTATGTAAATATATGCTTTGTAAATATAAGTTATATGGTATAGATTAAGTAATAACTTAATGTGTGGCCAAAATAGGAAGAATAGGACATAGAGGGACTAGCCTTGCCAATTGACCAAACTAATAACAACACATGATAAATACCTTAGCTCCTAGAATTGTCTGGAAATCTTGAGTGAGTTCTTGGTGTCGACATTTAGCAAGGAAAAAGGAGGGAAGGCCAAAAACATCATCTTATCTCATTTTAGCTATCAAGAAGTGATCAAAGGCACTAGAGATACCTTAATTGTTATCTCTTCATCAAGTAAGTAACTTTCCCCAATTTGTAGAAATTAGGGTTCATGTGGTGGATTGGAGTATTATGGATAAAGGTTGTAAATGATGATCTCCTTAGTTAATTAGTTGCTAATTATAGTTAATTTTGTAATAGGAAGCATTGTAGAAGCCCATTCAAACCAAGTAGGAAGCTAGTAGGAATCAAGGTAAGTATATGAGTATAATCCTTGTTAATGCTATGATGATAATGTTATGTTTATGATTAATGTGATTTGTATGGAGCTTGTGAATGTATGTTAGCTTGGATCCAATGCTAGTTGTGTTAATGCTAAATAATTACTTGCCCGGTCAAGGTGAGTAATAATCTCATTTGATGCTCCTTGTTAATGTTATGATTGGTGGTAATCACCAATCTCATGTAAATGTGATGTGGATTATATCTTGTATACTTACTAAGCGTTTTCGCTTACGGTTTAGATGTTAATGATTTTGTAGGTACAAGTGGAGAAGGCAAGGGTAAGGGCTTAGCTTAGCTCTAGTGTAGAAGGTAGACTAGAAGACCATAACCTTTTGGACCGAGCGTATTAAAGTTGGAAGCCCCGAAGAGTCTCTTTGTGTCTTGGTATACTTTAATCTATATGGTCGTTTTGTTATCAAATGGTCTTGTCGACATTTAAAGTCTTTTGTTCATGTATGGGTCAAGGGTCAAATATGTATAAATGTCATAAAGTCTTTATGGTTTGTGTTAAGGTGGTAATTAGAAGGATGTTTGGCTTTTAGCCAAACTCACCCATTTTGGAAAGCTACGGGTCAAAACTTTGTACTAACAACTTTTTTAATATATTAGAAATGACAAAGAATGTATGCTTTCAAATAGATATGTTGTGGATAGGTGTATTGGGTAAAAGTGTGTAGTTGAAATGGGTTTTTAAGGGTGTGTTTGGTATAAGGGTGTTTTTACCCATTTTGGGGTATGAGCGGGTCAGGGATGTAACGGGTCAAGTTGTTATGAAATAAGTTCAATATGTTAGCTATAGTCTATATGTCAAGAGAATAATGTCGGGAATGTTTATAGCACCGAAATGGTGTTAAATGGTTTGGGTGTGTTAATATTAAAATGTGCAGGTTTTGTTGCAGGGTTGTAGTTACGGCGTAATCATGTTATGGGTTACGGCGTAAGTACAACTCCGATGCATCCCATTTTCTTGTAATTAGGTTACGGCGTAACCTTTGTGCTGCTTGAATTTAAGTTATTTCCAATTAATGTGTAAAAGGTTTTTCAAAAAGAAATCAAATACAACGTAATGTGTCTGGAGAGGAGCAACGTACAGATTTCTGTTTTCAAAGAATGGTGTAACGTATGTATACTTTTGTCAAACGTTTCCGCGTCGAAAAGTTTTAAATTTTGGTCTAATCGGGCACGGGGCGTTACAGGCAGTATGCTAGAAATCAGACGGGTCAGTATGTTGGGAATCAGATGGGTCAAGTTGTTGGAAATCAAAGGGGTTAGAATGTTGAGAATCTGTTTGGGAATGTTGCTGCTCCAGTTGCTGGGAATATTGGAAATGTGAATCAGGGTAATCAGATTGGTAATTTGCTAAAGTGCTTCAACTGTCAAGGAATTAGTCATATGGCAAGGAACTGTCCCACCAGGCCGAAAAAGAAAGATCTTGTCTATCTTCAGAAAGCAGTGCTTTTGGCTCAAAAGGAAAAGGCAGGGTTACAGTTGAATGCAGAAGAACATGACTTTATGGCTCTTATGGATGATATGGAAGACCTTGAGGACGTCGACGCAAACTGTATTTTCATGGCAAATCTTCAGGAGGCTAAGTATGACACGGATTCTGAAGCACCTCCTGACCTGGTTATGGTATGTTTATGGTATGTTTAAGGAATCATAATAATCATAGGTAATATCATGACTTTATGGCTCTTATGGCCTGGTTATGGTATGTTTAAGGAATCATAATAATCATAGGTAATATCATGGTAAGCTAGATACAATCACTGTAAACAATATAGTATTAACAACTTGATTGATTGTTTTTGCAAAACAAACGATACAAGGTCCCTTATTAATGCTCCATTGATTTGTGTGGAGTCATTTGTCTACCAAAGAGAGTAACAAATGGTGAGATTTTGTATGAGGGTATGAGGAAGTCATTACATGCATGCATAGCATCATGATAGGGTATGATAGAAGGAATTTATTCACCATGAAGAGATATAACAAAAGGATGTTGTTATTGATTAAAATCAGTTACAAGTTCTGAGAGTTTCAGGATTATTGGAAAATACGTCAACACTAACCAAAAACCATTTGATTTAGTGGGTACAACAATGATACATATGAACTTAAGTTCAGTTAAGTCCTTGACGTAGGCGTTTAACTTCTGTCTCAAGTTCTAGTCGTGCAGCTTTCATGTCTGAGAATCGTTCCTGGCACATGCTCATCTCTTGGCATCGGCTCTTCTGAACAGAGTGTCAATGTTACGGTCGCACCATTCGAAACGTAATGGTTGTAACCCTTCCAACTGTTTAGTGTGAATGTCTAGGGTGTTGGCTTTGTTGATAAAGAAGAGTCCATATTGAATCACGAGGGTTTAAATTATAGTCAGAGGAATTAGGTAAAGATACATCATATGGAATGTATGGTATTGAGAAATTTGGAGCGTTATGTAATGGAGAATTTGGCTCAACATCTTTCCAAATCGTTTCTTGGTGTAAATTCTGTCCAACCTCGAATGTTGTCGGACAACCAATCAACTCTTTATCTGAATAAGATTCAGTAGCTCTCATAAGTTTCTGACGTGGAGGCGAGTGAGTAAGTGATGATAAGGATGGTAGTGACTTCGTAGATGAAGGAGAGTCTGGCTCAGACGGCTCTGCATCTGCAAAAGTGCGAGACCTCTTTCTGGCTAGCATATACGGATCATCGGGGAAATGGAGCGATATCAGGCACTGTCGGAATGTCCTCAGATAAAGGAAAATCTGGTAATGCGGTAGGTGTCAGGGGTGGAGTAATGACAACTTCACCCTCCTCGAAGGGCTCCGTCCCATCTGATGAGGTATCTGGTGCTAAGGCTGCTAAGGTATTCGGAACTAGTGGTGAAATAACTGATGCTAAGGAGTTCTCGGATTTTGAATCCGATGATATGCTCATATGAGGGATTAATGACATGGTACTGTAATAACCCGTAAATAGTAAAAGTAAGAAATCATTATCATTAAATGAGTAAGATTCTAATGAACGAAAATTAGGATAACATAACCTTAATAAGTAATGTACTGAGCGCGGTAGCAAGCAGGCACGGAGGGATTTAAAATAGTATGGTGTAAAATTAATTCATTTGAAAATGTAGTTATAGTTCAATGTTTGAAAACATTTGGTTCTCTATAACTCTAGCTCTGATACCAATCTGTAACACCCCCTAAATTACGAGATAACAGCGGAAGACTAATCGGGGTATTACTGTGAGGATCGAAGTCATAATTATAGAAAACGGCTCGAAAGAGACGTTTTGAAACATAGGTCCTTCATATAATTTCAGTTTACAAAAGTTTCATATCAGAGTTGAGAAAATCCATAAAAGAAACATTATTTTAAACTGAATTACACGTTTTATTTTACACCATAATAAAGATAAGTCACAGCCCGCTCCATGCCCTTGCTGCTCCGCTAATTACCTGAGATAACATGCTTAAAAGTCAACAAAAATGTTGAGTGATATCATAGAGTTTGAATTTAATAATCAGTTCGATACACAAGTAAGATTGTATTAGGAATACAATCAGTTTGAAAAGTTGATATTGTAGTATATATTGCCCTAAGTCTCATGACACGCAAACGTTAACAAAGTACCGTAAAACGGAGGAGTCACATCAAGTCAATGATGGATATATTGCCCTCATGTAATAGGTGATTTGCCAATTCCTATTTTTCTCAAATATAATGTATCGCGATTAATACGACTAACCAAAAGGCATTTTGTCCAGTATTAATGGGATAGGCTGTCAAACCATAAATAGATTTATTCACAATATTCGCGTTCACTTACTAGTGATTAATGGCTCATGATAAAGGGTCTTTTGGAAATAAAGGTACTTAGTCATATATCAAGTCAGATAAAGCATACATAAAAATACTTGTGATCTGTTTATAACATGTATCTCCCTCACAGAGTTTAAAGTTGATGAATAAGTAAAGGTGAGGCTATGACTCACCTTATATGATACTGAGGATGGTGAAAAATAAGTTCAGATGAGATTATGGTAATGGCTCCGAATTACAACCTGAATAAATGGGGAATTCTAAGAACTTGACCAAAATACGAAAGATGGAATGATAACGCGGACGAATAACGATTTGATCGTTAGAGTGAGAATGTGATATGCTTAAAATGCTTCAAGTTAAAAAATAATATTACATAAAATATTATATTATTTTTATGTCTAATATTCCAAAATATCATTTCCTCGAAACGTATAATTAAACCGTTTAAAAACTCTCGTTATATATATAATTAACGTAAAGTTATAAATAAACAAATAAATATATACAAAAATGCAAATGACGTGAAGGAAACTCGTAAAATGAAAAATAGAAATAAGAATGTCAAATATATTATGTTGGTCCTTGTCCTTTTCTATTTTTTACAATTTTAACCCTAACGGCGTTAGCGTTACACCGTTAGTCCTTTATTAATATAATTTACATTTTTAGTCCACTAATTGTCCAATATATCATTCGGAGCTTGGAATATGATAATATATCTTTTTATACCCTAATGATTCTGTTTTTACATGTTCAGTCCTTGTTTTACACGTTTGACAGTTTTAGTCCCTCTAGGTGAATTCGCGTTACATTTTTAGTCCAATTGTGCAAAAATTATGGGGAAAATTTATATTAAATTTTCTGAGGCTTATTCAAGATTAACTAAGCTTATTTTAACTGCTTATATGACCTATAGCTTATTTTTCTTCTAATGGGCTTTTAGCGAGCCACGATTTAAGACCAATAACGTTTTAAAATCCGTACATCGTGAGACGAGTTGAGCTCATCAAAAATAACATTTTTCATGTTCTAAATTCATATCAAAAAGCCCAGATAAGCTAGCTTATCTTATTTGCTTAAAAAGAGCTTAATGGGCTGAAAAGCCCATGTCGCTAACTTGTGACAGTTTTAGTGTAGTTTATGTCGTTTAACTTGGGTCGATTTAGAGTAACTAGATGTGAGTATTTTTACAAGATGTATGATGAGTGTGTAAATACTCATCATTTTATACCCATTAAAGACACAAAAATGAGCAAAAACACCAAAATAGATCAAATATTGTTGCAAATATTATTGGTTTGTGTTTTTATGTGTTTCAGGTACAAAAGGATCGAAAACAGGGCAAAAGCAGACAAAACCGAGCACAAGATTGGAAAATCGTGAAAAGCCGAGGACGGGGAAGAAATTCGTGAGTTTGGACCAAGAAATTGATCAAGTGTCAAAAGTCAACCTCCAAGAATATTAAAGTATCATAAATAGTCGTTGAGATAATTTTCAGACTTTACAAGATTGGTCCCTGAAGTTTGAAACTTGGCAGAATTGGTCCTTGAGCCTTATACTAATTCCTAATCCAATCCTAACTCTAAACCATTACCTTTTAAACCAACCCTTTTTAACCCTCCAAATAATAAACCCAGCCCAACACCAAACACAAAGCCCACAACCCGGTTCCGTTTTAGCTAATACCCCGGTCAAACCCAGGGTCAACCCTTTCTTCCTAAAACCATAAACCGCCAAAACTAAAACCATTACCCCCCGCCAATCCCACTGACAAAACCATCTACCCTCACCATGCTTTTTCTGAAACACGCCTCCCCCATCCTCTAGCTCTTAGCTAGTACAAGCTTCACGTGAATACCACCCCCACGTGGGAAACCCACTTGGCCATTTTTCCCACCAAAACTGAAATGAGGGCTGAGATAAAACGGAAGCTAATCCAATGGTCCAAGATTGAGCAGAGAAGCACAGAAGAAAAAGAAACCCTAGTATTTTAGTATAAATAGGCATTTGTAAGCAAAAGTTGTGGAGTTAGTTAGATTTTTAGTAGTTAAATTAGTTTAGAAGTAGTGTAATGTAGTTTTCACAATCGAATTTAGATAAGCTTTAGCTTAATTTCATATTGTTGTAACCGTAATTTCAACCTCAGTCTAGTTTCAAAAGTCTTGTATTAATTCGTTGTAATTTTAGTTTAATCTCAATACAGTGATTCGAAGTTATTGTTCTTTAAGAATTCCAAAAGCCTTTGTTCTGTTCCCTTTTAGCTTATGCATGATCCTGACAGCTTATTGTTAGTTTTATTACTGCTTAACTCAGTTAATTTCAACAAAAGTAAAAAATAGTCAATAGTCAACATTAGTCAACTCAGCTTATTTGCTTAATCTTTATGCTTCATTATTAGCTTTATTGCTTATTTAATATCATTGTAGCTTTAGTTTAACCTGTTTTCATATATCCATGCTTAGTAGGTTTTTCAGCTTAAGTCTCAGAACAGTCCCTTGACAAAGGACTGTTTGGTTTAGGCTGCAAACGGGTCAATTTTGTGACCCACTGTTCATGTGCACTTTGGTGAACTTCAATCTAGCCTAATCTTGCATGAATAAGTTGTTTTTAAGTTGTTTTAAGGTAATTTGATAGAGATTATAGATTTGCATGGACTGTGAAAAGTATTGGTTAAGTACTGATCAAATAAGCTGAATTAAGCAATAAGCTCATTTGACCTTTCTTGTAGCAATTTCTCAGCTCATTTTGGTCCATTTAGTGGAAATTTAGAGGCTTGATTCATTTCAGTAAGGATTGTGATCTTGTGTGCCATTTTGCCTTGATTGATATCTCAGTCCTCATAGCAGACTGCTTAGCTTTTAGTTCCCCTATAAGTGCTTATTTTAGAACCCCCATTGCCTTATCTTTTATACTTTTCAGTTCTTAGATATAAGATATTTTCTTGTACATGATTTTTATAATCAGTTTTAGCTTATTGTAGCTTAAATCAGTTTTTAAAATTTACCTCAGTAGCTAAATGAGGCCTGCAACATCAGTTTCCTTTTTGCTTTTCATTCTCAGTGCTTATTGTTTCTGCTTATTGCTTATTCTGTTTCAATATAGGTTATTTAGATTGGTTTCAGCATGCTTTGCTTATTTCAGTTCCTATCTAGCTTAAGAATAGCTTATTAGTCTCTTTTCATTGTCCTTTTTAATTTAGTCCCTTTATATGCCTTCTGATCAGATCCCATAGCTTAATTTAGTGCTTATTTCAGCTTTTCAGTAAAAGTTGTAGTTAGTTAAGTTGATTATTGCCAAGTGCTTATTCAGTTTGTTAATAGAAAAAAATCAAAAAAAAAAAAAAAAAAAAAAAAAAAAAAAAAAAAAAAAAAAAAAAGAATATCAAGCAAAAAGGAAGAGGACAGGTTCGAACCTGTGACCTCTTGCCTTCCCAAGCCCCACACACCCAATCAGATAACCAACTGCCCTTGGGACTTTGTTGGTTATCCTTTGCACTTCTTTTTATTTAACTTAGTTTTGTTTTCTATTGCTTATTTTCCTCTTTGGCTTATTTACTGCTTATCCGAATAAGCAGTTGGTCCCAACTTATTTTTCCTAGGTTCAGATTTACCCTTTAGACTTTCCTGAATTTTTCCGTAAATTTAGTTTCCATTTAGTATTTTTAATTAACTTTTCTTTTTAATATAGTTTTTAAATCATATTAAATTAAATAATTATCAGAAAAATATAATTCTTTTTCTTAAAATTTTCTTTTATTATTTAGAACTTAGAAAAAATAGATTTGTTCCCGTAGAGTTAATATTTATTAGATTTCACATTTTAGGATCGGTTTTCCCGATTTAAACGTGCGTTTTCAGTTTTCTTTACGTTTTTAGCCTCGCGATCTTTAGATTTTCATTCTCCTTGCTTTTTAAATCGTTTTTAATTTATATTCACATATCTTAGCTTAGAAACCCAAATATCCATCTTTTTCACTATTCATCACACGCAATCACGAACCGAATCACAAATTCCATTCAAACCTTCGTCGGGACAACGAACCGGGGTTACACATACTTCACTTGTTTCCTTGGAGAAAAATAACATGTTGATTCTCTCGAATCAATTTTTGGCGCCGCTGCCGGGGAGGGTTTGAAGTGAATTTTCAATTCTCGTTTGTCGATGCGTGTTTTGAAGACCCTTCTTCGTGAAGTTATCGTTTTCATTTGTAAATATTTTCTTATCATTAAAACCCAAAAAGATTTTCTTTTCAAATCTATTTTCCTTTTTCTTTTCTTCAAATGTTTCTAAATTTTAAAAGTAAAAAATATTCTTCTTATTCCTCTTATTCGTTTAATTCTTTATCTCCCCCTGTATCCATTTAATTCTTTTTATGTCTTCATCTTACCATTATGGTTGTGAATGGTGTGGGGGACCTCTAAATGGTGGAAATTGCCCCGGTTGTAGCATTGTAAATTCGGGAAACGGGTTTGTCTACGACCAAAATCCCTACAATGAAACAACCAATTTCTTCAACCAACCTCCACACCATGAGATGGAAACATATTCTTCTGAATATTGTGGAAGTTTTCCTCATCCGGAATTTGATTGTCGAACGGGAGACATGCTTGTCTATGAGCACGACCCTTATAACAATCAGACATCATCCGGATTTGACCCACCTTCACAATACACAACCCCTCACCACCTTCTTCAAAGCGAGTTAACTAGAGCTGAATTGATTTCTAAAATGATTATTGCTCAAAATCAACTCAACATGGACTTTCAAACTGAAATAGACGGTCTTAAGGAGATGATTTTTAGAAAACAAGCTCTTCCCATTGACTTATCTTACTCACAAGATCGTCATGGAAAATCTATGGAAGATTTACTCACCGTAGAACGAGCAGCACAAAAGCGTTTCTTGTTTAATCAGGCTTGCATGCTCGATGACGAAGATGAGGACTACGAGGAGAGTGCTATTCTTATGAATAATACCATTTTTCAACTCCCTCAGTCCATTGCAACCACATCCACATCACCTACTTTGGACTCCGAGGACTCTCTCATTATGGGGGATGAGCATCTTAGCACTATTTCTGAAAAGGAATCGGACGAATTCATAAAGTCTAGTGCTGAGAACCTTATCCCAATCCCAAGTGAGTCTGAGGATGTATCAGACAGTGAAAGTGATGGTTCTTTTCGTAGTGATCATCCTCTTGACACTACTGATGATTTTTTCGGGACATTTTCTAACCCTCTTTTCAATTTCAAAGATGATTTTTCCTCTAGTGATGACGAATCACTTTCTGATGAGGACGTTCAAAATAAAAGTCTCAAAGTCTATTCAAATTCTCTTTTTGAAATTGACGATGAGTACTTTTCTAGCAAAATAAATCCTCTCTTTGATGAAGAGTTAGAGAACGATGAGGTCAAGGACTCTATTATTCATAAACTTGATGATGTAACCTCAATTTTTAATCCCGATATTGATAAAGACAATCTTTCTCCGACATATGTGACATTTCCTTTTGAGGATAGCCATTATATTGACTTCACATATGTCGTTCGAGTTTTTCTACCTTTCTGTGCGTATAAGGTAGCTTGTCCTTTCCTTCACTCGTTTGGGAATGAGGACAAAGTTTTTGACCCCGGCATCTCAATTTATCATTCTTTTGAGCCGGTTGTATCTCATCGGAGTGGAACTTTCAAGAACTTCAATGTTTATCCAAACATCTTGAATGAAAGTCCGATGGAGATTTTCTCTTCCACATGCTTCCCCAAGAACAAATGAATTCGGGGTCGAGTCAAGCTAGTGACTCGGTTAACAAAAACATTAGCACCATATGGGTGACAACCCATGTTTCTGACTTCTTTCTATTTTCTGACACTAAGTGTGGGGGGATTCCCACTGTGCTTGGCTTTTGTGTTGTTTGCTCTGATTTTCAGGTTTCCCTTGGATTGTGATGATTGACGCGCCTGTTTTCAATCCAGCCGCCCAATATCCTATCCTTTTGTTAACGTTTATCTAGGGATATCTTTTTGTAGGGTATTCACAATACAAGAAACACTAGTTTGAGGCTTTAGATTAGAACGAATGACCAAGAAGTTAGAGAGAGAGTGATGGGAACTTCTAGTGAGAGAAATATATGTGTATTAGCTTCAAAGTAATGAGAGTTCCAACCCTTCCCTTGTGTGGGAAGGGGTATTTATACTTACAACATATAATGCCCCTAGCGGGCTATAGAGTGAGCTGACAGAGGGTAAAGACCCGACCCACTCCACAATACTAATAATAATAACTAAGCTACTAATAATATTACTAATAATCCTACGAGCTATGATGTACTAATAATTACTCGGGGTGACCGAGTCTTCAGCTGAATATTCATATTCCTAACAATCTCCCCCTAAGGGAGGTCACCCCAGAAGTAATGTTCTGAATTTCAGCACTTCTTCCTTGGATCTTGACATCATAGCTCGTAATCATTGAATCTTCAATGTCATATATTGTTGTGCAAACATCAGTGATCTGAAGATGACTTCTCTTTTGTCTTGGATGAACTTTGAGTAATCTTTGAAAGTATCATCCCACTTGAGTCTCCAAGTCATCTTTCTGTAGTAAGACTCCATGTGATGAAATATACTTAGAGCCGACATGCTCACACGATATGGTGTCATGATCTTCAGCATCAGAGTTAGCAGAAGCTGTGTTGAAGGTCTTTTAGGGTGATCATGACTTCTTTGATGATGATGTGGTGTGAACATGTGGTGATGGATTGGCATCTTTTCTGCAACCAGCTACAACAGCAACCAGCTACAGCATTCCACAGCTACAACCGCCAGAAGTTCCTGCATACGACAGTTAGCAATAATTCGACCGGTACTTACAAGTTTGGACTTCGAGATAGTCAACAGCATATTGTGAAAACTCTCTCTAATCCTTACCAAGACCGTTCCTAATCGAAAACCCACAGAGGGCTTTTTAAGATTTTACCGTAGTAAATCAACGATTAGGTGAGTCGCTGGAGATCACTCCACGACTGTAGACCGGTTGAAACCGCCGCGACCACTAAGCGTAATCCACGAGGAATTACCGAAGTGACCTGCTTTCAGGGCTGCTTGATGTTGACCCTGGCAGGAATTTCCATTCAATCATTGAGAATTACATTAGTAAATTCTCTCATAAATGTTCTGGCAGATTGCTAAGATCTGCGTAGGACTCATGAGTTTACAACTGGTGTCCTTAATGTTGAACAACCAGTGTAGAAATAATTCGTGTCCCTATGAGATCTTATTATGCATCTCGTGGCTCTAGACTCGATAATGCGTTTTGATTTAGTGAGCGGAGGCTGGAGAGGACTGCCACCTTTTCAATATCATCTAACTCGGAGTGAGAGAGACGATAGAAATGTATTGAACTCCGTGACAATTGAAACAAGAGTCCTTTGAGGAACCTTGAGTGGCTAGGGAGGGTTGTGTAGCGTATCACTGGGTCCATGATACTTTGTCTTCAATGCCAGCAATCAACTAAGTGATTCTGACAGCATATGTATTGACCCGGTTTCTGCCTAAGTTGTAAGGAGGGCTATTTCTTTTCACCCTTTCTCTTTACAATTCTTTTTCATTCTTCAACCCCTTCAGTGCTTACCGAGACTTCATAACTAACACCTTGTTGGGTTTGTTCCAGTGTTAGCTCCATCTCAGTCGGCACTCTTCCCTCATTCACTTTTCTCCTTTTTAATCATACCTAAGGACTTCTACACTAACTAGTGGATTATCCCTGGGTAGATCCCTCCGGCTCTGGCGGGATCATGGGAACTTGAACCTAACCTAACCATCCTTATAACTCCATGCGTTAATTAAGATGGTCGGTCTTTGATATTCATCCATGATTGCCAAACCAAATCCTTGAAAAATCTCTCAAAGTGTTCATGATTTTGAAACACATTTTTGCAAACACTTGAGAGTTTTATATTTTTCAAATGCTCCCCCTCAACATGTGCTCGAGTGATAGTTTTATAAATTTTCACATGTTAGGTAGAGCTCGCACTTTTTGAATTGATCCACTTTCAGTGAACATGACCGATTCGAGACACGCTTACATCACTAGTTATACTAGCTTGAAATTATTACCCGGCCTGGTCAAGTCCACAGAAAGTTTCTCGAAATGGTACACTCTACTCAGATACATCTTTTTCGAGACACGCTTACATCACTGGTTAGACCAGCTTGAAATTATTACCCGGCCAAGACGTATCCTTTCGATTGATGGCAATTCAAGTTTCGTCAATTCATTGGTGAAGTCTAAGCCTTGCTCACATGAGATGCCAAATCCTTTGTTTTGTTAAACTCCTTTGCTCCCCCTCAATATGTGCATCTATATAAAAAAAGATTTTCGCACATATGGAAGAGCTTGCTTTAATGACCAAAACATTTTTGCTCCCCCTCAATATGTGCCTTGATATACAAAATGGTTTAGCACATACGGGAGAGCATTCATTAACTTTCAAAATCATCACATTTTATCAGAATTTCCTATTTAAATCACATTCTCTCCCCCGATCAAAAATTTCAAACCATTTGAGATTTGTGATCCCAAGTGATTTAAATAAGTTTAGAAAAATTTGGGAGAAAATGTGGTCAGGTTTAAATGTATTCTGATTTTGAAGCATACTATGCTTCCCTTGAAACAATGAGAGAGTTTGACTTGTCAATATACACAGATCACACATAGAGTATTACAAGATTCGTGGAAATTACATCATATAATTACAAGAGTCCAACAAAAGATTAACATTACTACAAAGACCGCTTATGAAGAGAATCAGCTCATGTCGTCCTTTCCATCTATCTGTAATCTCGTTCACGAACTCTACCCCCAACGAAGCTTTCCAGGTTGCGAAAAATCCTTCTTGTCTTCAGTCTACGCTCTATGGCTCTCATAAACTCTTTGCTCCTTTGTACATCCAGATCAGTCCAGAACTGAGTCTTCAATTGTGGGTTGTGAGGATTAATCTTGAAGTCTTTAATCCTGAAATCCAGTGCTTCATCGATCATTCTCAGGGTACCATCGCTGAATTTATGAATCTCACTGAGTTGCATCATCATAGGAGTCCCATGTTGGTCAGTGAACTTGACTGCTCTTGGAGATTCGATGACTTTAAAGTCGTGAATGTACTCGAGACCCTTACGTTCCCAATTTGGCCTAGTGAGATTGAGTTTGGTCTGATAGCTCTCTATCCCTAGTTGAAAATCACTCACCCTTTGCCTGATGACAAGACCCCGGATCCATAAGTTAACAGCAGCAGCAAGCGCCTTCTTGTCGCGAGGTGGAAGATGATTCAGGTGCCCTTGAAGATTCAGAAGGAAGAGATCCTCGAAGTCACTCGGAGATAGATATTTGAAGTCGCTTTCAGAAATGATATACTCCTTCTGATCAGCACGACGAAGCACTATCCTTTTAAGATACTCATATCCATACATTGGGTGAATTTCAACTTTGATCACACTTAAGATTCTTAGATGTGAGCGTATACCCTGACGACTACCCTCTCCTGCGTGCCGTTCAATGTAAAATCGTTTCTTGTGGAACCACCAATGTGTGACCCCATAAGATGCAGTAAGTTCAAACTTGTATTCTTCATCTGACCATACTTGATCAGGCACCATTTGTTCTAGCCCAACGTCAGGGTAGTAAGCCGCCTTCATCTTGGAAATGGATAATGCTTGACGATCACCATTATTCCCAAACTGGAGATAATTCAGATCGTTGTTAAAGAAGAGATCTGCTTGAATGTTCTTTTGACCTGGTGGACCATCAAAGGGAAGAGGTCGGTTGACGTCGTAGGAAAGGATCCGGTCATCAACTTGATCAGTAAATAGTCTATGACATTCTTCCATTTGATATTGAAGATGATGTACATCAGGATGAAACACTTTGACGATTTCATATGCAGGACCTTCCAAGTCTTGGGGAGTGAGATTTGTGATGCCTTTCTTTTTACAGAACCAGCTAATAAATGCCCCCATGTCATTAGTCTTTGCCAGCAATGAGTTCTCTGAAGGAGAGTTAATTTGCGAAGCAATAGTAGCTGCCCAATTGTTTACAGGAACGCTTTTGTCTGATGATGGTATAGACCAATTAGGTTCAGGAATTGGTTCTCGATCTTCTTCAGATAATGGTTTCATCCAAGATTCCATATCTTCCCTGGTGGGTCGCTTTCTCGTGGAGTCTGAGTCATCAGGTGTGTCTGTGCGTAAGAAATCCAACCACCATTTTTGATTAGGGTCAACTGTTGGAATATTAGCATTAGCTGAGACTTCATCTTCATCATTATGAGAGGTCAGATCTTCCACTTCTGATTCCTCATTCATGACAAAGCCCTCCGGAGTTGGTGAGACTGAGGACTTAGGTTGGGTGTCAACAGTTATCTACGCAAGTGTTTCAGCCTTTGTAACTCCCCTAGACTTGCTTGGGGCAGACGAAGTATTGGACTGGTCTTTTCCACCAGAAGACACAGTGGGATGATGATGAGGTTGAGCTTGGATGGATCCTGACGCTCCTGAAAGCCTAGTAGCACCAGAGCCACCATCAGGTGGAGGAGGTGGAGGTGGATGTGGTGGAGATTCAGGAGGTGTACAGGGTTTGTCTTGTTTCCTTTTCTTCTTCTTCCGTTGTTCTTCAAGCTCAGCCATGAGGAAATCCTGATTATCACGACTCATCGATTTTTCCAAGGCTTCATAAAGCCGTTGATGATCTTCGTGGCCTTGATACTGACCACATTCAAACATTCTGTCATAGAGGATTGATTTCATATCAGTTGTAGGAAGATCTCTGAATCGTGTCTTCATAGGAGCTTCCATTGCCCATCTGACAGCTTCCTCTACCTGATCATTCACAGCTTGAGCCACCATTTGATCAATATTAAGCTTTTCCACCTTAAGTAGTCTCTGCTCATAAATATTCATTTTCTGTGACATGTCATCAATGAGCTTTGTGGCGGCAGTTAGTTGTGATGTTAAATTAGAGGGTAGTTCTGGAGGGATGGGTGTTGCTGGTGTTGCTTCTGGTGAGGGATCTACTATGATGGTTGCTGTTGTGGAAACAGGAATTGTCATAGGTCTAATACCAGACATGTCTTGTTTAATTGGTACAGACACCATCGACTCAACTTCCTTATCATCATGTGGTATGTCAGTCTCTGTGGCGTTGTCGTTGGCTTTCTCCAGGATGAATTGATCACCATAGTTGAAGTCGGTATCAAGGTTCTTCAAAGAAGATAGAGTGCCAGTAGACCCTGTTGGTTCATTCAGGTGAGATTGTTCATCATCCTTCATTTTCAGATTCACATGTACCCCTGGGTATGTAGAAGCCACGAATTCTTCATGTTGTATATCTTGTGGAGGTTCTGTAGTGGTTGTAGTTATCTGATCATGAGTTTCCTTAGTGGTGTTTACAGACTCTGCTTCTTTGTGGACTTTCTCATCTTGACTCTCACCTTGATCTTGTGGATCCTTTGTTTCAGGATGTGTGATATTCATCTCCACCTTCTTCTCCTTGTACATCTGTTCATCGCTTTCTGTATCACTGGAATCATGAGCAACTTCTAAGCTTGGTGATTCTTCTTGTGGTCCTTCAGAAAGATCAAGTGCTCTGGATGATCCCTGATCACGTTTCCTTAGTACAAATTGTGTTGTTGTCTTGGAGGCCGGAGAGGATATGGTAAGAAGAGTCTTAGCAGCTTGCACTACTGTAGCTACTCCTTTTCCTTTGCCCTCTACTTCAGGTAATGGTTTACTGCTCTCAACAGCGGGTTCTCTAAGGACCACTCCTTTCGTAGCACTCCTTGTTGATTCAGCATGTTCTTTAGCACTCAGCTCCAAGGCTTGTTGTAGAACCGGATCTTCTTCATCTCTTAGACCTATTTCAGGCACCACCATCTCTTCATCATCCATTCGACCTTTTGACTTGATTTTCTTAGATTTCACCTTCTTGATTGATGCCTTCCTTTTGATCTTCTTATTTTTCTTAGGTCTCTCAACTTCAGTGGGTGCATCCTTTCTTTTCTTTGATTTCGATTCGGATTGGGTTTGTTTGATGGACTTCTGGGTTTCTGGTTCAAGGGTTTCAGCTTCACTTCTCACCTTATCAGAGAGAGACTTTTGATATTGCTCAATTTTGCTCAGATAATCCTTATAATAGGAGGCTTGACGAATATTATCTGAAATAAGGAGCTCAGGAATAAGTCTTCCAAATACTTCTTGATCGGCCCCTTTAGCAGCCCACTTGAGATTTCCCAGAACAAATTCTTCAGACGACAAATGGAGAGGAGAATTAGTTCTGGGATGGAACTTGTGAAGAGAGTAGAGATGATTGATTATCATTTTCGTGAATCTGATGCTAGGAATTAATATCTTTCTAACTGTCTTCCTGCTGGCCAGATTAGACTCCAGTTTTACTTTGTCTTCTATGAAGGTGTGAATGGAGTGAATGAATTCTTCCCAGATTCTTTCTGCGAAATCTATGTTGGAACGTTTTACAATTCCCCATAGAATTTGAAGCACTGGAGCCCTAGGTTTTTCAAAAGCAGAAGTCTTCCCAGTAAGACATAGGTTGAGGATGGTGACGAGTGTTCTCCATGGTTGATACATTTCACTGGTGACTATTGTTGATACCTTAAGGATGGTTGATGGATAACCCAGATCATTAATGAAGTGGACGAGAGCCTCGGATGTAGGAGGTTGAGTAAAGGGTTTATCAATGACAACGGGTGAGATCTGCAGAGCCTCTCTGATGGTGTCTTTGGTCAGCTCATACCATTGTTCATCTAACTGACAATGGTAATTTCTAGTGTCTTTGTTGAGTTGAATCGTATTCCAGAACTGCTGTATGTATATAGAAGGAACGTTTGCACATGCTGTGAATGCTCTGAAGAAAGTAGTTTCCTTTAAGATATCAACAGATATCTTGTAAATGGGATTGGGTTGAGGTCTTGTCACATCGATATAACAGTTGCTTCTTCCAATAGGGATCCATTTGTTCTTTGGAAGGATTTGTTCATCTGTGCGAACAGGTGTTGAGACCTCGGGGTTTGGCTCAGAAGAGGTGGGGATCTCAGTATCAGTCATTGTATCTACACACACACATTCACAGAAAGACAGTATGCCAATACAAGTTAGACGGGTGTCAATCACCAAGGTTAGCACATAGCCTATGTGAACATTGCAAGAGACTACAGTAAATCAAGTAGCACTCAATTATGAGAGACCAAATATGCATCATACATCAAGCACATACTAAAGTATCAACTGCACAGCTTAAATGTATACATGTGAGCATATAGACAAACTGAGTTTATAAGCACATAGACAAATCGAGTTCGTGAATATGGAGACAAACCGCATTCATGACTATACATGTCTAAGTATACAAACAGCATCCATGACCATATAAACAAACCGCATTCGTGATCATTCAGACAAACCGAGTTCATGAGCATTTAGACAAACCGACTTCGTGAGCATTTAAACAAACCGAGTTTGTGAGCGTTTAGACAAACCGAGTTCGTGAGCACATAGACAAACCGAGTTCGTGAGCACATAGACAAACCGAGTTCGTAAGCACATAGACAAACCGAGTTCGTGAGCACATAGACAACCCGAGTTCGTGAGCACATAGACAAACCGAGTTCATGTGCACATAGACAAACCGAGTTTGTGAGCAAACAGACAAACCGAGTTTGTGAGTACACAGACAAACCGAGTTTGTGAGCACATAGACAAACCGAGTTCATGTGCACATAGACAAACCGAGTTTGTGAGCAAACAGACAAACCGCGTTAGTGAGCAATCAGACAAACCGCGTTAGTGAGCAAACAGACAAACCGAGTCCGTGAACAAACAGACAAACCGATTCAGTGAGCAAACATACAAACCGAGTCCATGGACACATATACAAGCAGCCACATAACCATACGGACAAACCGCATCGAAGATCATACCATCTAAACATACACCCTTGATTATATTTGAAAGCAATAATTACAGATTAGTCATTACACTAACAACACATGAAATGCCTAATCACTTCTCAAACACATCAATGAATTCATACAGAGTTTACATACTACGCATTGCAAATACTTGACCTAGAACATACACCCCACAACGTTGAATATGACCCCACGAAATAAGTTAAGCACTCATACTTTGAAGACTGTATGTATATACAAGGAACAATGCGAGAGCTTAAGTCAATCAAACTTGTCTTAACCTAACCTCACTCTAAACCGAACCACCAATCTGTCGACATATCGCATCCAAACATACAATAGCTAACTACTTAACAGAACCGATTCCTCAATTTGTTAGCAAAAATAATGCACTCAACCCTAGAGACATGCCAATCAAAAATCATACGAACTACACTTAGGCACAAGAACAATTTTGACTTTTTGGAGTCAATCTTCGTTCGATAAATCACAACAATCCGAGTCATATCATAAAAAATGAAGCAATAAAAGCATATGATATCAGTTATTACACACATAGATAAGAATCCCATCAATCAAAAGCAAGTAACAATAGACAAACCTAGGATCGATTGAGGCGTCGTATGAATCAACCTAGAAAGACCAAATGAAACGATAAGAATCTAGGACTGATACGAGTACTAGTCTACTGATATGGGAGAGAATCGTTAATTACCTAGGTGGAGGCTCGATGGATGGATAAAACTAGCGATCGTGGGTTTAGATAGAGAAAAGAAGTGGATTCGGTTTGATAAGGAGGAGAGAGAGTGATTTAGGACAAACCGTATGAATTTTGATCCATAAATATCTACACCTAACATTCCTCTTTAACCTAATTACACTTCTGGTCCCTGTCTTTGTTGACTTGACAAACCGCCTAGGAAACAAGTTTAAATACCAACTCTTAACTCTCTCTATTTAGTAGAATGGCACATTTGGTCTCTGACTATCTTGTCACTAGAAAATTCTTACACTCAAAGGCATCCACAGCTTTCAAACACAACTCACAGAATTCCTAAATACATAGTGATAGCCCAGACAGATGCTATAGATTCAGATATTGCACTGTGAGAGCTCATAGGCAAGTTTAAATTGCTGTAGCTCTCCCCCTCAATCAATGACTAACCTTCTGTATAGAAATTTAGACATTGATTGATTGAGCAGCAATTTATCACTTGGTGAGAAATATGAATGAACATGAATATGAAGTAATCCATGCTCAGGTGAACATCACCTTGAAGAATAGTTGTCATTTTGGTGACAATCTGTCTTCACCTGGGAACGCGGGTTGCTATCTAAAGTAATAGCAAACCTTAGAGACATGATTTACTTATAAGGAACAACTTCTGTTCGAGCTTCATTTAAAACCCCGTGTCATTATTGAATGACATTTCTAGGATCGTAAATGTTATCGATATCCAGAAGACATGCCTCTCCTTATTCAAGATCACAAATGACTATATACACAATAAACATGCACCTATAAACTAAGAGACTGTACACAACAAGAAAAAGGATACATGAGAATCTTTTCATCAGAGCAGTACGAGTTTTGAACTGAGTTGTTCAAAAGTCATTGTCACCATACATCACAGGTGTGTTTTCCTAACCTCATCTTTGGGAGTTGATCTCCCCTTTGGTAGCCACACCTTGAGTTTCTTCATGATGCATTCTGTGATAGTAGCTGCACGCGGAAACCGTCTCCCTGCACTATCATAAGTATTTTGTTTGCATATGTATTGGTTAGTGACTATGGGGTCCTGTCTCTGTGATTTCTTGCAAACATTCTTAGAGGCATTTTCCGTGTCAGTAGGTACCCACTGACGACCAACTTTCTTAAAGATTCTACCAGTTGGCAACCATCTTAGGCACGTTTTAAATATGCTCTGTTTCTGAGACACCTTAGTGTTTTTACGAGAGAAAATTTCTTGTTTTTCAACACTAGATCTATTAGGCTTCCTAGGGTGCTTCATTAATTTTACAGGCCTATGGTGATTGTTTGTCGAAGTAGAGGATGTAGTGACATGAACATTAACTTCCTTTGTTGGTGTCATGTGAGACTTATCCTGAAAGTGACTCTTAGCTAATGTTCCCTTATGTCTAGGTGGTGAAGTGACTGATTTAGGCAAACTCTTAGTCTCACCAACTTGGGGAGCACACCTTGGAGAAGGTGTTCCCAAGACTGATGGTTTGACAGACTTAGGATTCTCCCTGGTCTTGGCCGACTTCTTTAAGTCATTCCTACAAGAAGCTAATGAGAAACTTTTCCTTAGGTTTTGTGCTTGACAGTGATCATTTTCAGCCTGTAACTCAACAGTTTTTGAGTCATGTGAGGTTTTATCATCATTGACCTTTTCTTGCAATTCACTTAGTTTGGTCCTTAACATGTTAATAGTCGCGTTCTTGGCCACTAGCTGATCTTTCAACTCATTTATCATAAAAAATTCCCGAAAGTCAGGTAATTCCGGATTTTTTGATGGAAGGTTAATTTGAAACTTTTCTTTTAATTGTTGCATTGAAATTTCAAGATCAAAACAATGTTTTTCCAGTTTTGAAAATCCTTTTAAAAGTTCATTATAAACCCTCTTTTCAATCATATCAGGTGATGTGAAAGACTCAGTCGTAGGCAAGGAACTCGACGAATTATCATGCACAAGTACATTAGAAACAATATTATCAAGATGAGACAGATGTACCACAGTAGTCTGTGCTTGGTGATTTTCAGGTTCGTAGGATTCCTTCTCACATCTTGTGAAGTCACTTCCTGTGCTGACACCATCATCCGTCTTGTCTGATTTTGTTCCATTCCTACCCTGTTCACCTTTTTCCTCAATGAACTCATGAACATCCCTCATCAGCAGTATCAGTGTCGTTTTGTACATTTCCACTTCTGACCCAGTATATTTAGCGAAGCACTCTTTAGTCACTTGGCAGTCATAATTATAATCCATAGTGTATTGAGAGTTGATGAACACTTGGAGTTGATTGTTGATCACATTGAGAGCTGCTCTGGATTTATCTTCAGAATATTCTTCCTTGACCAGCTCTTGTTCTAGTTGATCCAGATATAATGTCATCATGACTGTGAAATCACCAATTTCCTGACCAAAGAGTGAAGCAAAAGCCCGTTTGTACCCCATCACGTATTCAGATTTACCAAACAAAGCCTTAATGTGTGATAGAAGTGATCTGAAGCATGCTACTTGACTTTCCTTATCAGTATCCACCTGCATAACCTGAAGGCATTCATCCATGTGTGATTGCGAGTGTGACTCATCAGTTCCAGCAGAATCAGTATCATTTGTTTCTGTTAGAGATGTGAAATTATAGTTCCCATGATCCTTGATAGCATCGTACAGTTTGAGAACCTCAGAAATGAGGGGATCTGAGTTAGTTGTCATAGTAAATACGGGATTTTACAGATCTTGTGATTTAACCGAGAAATTGAATCTTTCGCGGGAATTACTAAAATCACCAAGACACAAACCGCATACACGCTGCTGGAACAAACCGAGTAGATACAAACCGAGTGCACCCTGTAGAGACAAATCGAGTAGACACAAACCGAGTATACTCCTCAGAGACAAGCCGCGTCTACACAAACCGACTACACGCTGGAGGGACAAAACGAGTAGGCACAAACCGAGTAAATTCCTTAGAGACAAACCGAGTCTACACAAACCGAGTACACGCTGGAGGGACAAATCGAGTAGGCACAAACCGAGTAAATTCCTCAGAGACAAACCGAGTCTACACAAACCGAGTACACGCTGGAGGGACAAACCGAGTAGGCACAAACCGAGTACGCGCAGCAGGGACAAACCGAGTAGACACAAACTCCCAAGCACGTCGCTTTCACTGCCTTTTGTCTTTTTGCCTAAACAAGTAATAAGACAAACCGTATCTGCGAATTGACACAAACCGAGTCCAAGAACATGTCCCAAGGACACAAACCGCTGCGAAGAACACAACACTAAACACCCACGAATTATCCCAAAATCACCACACCGTACTTAGATCTGTGAATCCAAACACCAAATACCACTCTAATACTATTCTTAAGCTAGAAAGTACAAGGTACAACAACTTCTAATCACTAAACAAAGCACAAAATGGAATTTATGCTACTTATCAAATCGAGCCAAAAGACCTCAAAAACTACACAAATCCGTGAATACCAACTCTCATGGACCTAACCATGGCTCTTGATACCAATTGTAGGGTATTCACAATACAAGAAACACTAGTTTGAGGCTTTAGATTAGATCGAATGACCAAGAAGTTAGAGAGAGAGTGATGGGAACTTCTAGTGAGAGAAATATATGTGTATTAGCTTCAAAGTAATGAGAGTTCCAACCCTTCCCTTGTGTGGGAAGGGGTATTTATACTTACAACATATAATGCCCCTAGCGGGCTGTAGAGTGAGCTGACAGAGGGTAAAGACCCGACCCACTCCACAATACTAATAATAATATCTAAGCTACTAATAATATTACTAATAATCCTACGAGCTATGATGTACTAATAATTACTCGGGGTGACCGAGTCTTCAGCTGAATATTCATATTCCTAACACTTTTTAAATTCTTTTTTGTGAAAAATGGAGATTTCCGTTCCACACTTGGCTATTAGTATTACCTTTTTACTTTCTAAGTGTCGGCATAATAGCCGGTACTTTGAATATTGAGGGAAATATTCAATTCTAAGTGTGGGGGGGAATTCTCGCGAATTTTGTCACATGTGTACCTTCTAGTTCCCTAGTACCCCCGTTTTGACCAAAAATTTTAAAATTTTTGTCGTTTTAAGATAAGAAATTGCAATAAAATAAAAGTGTTTAGTCTTGATTAGGTTAGAACAAAGGAAATCCCGACTCTACCAGAGTATTGATCTGGCTGCTTCCTTAACGATAAGACTAAGGTTTTACGATATGTGCAAATGAAAATGCTAAACGTAGAATAATTGGTTTTCTTTAGAGCTTATATAAGTAATCTATGGCTTTTCCTCCCAGGAGATAACTAATCTGACTTAATAAGTGCTTATTTTCAAACATTTGAACACACAAAATCATTTTTCTATACGATTTTGAAAAATACTAGTTCAAAGATTTATTTAAACTTCGGAACAAGCATATGTCATAGTTGCAAAAATTAAGTAATAAATGTATGTGCTAAAAAAGCTACGGTTCAAGATCGGCCCTTGGATCCTTATTTCCGGAAGGCGTTTAGGTCTTGGCTACCCTCTTACACCGGCCCTTGGACCTCTAATTCAGGAATGTGTGAGGTCTTGGTCTAACACCCTTGGATCCTCATTTCAGGAATGTTTAGAGTCTTGAAACTCTCCGTTGTAACGGCCCTTGGATCCTTTATTCTGGAAGGTGTAAGGTCTTGGTTCCCGTGAAACTCCGTTAGTTTATGTTGCACAAGTAAAAAAAAAAAAAAAATGAAAAAATGAAAAGAAAAAAATAAAATAAAATGAAATGATATTGCAAAATGCAAAAATGGAATGATATTGCAAAATGCAATAAGTTTTAATGTGTTGAATAAAGTTGTGAAACTTGCTTGTTGTAAATTTTAAATCTATCTTTCAGCTAGTATTAGTCAAAATCTTATAAAAACGTCGATTTTTGTGATCAAAATTTTGAAAATAAGCACAGTCACCTAACTTGAATAAATATGAGAGTGAAAAGTTAAGTCTCGGCTTACATAGATTATTAGTATAAGTAGTGTTAGCATTTTACAAAAACGTTTGCACACTGAGTTTAAGCTTAGTTGGGAGTATAAAAAAGAGGATGACGATTTCAATTCCCTGGAGACACCCATTTTGTGTGAATCCCGTTCCATGATACCATTTTTGGAAATCAAGCATTTTGTCTATTTTTGTTCTAGTTTAAATTTATTGCATTGAATAAAAAGTCAAAACGGGGTATACTTGGTATTCTTTTGATCCTTTCATTACTTTATATGATCGGATTGCTAGGGACTAGCAATAGTTTAGTGTGGGGGATTGATGAGTGTGTAAATACTCATTATTTTATACCCATAAAAGACACAAAAATGACCAAAAACACCCAAATAGATCAAATATTGTTGCAAATATTCTTGGTTTGTGTTTTTATGTGTTTCAGGTACAAAAGGATCGAAAACGGGGCAAAAACGGACAAAACCGAGCACAAGATTGGAAAATCGTGAAAAGCCGAGGACGGGGAATAAATTTACGAGTTTGGACCGAGAAATTGCTCAAGTGTCAAAAGTCAACCTCCAAGAATATTAAAGTATCATAAATAGTCCTTGGAGATAATTTTCAGACTTTACAAGATTGGTCCCTGAAGTTTGAAACTTGGCAGAATTGGTCCTTAAGCCTTATACTAATTCCTAATCCAATCCTAACTCTAAACCATTACCTTTTAAACCAACCCTTTTTAACCCTCCAAATAATAAACCCAGCCCAACACCAAACACAAAGCCCACAACCCGGTTCCTTTTTAGCTAATACCCCGGTCAAACCCAGGGTCAACCCTTTCTTCCTAAAACCACAAACCGCCAAAACTAAAACCATTACCCCCCTCCAATCCCACTGACAAAACCATCTACCCTCACCATGCTTTTTCTGAAACACGCCTCCCCCATCCTCTAGCTCTTAGCTAGTACAAGCTTCACGTGAATACCACCTCCACGTGGGAAACCCACTTGGCAATTTTTCCCGCCAAAACTGAAATGAGGGCTGAGATTAAAAGGAAGCTAATCTAATGGTCCAAGATTAAGCAGAGAAGCACAGAAGAAAAAGAAACCCTAGTATTTTAGTATAAATAGGCATTTGTAAGCAAAAGTTGTGGAGTTAGTTAGATTTTTAGTAGTTAAATTAGTTTAGAAGTAGTGTAATGTAGTTTTCACAATCGAATTTAGATAAGCTTTAGCTTAATTTCATATTGTTGTAACCGTAATTTCAACCTCAGTCTAGTTTCAAAAGTCTTGTATTAATTCGTTGTAATTTTAGTTTAATCTCAATACAGTGATTCGAAGTTATTGTTGTTTAAGAATTCCAAAAGCCTTTGCTCTGTTCCCTTTTAGCTTATGCATGATCCTGACAGCTTATTGTTAGTTTTATTACTGCTTAACTCAGTTAATTTCAACAAAAGTCAAAAATAGTCAATAGTCAACATTAGTCAACTCAGCTTATTTGCTTAATCTTTATGCTTCATTATCAGCTTTATTGCTTATTTAATATCATTGTAGCTTTAGTTTAACCTGTTTTCATATATCCATGCTTAGTAGGTTTTTCAGCTTAAGTCTCAGAACAGTCCCTTGACAAAGGACTGTTTGGTTTAGGCTGCAAACGGGTCAATTTTGTGACCCACTGTTCATGTGCACTTTGGTGAACTTCAATCTAGCCTAATCTTGCATGAATAAGCTGTTTTTAAGTTGTTTTAAGGTAATTTGATAGAGATTATAGATTTGCATGGACTGTGAAAAGTATTGGTTAAGTACTGATCAAATAAGCTGAATTAAGCAATAAGCTCATTTGACCTTTCTTGTAGCAATTTCTCAGCTCATTTTGGTCCATTTAGTGGAACTTTAGAGGCTTGATTCATTTCAGTAAGGATTGTGATCTTGTGTGCCATTTTGCCTTGACTGATATCTCAGTCCTCATAGCAGACTGCTTAGCTTTTAGTTCCCCTATAAGTGCTTATTTTAGAACCCCCATTTCCTTATCTTTTAGACTTTTCAGTTCTTAGATATAAGATATTTTCTTGTACATGATTTTTATAATCAGTTTTAGCTTATTGTAGCTTAAATCAGTTTTTAAAATTTACCTCAGTAGCTAAATGAGGCCTGCAACATCAGTTTCCTTTTTGCTTTTCATTCTCAATGCTTATTGTTTCTGCTTATTTCTTATTCTGTTTCCATATAGGTTATTTAGATTGGTTTCAGCATGCTTAGCTTATTTTAGTTCCTATCTAGCTTAAGAATAGCTTATTAGTCTCTTTTCATTGTCCCTTTTAATTTAGTCCCTTTATATGCCTTCTGATCAGATCCTATAGCTTAACAGTTGTCACTTTGCGCATGTACTATGCTGCCTGAGAAGAGTTACCATGCCTAGCTCGGCCTGGGTTTATGCTGTTCTAGTCAATGTTGAATTTTGCGAACTTTTTGATGTTTTGGTCTTGAGTCGAGCGTGTGATTATTGGCTTGGACCACTAATAATGATACGATATCAAATATATAATTCGCTAAATGTATGTGAGCATTCAGGGTCACGCACATAGATATCTTCATATATAGGCTATGTTTGGCAAAAGTAGCAGTGAGCTGTGAGCTGTAGCCACAGCTCACTGCTCACCGCTCACAGCTTCTTAAAGAAGCATTAGAAAAATGAGCTTTCTTAAAAAATAGCAAAGCTCACCGCTCTTTTGCCAAACGAACACTAAAAATCAAAAAGCTCATTGGTCACCGCTCATCGCCTCAAAAAACTTCAAAAAGTTCTGCGCCAAACATAACCATAATATACATAGTGTATTTATATTACTATATAAAAATGGAAAGGTAACTAACAAAGTTAAGTTAAATTAGACACTTGAATAATTATTAAGTAAAGGTTAAATTAGTTTAGGATATTATAGATAATTATTCATTGCGAATTAATGATAATAGTAATTATTAATTATGTATGAGTATAATAATTATGGTAATTATTAAATTGAGAAAAAAAAATAAATAAGGGTTTTGTTAACCACAACCCATGAGGTTGTGATTAACCCTTATCATATGTGTAAAATAGCATTTAAGGAACTCATTATTTTCATATTTATACATTTTTAATGATTGTAATTAAGGAATGTGTTGTTATAGATGGAATGTTTGCTGTTAATTAATTATTTATTTTCTAATTAAGGTAACCTTAATCACAACCCATAGGGTTGTGGTTAACAAAACCCAAAAAGTAATTGTATTAGAATTAGGAAACTATGGTTTCTAACTTTTCTGTAAATACAAGGCTTTTACTTTTAGGATTGATAATTCAATTCATAATAAACGTTAAAAACAAAATATTTTCTTCTCTTCTCCCTTCATAAATCGATCAGCCAAGAACCCTAAAAGGGTTTTCGCCTTTATTTTGATCTCTTGCTTGTTCCAAAGAGATTGAGGTGTTCATTACGTAAACAGTGAGGATTAGCATTTCAAAAATATTGGTGATCGTGTAGTGTGGATCAACTGAAGAGACAATCTACTTTGATTGATTAGAGTTCCATCTCACAAGAATTGTGTTCGTTCTTGATTGATGTACACAACACTCAATTCGGATAGTTTGACATACATGTTGTTACACGAACTTTCCTGATTTTAACGAAATTTAAAATGCCGATTCTCAATACATCAAGCTACAACTTCTTAGAATGAAGTTTTTGCTTTTGTGGTCGTGTTCTGGTCAGTTGAAGTTACAACAGTTTCTGGTAATCACCATCCGTGTTCACTAGCATTGTAATTATCAACAAAACGTACACGCACTTTTACACTTTTGTTGTTAGTAATGATTAATCGTATAAATCATAATGATCCATTATTGGTTATATTTAATAATTCGCTTCCGCTACTTTGATTGTATTGATATATGTTAAACACGTTTTTTAACCTATAATCACTAAAACATTTTACCGCACGAATCATGAATTGTTCACTAAGTATTCAGTTCATTTACAGCCCTGATAAATACTTTAAAAGTTAATTATGTATATATATATTTTGTGTAACATTATCTTACGTATGCCAGGATCAAAAGTAATTTTAGCAAAAAGAGAAAACTTAGACAAAAACCCTTTCATGTGCATCTTATCACATCAAAAGGACCGAAAGTGAAAGTATAATATTTTAATTGGGGGAAGTTAGAAATATCTATCACTAGTTTCAAAGCTAACGATATTTTTGGGAAGCGCTTTTACTAAAGTCACATGGTGTGGCTCGATACCCGCTTGTAGTCAGTTGCCACGTGTGTGATAATATTTAAACGAAGCCGACTTGCTTCATGAGGCCGGCTAGATTTTTTTTCCCCGTCAATTTTAAGCCGTTAGTTTATTGCTTACATGTCTTACCAAGTCAATAAAATATGTGGATATTATGCTGCGTTTGGTTCGTAAGTGGGATTGAAATTGGATTTGGATTTGGGAAAGATTTGAAAGATGTGGGAAAGATTTGAGAAAAAAGTAGGAGAGAGAAAATATATTATTATATATAATTATATATAATTTATTAAATTTTATATTGTATTTAAATATTATATTATAATAAAAAAGTTAAAAATGTGAGAGGAAAAAAAATGGGGCCCGCAGGTTTCAAGTGAAACCCACCTATTTAGTAATCTATCAATCTATCATTACTAATTCCATTCCTATTTCCAAAATATACAACCAAACTATTGTTTTGGGTCACATCAATCTAAAACTCATACCAAACCCTCAAACCAAACACTTCCTTAATTATTACCAAAATTAACCAAAATAATCTTACATTTAACATGTTTAAAAATAAAACTTTTCATTTTTCTCAATATAGTATTTTCTTAAAAAGAATTGAAAAATTTCATCGATAGTTAAAATGACTAAATGGTTGTTTACTTTCCTCTTAATGAAAAAAAATGAGCCTAAAATTGTTGGTCTTTTTTAATTGAGATACTTATCAAAGCTTTACTTTCTTTTTTAAAAAGCTAATTAATAACTTCTCTCTAAACCACTTAGGGTGCGTTTGGTTCGCAAGTAGGAATGAAATTGAATTTGAATTTGGGAAAGGTTTGAAAGATATGGGAAAGATTTGAGAAAAAAGTAAGAGAGATAAAATATATTATTATATATAATTTGTGGTTGAAAAAATTATAAAATAAGAAAAAGAATAAATAATGTGTTGTTGAAAAAATTTTATCAAATAAAATTTTTTTTTTTTTGATTGAATGGATTGGGAGAAACCCACCAAATTTGGGTGGAATGAAATCTCATTCCTTGATTACCAAAGTTGTGGGCCCAAAACCAACCAAACAAAGTTTTTGTTTCTTCTTTTGGTGATACCCACCCAAAAGAGCGAACCAAACGCACCCTTAATTTATTAAACATACCCTAACAGAAATATGGTTGTGATAGAAAGAACTACGGCACACTAATTTGTAACATATTATGCACTTTTTAATAAAGTTTGAAAAAATCATGCAATTTATTATTAAACTTTAAAAACATATAACAAAGATATAATTTTTACAGTAGTCATGACGTTTTAAAGATATGCATGTACATGCATTCTGACTTAAGTATGTCTGTTCATGATTGCATGTTTAAGTCACTTACACTATAATTTAAAAAATGGGCAACTTCATATTTCTCAATAAAAATATCATAATTTCATATTTTTCTAAACATGCATTAAAATCATTACGCATTATGCATTATTAACTTATAAGTTGGGTAAATATAGCATTTTAATGTTTATATTTGGTAAATATGGAATTAACCATTTAAGAAACTATGTGCAAATTTTCTTACTAACAATTCCTATTTTTCATATTGATGCATGTATTATCTTTTAGTTAGACATATGTTTAGGCATACATTTTAGTTGCGGGTGTCATCCGTACAATTACATATATTGACATGCAAACTACTATCAAAACATTTGCTAATATTAATAAGATGCTCACTGATATGCCGAGAGATAAACTCTATCCGAACTTTAAATTCTCTTTTGAATCAAATTGTAAATTGAGATTTGATAACATTGTCATATGTCACGATAATAGGCTCTATCGATGTAATACCTGAAATTCTAAAACATGCAAAAAGACCAAATTACCCTTGAAATTAAAATTTTACTTATTAATTATTAAAACACCGAATTAATCCCAAACGCTTGGAAACGAATACCATACAAAGTAAAATTAATTGTACTTGAACATTTTAACATTTGTAAGTCACAAAAATAATTGAAAATTTTATTTTATTTGTTTTGGCTGAGTATAATATTTTTATACTTTATATATATATTATTCTTAATTAAAATCATGTAATTATAAGATATATACTATAAATTGTGAAGATAAATAGGAAACAAATTTTGTACCTTATCACAAATATGAAAACCGACTTTCATGCCCTCCCCTATATAAATTATATCCGGTTCTTAATTTTTTTATAAAATTCCGATTCCAAAGAAAACCCTAAAGGTCGACAACCTAAACAAAAATTCCATCCGATCGTGTAACAATTCCTGGAACTAGTCCAACAATTTTCGTGGGTTCTAAGAAGATCTGAGAGGTCTGGAAAAATAGTGGAACGAATTGTAGAAGCTCAAGTCGCTTGTTCTTAATTATTCTTGTTCGCTAAACCCTACCGAGAGGTATAAAATTCTCCTTGCTCATTCGCTTGTTCTAAAATCTTTTGGGTATTTTTCTACACTTTTTTAGGTCCTATATAATCTGTAAAAATTAGCTATAACATCCCATGCAAGCTAGGTTGCTCGCTAGAAATTATACTAACCATATAAACCCTAATCGAACTTAAATACTTAAAACGTTATGCAGAATTTTCTGGGCAGTAAGAGTATTTTTCCCAGGACTTATACGAACCTAGTAACACTAGAAAAATAGTTCTTGAATTTATAGAAGCCTAGATTATGCGTGGGTGATTTTTGTGTAAACCGGATCAAATAAGAAAATAAAGGAAAATAATAAAAACCCTATGAACGATTTAGGGTTAGGGTTTGTATGTATAGATCTGGTCATTTAAGGCATATTAATGATTGGTAATGATGGGGTGATGATTATATGAACTAGGGTTTGAAATTGCTATTATAAAAGTATATACGATTTGTAAAATAAATAACAAGGACTTGTTTTGCCAACTTTGAAACTTAAAGGTTATTTTTATAATGTTAATTAGATCAGTATAAATGTATAAAAATTATAAGATGAGGTCCTTATGTGTAAAATATGCAAGATAATAATTTATTGGTTTATTTATGGTTCGAATTGGAAATTAATAAATTAGAGGGACTAAAAGGGTAAATTCAGGAAACTTATGATTGTTTTGTGTAAATAATGATATTAGGGAGGTAATATGTAATTTTGGATAATTATGGGCTTAATATGTAATTATTGGTAAATTGTGGATTTAATTATAAGCTTATAAACAAAAAGGACTAAATATGTAAATAAGTGAAACATGGAGGTGTAATTCGTACTATATGTAATTGTGAGGGTATATTCTGTAACTTAGTAAATATGAGGGCTTATGATGTAATTATGAATATAGTGAGGGTTAAATTGTAAATTATGTAACTATAAGGTCTACTTTGTAAACTTTAATAACTATAGGGGTGTAAAGTGTAAATAATGAAACTTTAAGGATTAAAGATGTAAGTTCTGATTAAAAGATGAGTTTAAAATTAATAACTTGTGATATTTCATTTGAAACCCTTAATTTTTATATATTTGCTTTTAAAACCCTTAGTTATGGAAACTTGTCAAAATGAACCTTGAACTATCTTAACTTGCTAAAATGCACCCTATTTCCATAATAGTATTAATTAATGACTTAACAAGAATTGATACTTAAATCTTTCTAATTGTGGGAACTTACTAAATAAGGACGCCTTTTAAAAATGGAAACTTACTTGAAAAGGAAAGATAACTAAGAGTACTTTGTAATTCTATTCTACTCCTCTAGGTGTGAAGAAGGAGTAACTCGATCTCTTTCAGCCTTTTGTCTTTGTTCTTGTTGCTAATAAGGTACAGATATTCTGCCCTTCTTGTAAGGTGCCTTCGTTATCTTGATCTTTTGTTTTGATTCGTTTAGGATTCCCCAAACCATTGCTATGTACCCTTGTTTTGTGAACCTTGGTTTTGAACCCTGCCTTGATCTTTTGCCTTGATCTTTGCCTTGAACCACTATGAACCTTGATAGGAACCTTGCCATAAAACCTTGACTTGAACCCTAACATGCTTGATATTGTAATTGGATGAGAGAACATTTTCATAAATAAATAAGAATGTTTTAAGAAGACCATTTTAATACTAGCTTATTGAAAACTATTTTAAAGACTATATTTATGAAAATGTTTTAAGAAGACCATTTTTTTAAAACTATCTTAATGAAAACCATTTTAAAAAGATTATTTTATGAAAACTATTTTAAAAGGATTGTTTTCAGATGAACGTTTAGATTGAACCTTGACCTACTTGTGGATATGACCTACTTGAACTAAAGTGAATTGAACCCATTGATATGTAAACACGAACTTGAAACTTGAACTTGACTTGTACACTTGATACTTGACCTTGACCTTGACCCACAGTTTGAGACTACGAGCCATACTAGGCATGAGGGTTTCATGTCCTTGTCATTGATGCACCAATGACTTGACTTTTGGGTAGGAAAGTGATACCTATCCCGTCCCTGCCATGACTTGATACTTGACTTGCGCGTAGATGAAGACATTGTGGCAGCCTACAGGGGCGCATGGATGCATCCTAGATTTGTATTGTACATGACTTGATTTACTTGTATTGTTAGTGACATGACGGGTGTGTGCGATACACGTCATTCACTCTTGGGAGCACGCGACTCCAACCCTTGGAGGTATCCCCTCATATTATACTTGGCATACCGAGGTCACCCCTCCGTATACATGTATACTTGTTTACTTGACTTGATATGATATGTTCTGGGCTCGTAGAGGATTGCTGTATCTGTTTATCTTTCTGTTTACCTTACCTTTTTCACTTGTACATTATTCCTTATTTGTTCCTATGCCTTTACTCTTGATAACCTTTACTACATTTACGTTTCGTAAACCTTTATTACTGCTTGTTATCGTTATATCTGTTCACTGAGCTCTCGTAGCTCAGCCGCATTTTCTTTTCCTGCGGCAGGTATTTAAGCTAGGAAGCTGGGTTTTGCTTTGGGATGAGAGCAACTTTGAGTGAAGCATGGACCTTAGTACCTTAGTTCTACCATTTGAAATTTGACTTGTTATGCCTTCGTTTGGCACTTGATTGTTTAGTACCTTATTTATTTCTTTTCATTGTCTTGTTGAACTTGATATAAGTCTTGTTGACTTATTATCTTTGGTTTAATGTTAAGACTTCCGCTGTTTTATTATTACTTGTTCTGATGTGAAACCATAGCATTGTGACATCTTTGCCCTTCTCGGGTCGGGGTGTTACAATCGAACTTTACTTATCAAAATATTTGATTGCTTTAATTGTTGGAGGGTCGATGATTATGATGGGCAATGACGTGTAGCATATAAATGATATATACGTACGATCGATGATGTATGAGACAATAAAGATAAGATGACCTTGTTGGCCAAAGCTGTAATAAGACCATGTGTAATGATGTGTAGGATAGAATGAGGCATGGTGCGTCATGTGACAGTGTGGGCTATTTTGGGGCTTAAAAGAAAAAGTGGTGTAATGGTAAAATGGGGCAAAAAACGTTCGAATTTTATGGATTTGAGAGAGGGCGGGGGCGCTGCAGGTACCAAGCCCCAGCCCATTTTTTGATCTTCCACGCCTCATAGTAATGGGAGGTGGGGCGCTATAGGGCGCTGAAGAGGGTAAAATGGGGCAAAAAAAGGCCCCATTACACACGGTCTAAGATTCTACAACAAAATTTAAGGAAACAACCTCGAAAACAAAAGATTAAGATGAAAAACCAACACTGATATAAGACATCATCACTAGATTGTAGTGAAACGTCTTTCAAGCCAAGTATGTCGCCTTGTATGCCTACAAACATAGTTTAAAACTACTCCAGAAAAGACGGTAGTAATCAATAATATGAGACAAGATAAATATTTTGGGATATTATTGTGAGAAACCGCCACAATGAATGAGGCAATCTATGATGCTTACCGAATGCAACGTCTCATGTTTTACATCAACAAGATTGTATATCTTACACTCTGTTCTTAAGTTTATGAAAAATTAAAAAAGGAGAGAAAAGTAAGAGAAAGAGAAAATGTCATGTTCTTAAGATCTTTTAGTAGTGTTTAACCAAGGAAGATGATGAAAGTGAGGAATGCTTAACCACTTTTTCATTTCAAAAGTTGCGGCCTAATGTTGAGATAAAAGTGAAATATTATTTTCTTTCATTTTCTTCTAGACTTCAGAACATAAAATGAGTAGCTTTTCTTTTATGTCTTTTACCTTTGTTGAGGTAAAACCTTGTGATACTTTTTTACAAGATTCTTCGGATGGTTTCCTCCGGATGGTAATGAGCTCCTTCACACAAGAAACACGCACATTAGACTCACCATGGGTTTTATCCCAAGACCAACCTCTGGCGTGAGAGTAAGTATACTGATACAAATGGTGAGATAATAAATGAGAGTTAATGCTATGTGAGTGTATTTATTGAGAATCATAAATGAGGTGGGGGTATTTATACTACCCACACCTCGTTACATGTTTTGCCTAGGGACTAAGCAAGCCGAGCTATGCATAATCTAGTAGGTAGGTGTCAGGTCACGTGGGAGACACAATCCTGAGAAATCTGGGATGACGGCGTGGCGGCGGTTGATGGGATTGTCCATTGGGTAAATGGTGGCGTTTGACCCTTCGGCTAGTATGTCCGGAAGTGAGTGTCTAGTCCGGATGAAATGTGACGTCCGGACACATACGCCAACATGCCCCCCCCCAGTATTGGAGTATCGGTTTTAGACCGATAGTGCAATACTTGAAAACTTGCGTCTCCCTGTGCTTCCCCTATCTTTGTCACGCTTAATCAGGTTACATAACCGTTATTTGGATAGCCGAAGGGGTCTGTTAAGCTTTCTTGGGTCGATTAAGTTCTAGGCCCATGGGCTGAATAAAGATAATATTATTTTACCGTGCACAGCTGTATACCACGTGCAATTTACCGCAGAGATCGAACGTTCCATATTCAGCCACGTCAGAGAAGTACAGTTTGATGCAACGTTTCACGTCCTTCTAGGTTTTCCCTATATATACTGCTTTACCCTCTTCATTTTTTACTTTTCACTGTTTATTTCCCTCCCTTTTTCTCGGAGTTTATATCTTGCTATCACTGGACGATTTTTGTGCAACATCTTCCAGGGGTTTTTGACAGGTGCGTTTTATATTTCTCTTGTAATTATCTTGCATATATATTCCTCGGCATCCTTTTAGTTATGGCCGTTAGCGAACCCGGGGAGATGAATATACCGGAAAACCACCCGTTAGTTAGTAAACCTGGACCTTCGGCTAGTAAGGTTGTCCCTAAGTTTGACATGCACATATATACTTCTAAGATGACGCAGAAAGATTTAGATGATGTGATATTGGAGTACGGTATCCCTTCGGATCTACATCCCATATTTTAGGGTGCACATCTCCCAACTTGTTCCGATAGGTTTGAACAGGGTGACGCTTTTTGAGATCCGTTGCTACAGTTTAGGCGTCCGGCCAACCGTTCCCTTGTTCAGGGTGTTCTATAGGTTGTGCAAGCAAGGCCATTGGTTTTCGTTTGAGAGCCGAACGGGAAAAAGAGCCAAGAAATGTTTTGAAGAGGTTCTTTCCGGATTGAAACATTGGAAGGATCATTTCTTTTTGATAGACCGGAGGGCAATTCCAGATGCTATGCCATGGAGACATAAAGATTCCAAAGTCACTGATGAGTTTCCGGAAACACATTCCGACACAGATGCTGGGAAGATCGATAGGAAAGTGATTCTTCTTAGTAAACCCACAACAACTCTTCTATGGATGACAGGTCTTTCTAATGTCTTCAGAAATCCGGGGTATGAGCCAATTCTAAAGGATGCCTTGGGACGACCTTGACTTACCAACCCCAATACTACATACGACTAGGGTATACTTGCCCGAATGTGTTCCTAGTTAATCGGTAATTCTTGTTTATAAATTTAAAACCTCGTGCGAACGCATCAAGTTTTTGGCGCCGTTGCCGGGGACTTGTTTTGCACTTGTTTGTTCGTTTGATTGTCTTCTTGATTGATATATTGTTTGTTTACTTACTTGTTATGCTTGTTCGTGATGTTTGCGTTTGAATACTTGTCTCTTTGCTTTTGTTTTATTGCTCTTGATTGCTTTCTTGTTGCTCATAATGTTTGCTTGAATGCTTGTCTTTCATTTTCTCAAAATCTCTCATTTTCTCAAAAAATTTCTAATTTCTCATCTTTTGCTTAATGATCTTGGCATCAAAATCAAGTGTTTTGGTGTTGGGATTTGGTTTCATGTGTTCTAAAAATGCTCATTCAAATGTTTGCTTTCAAAGTTTGTGCTCGAATTGCTTGCCCAAAAAAAAAAAAAAAAAAAAACCCACCAATTGTGTTTGTCTTAATTTTCTTAATTGTTTTCTGTGGTTAATAATGTTTTCATGTTTGTTTAGAGTAGTATAATATGCTCTTGTGTGTTTAACTTTATTTTTAAGTTTAATAAAAGTCTTAAAATATAAACATGGTTCAAAAAAAAAAAAAAAAAGAAAAAAAAAAACCGAGCCTTCTATCCGATCGGATGGCAGGTGTACCGATCGGTTGGGAGTCTCGGAAAAAGTTGGATCAGATGAACCGATCGGATGGATGATAAACCGATCGGATGGTCAGCTCGGAAATTTTTTTATTAAGGAAACTGATCGGTTAGATGATAAACCGATCGGATGGACCAATCGGTATATATATATATATATATATATATATATATATATATATATATATATATATATATATATATATATATATATATATATATATATATATATAGGATCCGGTTCCATTGAGAAGGTTTTTATTTTGAGAAGATTGAGAAATCTTCGTTTGAACAAACTGATTCATGTTTTTTATTTGATTCACAAGTAAAACATCATTTTATGGTGAATCGAATCTATAAATTACAAATTTGATTCACAAATCATTGTTAAAATCGAGTTATGATGATGATTCATTAAATTTGTACAGATGATTCAGTATTCTACATATATCGCAAAATCGAGAGATTTTTAACATTGATTCAAATTTTTTTTACACATTTTGAATTTTAATCACATTAAAATGAGTTTTACGCTTGAAAAACATGAATCAAAGTTAAAAATCTATCGTTTTTGAAAACCTTCTCAATCTTCTCAAAATAAAAACCTTCTCAATCGATCCAGATTCTATATATATATATATATATATATATATATGTTATTTTCATTTTTCGTATTTTTTTTCTTGTGTGTTTGTGTTTAGATCGAATAAGTTTAAATGTTTCTTGGTTTTTGCAAGAGCATCATTTCTTTTATTCTACTTAAAGTTGGTTTTTGCATTTTAAATTTTGTTAATTTAGTACGTTGTGAATAAATAAGTACTTGTTTTAAAAATAAAAATGTTTTGAACTTTGTGGGTATGTTTACTGGAAACCCTCACGAGACTTCACTCGTCCGCTCGGGCCACCGAGGGGTTTAAAAGGCTTGTTGCATACGCTAAATGCAACCGTGATGCCTACGAAAGTGAGTTTTAGAATTTTACGCGTTTTTTGTAGTTTAGTTTATTTTTGCAGATTTAATAAGCTCTTTGAGATTGGATTATTGGTGATATTATACTTAGTGTGGAGATGTTTTGTTGAATGAGAAATTGATTGATCTCATAAGCTTATGCTAGCATTTGCTTAGCACCTTATCATATGTAGTTCGATCGCGATTTCTAGGCCCGGGAAGTTTCGTTTCTCTTGGACTATTTATTTATTTTCCCAATTTTACATGCTTTGAAGTTAATTTTCATTACATTTTGGACAATGCTTAACTTAAGTGTAGGGGGAAGTAAATAGAAAAAACGAAACTACTTTTCAAATTTATAATTTTTGGGGCCAATTTAAAATTTTGTATACTTGTTTGCCCTTGTGATCTAATTGTTTTCACGCTTTTAGGATAATATATTAGAATAACTGGATCAATCCATTAGTGAAATCTGTAATTTTGAAAAATTTGAGATGTGTCCCGATTAATATTGCAATCCATTCTAGGATCGATAATATTTGCTAGCGCATATTGTAGCCCTTTCTACTACTAATATGTGAGGATTTGAGCCTGTTATATATATATATATATATATATAGCATACATCTTTTATGCTTGGATCTTTTGCTATGAGTGTGCCGGTGATTTTACTTATTCTAGAACTTGTACTTGTAAATCATTACCAGACCACAGTAAGATCACATTCGTGTGATATAAGTGTATTCGTGTGATAAAGAGGCACCCTTAGGAATAAAACCAAATGGCATTCAATTTACATCTAATGATATATTAGCTAGCCACATCGGTTAGTTAACCTCGTATTTGGAACCCATTTGTTAGCGTTTATCTTTAGCGCTTGATACCCTTAGTTACACCCTCCGAACCAATCCTTTTCATTTATGTTACATCCATTAAAAAAGAAAAAAAATATTTTACATATTAAACCTTAGCCTAACCCTTTGTCAAAGTCTAAATGGTGGGTTGCTAGTTGCTTTGAATGTTGGATTATTTTTTATGATTAATAGTTAGCCACACTTTGCCATTCGTGTGTGCCATTCCGACAAAGATGAAGGTGCGCAACTTAGTGTTTTGTATTTTTTGTGGTGTATGCTTATACGAAGTGTGGGGGAGATGTGATGTATGAAAGAAAGGTTGAAAAAAAAAGTGAAAAAAAAATGAATGAATAAGTCATCGAAGAAAAAAAAAGAAAGAAAAAATATATGTGATGACAATTATAGCCAATGTGCTATATTATTATGAAGATGAAGGAAGGGGAAGTATGTTTGAGATATCGATTAGCCAATGTGCTAAGACGTGATATACATATATATTTGGTGATCGATATGTGAAGAAGAGGAAGTTGTTAACTATAATCATTTACGGGTTTGAAGTTTGTTCGGTAACTAGCAACAATGGGACTTAGACTTGATTTTTCTTTTTTTTTTTAATTTAAAACCAATTTCATAAATACTCCTATACCTTATCCCTACCCTTTACCAAATTACTTTATTCGTTGTTAGCTTTCGAGCATCCGGTTATAGTGATGGCTTTGTGAAAATATGTAGTGCATAAATATTGATGACGTATAGTCCGTATTCGGGTCACGAACCCGACCCATACTTAAGTCCATCACGAATGGACTCCAGCCCATCACGATATAGGCTATTGCGATAATGGTTTGGGCTTACGATGGCCCAAACCCAACGTTATTTATGGTTTTGATAGTATATCTTCTATTTATGGGATATATATCAATGAACCGCCCTATGCGGGATAGACCGAAGATTGGGGAACACGAAACCAACAAGGATTTCGTGTCCATATATAGAGGGCACCTCAGCCCTCACAAAGGTACAATTTACAAACCCTAACTCTTCTACAAACCCTAAAAACCGATTACTTACTCTCACGCCGGAGGATAATCGTGGGAGACAATCCCACGATAAGCCTAACGGTGTCTTTTTGTTTTCTTAGTGCGCAGGTCTCAAGCATTAAGATCTGATTGGTACGGAATCAAGGAACGCCCAACTTTTGTATCAACAAGTGGCGCCATCCATGGGACCCTACACTAAGAACTTTGCTAAGAACTAGAATGACGAAGCACAGAAATCAGCGGACTCCGCATGCGAAGAAAACGCATGACGACCTACTAGGGAAGAAACAGCAAACTGATGCGGCCTCTAAGCAGGCCTCTGGGACAACCAGTGCGCCTAGAAGCTTAGGATCGTACTCAGATCTGCTCTTTACTCCAATAGAACCGCTCACTATGACTACCAATGCTACTACAACAAGTACTAGCGCGGTAGACCTACAGCGCACTCCTCTCACCATGCCAGAAGTAAACTTCACTGAGCCACCAAATGCGCCTATCCGAAACAAGGATCTTGTTTTGGAAACAGACTCCCTCGCGCTAGAAGGAGTCACGCCTGAACTAGCGCCAAGTGATTTCGTATCTCAAAACTACGAAGCCTTGGCTACGCTCATGCGAGAGGAGGCGAAAAAGAGGTCAAGCCAAAGTCTGCACGCCAGGCTCAACTTCGACCCTGAGTATGAGGCATCCCCACCGCGCTACCGAAAGGAAAAACGCGAGAGGGATAGCCACAAACACCCAGTGTTTTCCAGGATTGGAAGGAAGGTTGTGGATGATGAAGTAGCCGACTTTCAGCATCTGGAAGAGCATGAAGATGGGGAACGGCGCGCCAATGTCCACACTAGGCTTGGCAGTCGCAGGGTTCATGATAGGCTTGGGCGACGGTGCTCCCCAAGTGAAAGCCCTTCAAGCTCTGATTTCGAGGATAGTCGGCGCAAGCGCCGCAGAGGAGCAAGCTCAGATTCCGATGATAGTCGGCGCAAGCGTCGCAAAAGAGTAAGCTCATCCTCAAGTGACTCCTCGTACAACGAGGACAAAGAAACAGGACACTGGAAATCAAGGGGAAAATACCGCGACCAGGAAGACGATGACATGTCTCGTCCCTGGCGCCGCCAAAAAGTCGATGCGTTCACTAGGCGCATCAGCAATTTTTCGAAAAATAAGAGAAGGCGCATGCCTGCTAATGTCAAAACATATGATGGGACAGGTGATCCTGATGATCACCTAAAAATTTTCGAATCAGCAGCCACTATTGAAAATTGGCCACAACCTGTGTGGTGCCACATGTTCAACTCTACATTAGTAGGGAATGCGCGCAACTGGTTCAGCAAGCTTCCACGCAGAAGCATCGGTGGGTTTGAAGAGTTGCGAAAGGCGTTTCGTTTAAACTTTACTCAAAGAAAGAAGTGCGCCAAAAACCCTGTCGAGCTCGCTAGGGTAAAACAGCGCCAAGGGGAATCCACAAGTGCTTTCATGGAGCGCTATAAGGACGAATGCATACAGGTCAAGGCGTGCCCAGAAATACTAAAGATATCGGGGTTTATGAACGGAATCAATAACCCAGATCTGATAAAAAAGTTAAACGATAGGGTTCCCCAAACCTTTGACGAACTCATGAAGCGCACGAGGTCCTTCGTCCAAGGAGAAGCAGCCGCTGCGGATAGCAAGAGAGGCTACTCGAACCATAGGTCACAAGAAGAGCCAAGGAGACAATCCAATGACCAGAGTAGCAATCGTAACAAAAGCTATCGCATTCAAGGTGGCGGACGGGGAAACGACAAGTACACCCCACTAACAAAAACTCCAAAGGAGATATTTGTGACGGAAGGTGCGAACTTTCCAAGACCCCCACCCATGCGCACTCCTGAAGATCGGCGCGTAGGGAATGGATACTGCGAATATCATGCACAGAAGGGCCATACCACTAATGAGTGTGTTCAATTGCGCCAACTAATTGAGAAACTAGTAAAAGAAGGTAGATTGGATCATCTCATTAAAAATATTAAGGATGGGAAAGACAAGCAGAAAACAGGAGGCAAGAAAGAAGCGCCTAAGGAAAAAGCTGACACTATCTACATGATACAATCAGGGCAGCGAAAGATTAGGCAAAAGGTTAGCCAGAAATTCTCCCAGGGAAACGAAATCTCTTTCCCCACCTTGGCTGCGGACAACGCAGTGGCAGAGCCACTCACCATTGAGATAAATGCGGGGGGTCACGATATCCACCGCATGTATGTTGATGGAGGGGCGTCAGCGGATATAATGTACGAACATTGTTTCAAAAGATTGCGCCCTGAGATACAAAGACAGTTAAGTCCAGCTACGACTGCGCTTACTGGCTTTACAGGAGAAAAGATATGGCCCATGGGGCAACTGCGCCTACTAGTCGCTGTTGGTAATAAGGAACACTCCACGACAGCCTGGATGAACTTTATGGTGATTAGGTCTCCTTTGCCATACAATGGCATTATTGGAAGGTCAGGAATCTCAGCGATTCGCGCGGTACCATCCACATCACATGGGATGCTCAAGTTCCCAGTAAAAGGCGGCATTGTCACCATATACAACAGCGTTGCGCCACCAGAAGAGTGTAACACGATTACATGTGAAACAACGCACATCCCAGAACAGAGAGCAGCTAAAGCACCAAACCTAAAGGTTGCGATTCACCCTGAATACCCGGAGCAAGAAGTGACGATTGGAGGATCGTTGTCTGACAAAGGCAGAGCGGCCGTGTGCGCGCTCTTACAAAGGAATCTGGATATCTTCGCATGGGAACCGAAGCACATGACTGGTGTGCCACGCTCGATAGCAGAACACAAGCTGAAAATCCGACAAGGATATTCCCCAGTAAGGCAAAAAAAGCGTGGTCAGGCTCCAGAGCGCGCAAAAGCCATTCTGGAAGAAGTGCACAAACTTGTGGACGCAGGCATTATGCGAGAAGTCTATTACCACGATTGGCTCTCCAATCCAGTAATGGTTAAAAAGAGCGATGGCAGCTGGCGGATGTGTGTGGACTTCACTGATCTTAACAAAGCATGTCCACAGGACTGCTACCCACTACCAGAGATAGACTGGAAGGTGGAATCTCTGTTCGGATATCCCTTTAAATGTTTCTTAGATGCATACAAAGGGTACCACCAAATCCAAATGGCTAAGGAAGACGAGGAAAAAACAGCCTTCCACACAAGCCAAGGCGTGTTCTGTTACACAAAGATGCCTTTTGGCTTGAAGAATGCGGGCGCCACCTACCAGCGACTGGTAGATAATGCGTTTGACAAGCAGGTGGGCCGCAACCTAGAGGTCTATGTGGACGACCTTGTCATAAAAAGCCATACAGAAGAAGAAGTGGTGCGCGACATTGAAGAAACGTTCACGACACTACGAAAGATCAACATGAAGTTGAATCCTAAGAAATGCACTTTTGGTGCTACAGAAGGCATGTTCCTAGGATATTTGATAGAACCAGATGGCATTAAGCCATGCCCAGAAAAAATAGAGGCTGTCATCCAACTTCCTTCACCGCGCACGTTGAAAGAAGTTCAATCTCTGAATGGAAAGCTAGCCGGTTTAAACAGATTCCTGTCTAAATCAGCGGATAAGTTACTTCCTCTATTTAAAACACTCAAGAAGTGTACGAAAAAAGGAGACTTTCGTTGGACTGCGGAAGCGGAAGAAGCTTTTACACAGCTTAAGCAACACATAGCAGCGCTTCCTAAGCTAGTTGCACCCCGACCAGGGGAGGAGTTAATCGTCTACTTATCTGCGACTCATTGAGCGGTCAGCGCAGTGCTACTGAAGGATAGGAATTCCGTACTAACACCGGTGTATTTTGTAAGCAAAGCACTCAAGAAGACAGAGATTAATTACAGCCCAATGGAGAAGTTGGTCTTGGCATTAGTATTTGCTGCCAAAAGACTGCGTAGATACTTTCAAGCGCACCCAATAGCAGTGATTACCGACCAACCTATCAAACAAGTTATCTCTAAACCTGAAGCATCGGGGCGATTACAAAAATGGAGTGTGCTACTAGGCGAGTATAACATCTCTTACAGACCACGCACTGCGGTTAAAGGGCAAATATTAGCAGACTTCATCATCGAAAAACCAGATACCGATGACGCACCACCACCGAGCAAGGTAGACTTACAAGAACCATGGGTCTTGTTCACGGATGGATCTTCATGCGTGGATGGATCAGGCGCTGGCCTTATCCTCACTAATCCAGAAGGAATGGAATTCACTTACGCACTGCGTTTTGAATTCACAGCCACGAACAACGAGGCAGAATATGAAGCCCTAATCGCTGGATTACGCATTGCAAATCGAATGGGTGTACGCAACCTAGAAGCAAATGTGGACTCCTGATTGGTAGCCAACCATGTGTTGGGCGAATATGTGGCTAAAGAGGATAACATGGTCCAATACCTTGACAAGACCAAATCGCTAATACAAGGCTTTGACAGGTTCACCATTAAGCAAGTTCCTAGAGGTGAAAATAAGAAAGCAGATGCGCTAAGCAAGATCGCATCTACTAGCTTCGCGCACCTGTCAAAACAAGTCTTAGTGGAGATCCTAAAGAACAAATCCATCTCGGAGATGGAGATATCCACAATAATAGAGGAAGAGAATCCTACGTGGATGACCCCTATTATCGAATTTATAAGCAAGGGCAAATTGCCCGATGAGCAGAAGGACGCTCGACGGATACGGCGCACAACGCAGAGGTTCGAACTTAGAGATGGTATCCTATATCGGCGCTCATTCCTACAACCATGGCTTCGGTGCGTTGGACCTCTTCAGGCAGATTACGTACTCCGAGAGATCCACGCTGGTTCATGCAGTATGCATTCAGGACCACGGTCCGTCGTAGCGCGAGCATTACGCTCAGGATACTATTGGCCTACTATGCACCGTGATGCGCGCGATGTGATAAAGAAATGCAACGACTGCCAAGTCCATAGACCCATCCCGCGCAGACCACAACAAGAGCTAACACCTATCACTTCTCTATGGCTATTCTACAAGTGGGGTATTGACATTGCGGGTCCCTTCCCTGTCGCAGCGGGAGGACTTAAATTCCTTATTGTTGCAATAGACTACTTCACTAAATGGATTGAAGCAAAGGCAGTAGCGACAATCACAGGTAACCAAGTAAAACGCTTTGTTTGGGAAAATATTGTATGCCGCTTTGGATTACCTGGGGAGATTGTTTCGGACAACGGAAAACAATTCCGTGATAACCCGTTCAAGGACTGGTGCGCAGAGTTACATATCACACAACACTTCGCATCAGTAAAACACCCACAAACCAATGGCTTAGTTGAGCGCGCAAATCGTAGTTTAGGCAAAGGAATTAAAGCACGCCTGGACAAACACAAAGGAAGATGGGTGGACGAATTGTCGCATGTCTTATGGGCGCACCGCACGACAATCAAAGTTAGCAATGGGGACACTCCTTTTTCCCTTGTCTACGGGACAGAAGCTGTCATACCAGCTGAAATTGGAATGCCAACTATCCGCACCGCGGAAGTTAATGTCGCAACTAATGATGACGAACGACGGATAGATTTGGACCTATTGGAAGAAAGGCGCGAGCGAGCAGCTATACGAGAGGCAAAAACCAAGTCAAAGATGAAGGGATACTACGATGCTAAAGTTCGAAGCACCTCATTCAGACCAGGCGACTTTGTGTACCGCGCTAATGACGCAAGCCACGCAGAAGATACAGGTAAACTTGGACCAAAGTGGGAAGGACCCTATGAGGTCATTGAAGCACTAGGACAAGGCGCGTACAAGCTGCGTGACATGGATGGCCGTGAGCTACAACGCACATGGAATATCTGCAATCTCAAGAGATGCTATCTTTAGGAAAGGTTACGACCCAATACATGGACACCTACGCACTTTAGTAAGTGCTCAATAAATATCCGTGTATTTACATTTTTTGTTTCATTTAGACAAATGTTTTTTATCTTTTTACAAAAACTTGCAAGTATTAATAAAATGTTGCGGTTTCTAGCTAACTCCGCGACACACTTTACTTTATTGTCTACATATTATTTATGTGTCAATATGGTTTGTTATATTATCTTTTGCCTACATGGCGTGCATGCACTAATTAAAAACCCACGATGGTAAAAGGATGAGTAAACCTAATAAATGACTCGTTGAGTAAGAGGGTTGCAAACCCATCAACACCGGATCACGCATCCTTGTTAAACACCTTATTCTCAAGACGTTGGAGTAAGTTCCATGCGTACCCCATGACGGATACACATCAATGCACACCGTGCACGTTTAACAAATTAGGAGTTAAGACAATTAACCCCTTAATATGGTATTAGTAGCACGCTGCAATCCATACACTTGTGCACCCCACGATGGATACACAACAACTTGTAAATTTCATACACAATTATGTTATATACAATCATGTCATACACGACTATGTCATAAATTTCATACACGATTATGATATAAGTGATTATAAATCCTTGTAACTTTCTTTACATATGTTTATACAAGCGGTTTGATTCTTAGACATCTTTTACGCAAAGACAAAATAACTATAATATGCATACGATTGTATTTTTCAAAATCAACGCTTCATTATGGATAACAAGTTCATCAAAAGTACACATCCAACACGTATATGTACAACAAAAAGTGGACATACCACAAAAAATCACTACATCAAAACTACCAAGACATGCTACGAGTACGCCTGAGCCCTGAGCTACCCGCTTGGCGCGCCACACAACCAGCATCTTTAAGTCTCTGTAATAGCTCAGCATCCTTGGGTGCTACCGTTGGCACGCTAACCGGTACCCTATCAGATCTGGGAATGTGAGCCGCACCAAGACCACACAGAATGGCTTTCCCCTTCTGGCCCTTCTTCTTGGCAAGTCTCATCTCATGAGCTTCTAAGGACGCCTTCAATGGAATTTCTTTCTCAAGGGCAAAAGGGTTGAGGATGTCACGAGGGCGAGCGAAAATAGGCACATGTAGCTGCGACACCTCCGGCTTCAAAAAATAGTCAAGCTGCGCCTCAGCATCCTCGGTTGAGTGCCTAGCCAAGGTCAAACCCTCCATAATCACACTGATAGGAAAGTCCTGGTCACGCTCCAGGCGAGCAATATGAGGAAGCTCGAAAAGCTTCATCTTCTCCATGGCAGCGACAAGCTCATCATAGGAGTTGGCATTATAACCTGGTACCTGAGTAATAGGCACAGTCAACAAATTGCTCTCGGCAAGCTTTTCTACAGCCTGCGCTTGGCCACGTGCCAACGCGCACTCAACAACTTCCCTAAATACCCCCGTCACCTCCTCCGACTCCAAAGTACCCAAAGCGGCAAGGCGCAAACCATGGCTGATAAGCCACCTGCGCTCAACTATGGTTGACACCAAATGAGGATACAACTCATCATCATACTCAATGCTGAGCTTGCGCAGTTTGCTCTCTTGATTCTCCAGCAAACTCTCCACAGCCTTGCGGAATTCATCCAAGTCAGACATGAGTTTCCCCTTGTTCAGCTCCATATATCTCAAGGCCCAAAGGTAGGAGGCCTTGTACTCTTTTGCTCCAGTACGCTCTTTATTCAGTTCGGCCATGAGCGACATCTTCTCATCAGCAATTTTCTGGTCATACATAGCAGATGCCCTCAATTCAGCCTGCGTATCAGCCAACTGCGCCTTTAGAAGGTCAATCTCCTTATCCTTCTGCGCAACTAGGCTGCCCTCACCACCATACTCAGCCTGTAGCCGCGCAACCAATGAAGCCTGATGCGCAGCAGCCAACGCCAACTCCTCTAGAAGGCTATTTCTTGGCGCATCTCCAGCAGATTTTTCCTCATCCACTGGACTCTCAGGCCCAAAATCAGTCTTAGGTGGCGAATTCCCCACATGTGCATCATCATCAACAGCAGTCTCAGCACTACACGCAAATAACAACGTTACTCTATAGTACTAATAGCGGATTAAGGACTGAAGATCTAAAGGTACAAGTACTTACTTGGGGGGAGGAGTTTTATGCGATGACGCATCCTCTTCAGTTGGTCGCTCGACAAAAATAGCAGGGCGCTTACTTGATGTCTCTGCGCCATCATCACCAGATGACCTCTTGCGCTTCAAACCTTGGTCTTCCTCCTCAGACTCATCCATAGCACTCCCCTACGAGTCTACATGCAATAACTCCACAGGGATTTGCGACCTAGAAGGGGAAAAGCTACGCAGAGGAGTAGCCATAGTAACACCTGCGGGGATCTCCAATGTCTCATCTGTCCCCTCTGGCTCCCCCTGCGCAATCGCCATTGTGCGCCCTGCGGTATCCAGCAGAATGGGCTCCTCACCATCTCTCAAGGGGCGCACACCCACAATAACCTGCTTCGGCTTCTCCAAATGCACAACGCGGAATAGATCCATCTCTGCGCAACAAACAACAAACAAACACAAAATGTGTTAATAAGCTACAAAGGGAGAACGCTTACAGCTATTAAATGAAGAGGAAGGAAGAGACAAGCACCCACCCCGACTATTTTCATCCAGAAATGTTGGCACTTCTTCTAGACTACCGAAGTAATTGCGGCTAATACCCATATGCACCAAAAACTCTTCGGGATACGCTTTGATTGGTATACGATTGGTGTTTATCGTATCCGCATCAGCTACATTGTACAACCCGGGGTTGGGGCGCTCGTCTCTTGGTAATAATTCTCGAGCATAGAACTCAAAAATCGATGGGAAAAATGAACTATCAACCCAAAAGAATTTTTCTCTCCAATCCCTCAGTGCATCTAACTTCTCAGTATAGCACTGCAGCGGACCTGCGCGCTTGGAGAAAGAAACCCACCCGTTTGACCACGACGTGTGGTAAAACGCGCGGAATAGATGAATTGTGGGTTCTATCCCTAACAAGCGACAATTCACTTCAAAGTTAGTTATCTTTGCTGCACCTATACAGTGCAGCTGGGAAATATGAAGGCGATAGTGATTGAGAATATCGCACAAAAAGAGGGAGATGGGCGCACGCTGGTTAGCGAATTCGAAAAAACGCGTATATACCCCTACTTTCCCTTGCGGGAAATCCGCTATCGACGCATTTGCGGCCGGAATTACCGGATGCAATGCGAGAGGGATGTAATAATCTGAAGTGAACTGACGAAGTTCATCCTCAGATAATTCGGAAGTAAAATCAGACAATTGAAGAACCATGATTAACCTTCAAAAACTATTATAAGCGCACGCGCTATTACCTTAGTTTTTTTTGTTGATTTTTGATTGCTGTTTGGAGGTTTAACAATGGCGGAAGATGATGATTTTTTACTGTGATAAACACAGTGAAATGACGGCTCAAGTATATAAAGGGTTACACATATTCGTGGATGAACGACATGTGTACCCCACTTGCTCCAATCGGATGGTTGGGAACCCAAAAGGTAAAGCACTTTTTCACCCACCCTCACGATTTTCGAAGAAGATACTTGGACTAGGTTAACTTGCTAATTTTGGCGGGAAATACTTGAAACTTCCCCGCTACGCATCAAGGAATATTTTTAGTTCCAATTGTTAGTCTAGCATCCGCAATTTCGCATTGTGCACACTAGACTGGGGGGACATGATGACGTATAGTCCGTATTCGGGTCACGAACCCGACCCATACTTAAGTCCATCACGAATGGACTCCAGCCCATCACGATATAGGCTATTGCGATAATGGTTTGGGCTTACGATGGCCCAAACCCAACGTTATTTATGGTTTTGATAGTATATCTTCTATTTATGGGATATATATCAATGAACCGCCCTATGCGGGATAGACCGAAGATTGGGGAACACGAAACCAACAAGGATTTCGTGTCCATATATAGAGGGCACCTCAGCCCTCACAAAGGTACGATTTACAAACCCTAACTCTTCTACAAACCCTAAAAACCGATTACTTACTCTCACGCCGGAGGATAATCGTGGGAGACAATCCCACGATAAGCCTAACGGTGTCTTTTTGTTTTCTTAGTGCGCAGGTCTCAAGCATTAAGATCTGATTGGTACAGAATCAAGGAACGCCCAACTTTTGTATCAACAAATATTTTAGTGACCATCCGGTTTTTGAGTGATCGAATGACGTGCCAGCGATCTAGTGTGTATTTTAGTGACCATCCGTTATGTGAATAGCGCGCCAGCAATCCAAGATATGCCCTAGTGACCATCCGTTGTTCGAGTAAATCAAGAATTCGCGCTAGCGATCTAATATGTTCTTGTATGAGATATTTAAACATAAGCCTGGTAAAAACCCTTAAGCCAAATGTTACAACCCGAATAAAAGACCTCTTTAGATGTTTACACTTGGCGCTTACGCCACGTCGGTGGAGTTTTGTTTCTTGTACAAGCCTATGGTAATAAACGGATCATGACTGAGCAATGAGTGTGATTTCTCTTATATATACTCCACTACCTAAATAAATGAGTGAATTATACTTCGTTTTTTTTCGTGAGGTGTTTAGAAATGTTACTCAAGCAAGAAAATCTATGGGTATTGTCATACATCTCGGTTTTTCACCATAACGCTTAAAAATGATGAATCGTATCTTGTACTTGTACTTGGTAGATTTGCATCATAATTTTTATAATCATTTTTCATGCACCATGTGGGATCTATTTTTCTTAATATTTGCTTGAGGGCAAGCAAACCCTTAAGTGTGGGGGAGTTTGCGCTCATTTTCTCTTTTATGAAAAAAAAAAATATTTACGATCTGTCCAACCGATCGGATGTGCGAGCATCCGATTCGGTTGGCAAGTTGCATGTTTTTACGAATTGTCCATCCGATCGGATGGATGCGAAAAAAAAAAATCTTTTCGTTTTGTCATCTAAGTATGATTTTTGATTTTTCTTTTTCTAGATTTGCTTGAGGGCAAGCAAAGTTCAAGTGTGGGGGAATTTGATAACACTCAAATTGTACATGTTTTTAGGAGCGTTATCGTGGATTTTATGCATATATATTGATCACTTTTATGAACTTATGGTACTTAATGAAGTATAATTTCTATTTTAGGTTCATGGAAGCTCACGACAAAGAAAACCAAGAAAAAGACGAAGAAACGATCAATAAACGAAGATTTATGCATATACGAAGAATTCCCGACAAAAGTGAGTCTCGTGGAATATATTTGAGAAGATAAAGTCATGAAGTTGTCATTCCAAAGACTCAAGAATAAAGCACAAGAAGGAAAACGAGGAAAGAAATGAAGAAAAGAAGCTAAAACGAAGAAATAATGGAAGACTCGTTGTTCCCGACACACCTTCACCATTTTGGCCATAACTTGAGCATACGAACTCGGATTTAGTTGATTCAAGCGGCCACGGAAAGCTAAGAGAAAGATCCACAATTTTCAGGTGGCCAAAATTCTCCAACCGATTGGATGGAGCCCGTATCCGATCGGTTGGTCACCTCGTTATTTCTTCATCACTAATATTTCATTTGTGTACAAGCCAATTCTAGATCCTTCCCAAGAAATTCCAGTCCATTCCAAGCTACTTGGTCACCAAGTTGAGTATTAATGACCTTAGGCCTTGAGAGTAGTATAAATAGAGTCTTTTTACAATCATTTGGATCTAACTATTTATCCCATAACCCAACTATTATCCAACAACACACAATCCATATGTAAACTCTAAAACTATCTCTCTTAACCACCCCTCACCCTTTTCCAGAGGTGTTGGGGGGTTGGCTTGGTAATTGGCGGTGGAACAATGGAGGATTCATGTGTGCATCCTAGGACTTCGTATTTCATCTTATGAACTTTGGTATATTCTCTTTTAATAATATTCATGTTTGGTTTCTATGATTGTGTTGATGATGTGATTATTATTATGTGCTTTGTCTTGTAAATGATGTCTTAGGTTGGACACAGTCTTGACCCAAAGCGACCTGGGTCACCGGCTGCCACGTCAGATTTCTCTCTCCGGCGACCAGAAGCGACCGACCTGCCACAGTCTGTGACCGATTTTTTTTTAATTTTTTTTAATTTTTATTTTTTTTTTAATTTTTAAATCAAACATTTTACTCATTAACTTTCATTTAAAATAATAACAAGATAAATTCAAAAAGTCGGGGACCTGTTTTCTCGAACCAGAAAACTTAAAATTCATTAAAAAATATGAACATTACATAAATTAAAACGAAACTACAAATGAAACTACGTTACAAAAATTAAAACGAAACTAGAAATTAATGGAATGTATCATCTGAGTCTGGGTAACCATCTTCAGTCGAAGAGGAATCAGGTGGGAACCAACAACTTTCCCAGTTCTTCCTACGTTCTTCATCATCCCTGGCTTGCTGCTCCAAACGAACATCTTCCTCTTCTCTTTCAAGTTCTTCCATTTCCAGGAAGACTTGCATATCTTGGTCCTTTTGTCTGAGTTGTTCCTCAGTTAACCCAAACGGATTTGGGTCTTGGTCGACAACCGGTGGATTATTCACCGGTTCGTTTTTCGGTGGATTGTTCACCGGTTCATGTGGTGGACTAAAAACTGGAAAGATTTGTTCAGGTGGAGTATGATAAACTTCATTATGTTCAGGAGAGGGGAATTGTTGAGAAAAATCTCGACGTTCAGGAGAGGGGAATTGTTGTGAGAAATCTTTTTTGAAAGACATTTGCAGTTTTGAATGGATTTGTGTGTGTGTTTGAAGGTGTTTGTGTGTGTTTGAATTGATGTTGGTATTTATAGTTGAAAATGTTTTTTTATTATAAATATGTTTGTGTTTATGTGTTTAATTAAATATGTTTGTGTTTGTGTGTTTAATCGGTCAATTGGTGGACTAATTGTGCAACATATAAGCGACCGACCTATGTACCACAACGCAAGCGACCCTCCAAACAATTGGTCGCTTTGTTTTTTTGAAAGCAATCGATCGATATTATCAGGTGGGTTGGGGCCAACCTTAATACTTGTTTGGCTCATATGATAACTTGTGATAAAGGGATGTTTGGATATTTGTAGTGTTTGTTTGGATTATGATGATAACATCATATTTGGTTAAATTGGATCTTGTTATTGTTTATTGTTTTGATTAATCATTGTTGGGTCTACATGTCGAAAGGATTCTCAATAGTCGTTGATTTCAATTCATTAGTCGACGAATGTTTTGGACTTGTACTTTGTGACGATTGTAAGAGAAACGTAATAAACTAAACAAGTGAAAGTTTAATTTAGATTAAGGGTCGAAAGGCATCTTTTGAATATGTGTTCTAATCATATTTCAAGTAAATGGAACTTCACGAATTAATAACATTAAAGTTTAAGGTTCGAAAGGATTCTTTCTTGTTATAGGCATAAGGCTCATGACATGACCATTTGATTGAGGCTTATACATATTTGATTTATAAAACACTAAATTATTATTGGTTCTAAAGGTCGAAATGATTACCTTTGATAATATGTTTTCCAAACTAACCATCCTAATATCCATGTGATCATTTGTCCAAACATGTATGTTCTTTGTGTGATTGTTCTTATATTGTTTTTCTTGTTGGTTTGATCCGTGACAATCATAACCATCAACGTGTTACTTGCTTAAACAAACAAACGACACTTGAGTGCAACCAAGTCTTTTGGGACGACCTTGGCTTACCAACCCTAATACTACATACAACTAGGGTATACTTGCCCGAATGTGTTCCTAGTTAATCGGTAATTCTTGTTTATAAATTTAAAACCTCGTGCGAACGCATCAGAAATGAATGAAAGAATGAATGATGTTGTTTATGCTTATGAGTGATGAGAAAACATGAATGTGTGGCTTGCTATTTATAGGCCAACTACCTTAGTAAGCCACGGATGGGACGGATCGAAATTGTAGGATCCGTCCGTGTTGATGTTTGGTTCCGTACGAGCCTGATAGCAAATCTCCAAAAATCTTCACCAAATCTAACCAAGATATTTCCGTATCTTTTCATTGTGTAAAGATCAAACCAAGATATGCATATGATCTTCAAAATCTCCTAAAGATTTCAAAGTGATGCATGCCATGATGTCATAGTACATTTTTCAATCATAGAAATAAAATTTAACATGTAAATGTATATGAATGTAACATGTATATACTAGTGATCATATATGTAGCATGTAGATGATGTTATGAGTTTATGAAAAGCTTGTGACTATATTATGTAAAAGACTTAACTATATTTATGCTTTGCTAAAAATAAAGTTTATAATTGTCATTAACAAAATATAGCAAAGATCGTAAAATATAAATAAAGTTTTTTAGACGATATTTGTATTAACAATCTCCCCCTTTTTGTTGAGGACAAAACATAAAGTTTATTTTTAAGCAATGAAATAAATAGAGTGCAAATCTTTTAAAAATACAGATCAAACTAGTTTTATGCAATTTTTAATATCAATTTAGGCATTTTAAATTGTATAAAACATGTGATGTATGAGTTTAATATTATCTCCCCCTTTTGTCGAAACAAAAAGAAGAAATGCATAGCGGAATGTAGTGCAAGGCCCTTGGTCAATACTCCTCCTAATTGGGGTGCCAAGTATGATGATGCATGGATTTTGAGTGCTTTATTAGCTCCCCGTTGGACAATACTCCCCTAGTTGGAGTGCCAAGTATATGATGCATGAATTAAGAAAACTACAAAAATAAAGGTTAGTGCTTAATTAGCTCCCCCTTCGTCAATACTCTCCCTAGTTAGGGTGCCAAAGTATATGATGCAAGGATGAAGAATGCTACAAAACAAATGTTAGTTGTAAATAGTTCAAACCAACCAAGTATAATGATGCATGAATAATGAGAGCTACAAAACAAAGGTTAGTTGATAAGTAGTTCAAACCAACCATATAATGCACAATAAGTTATCACAATCAACACACAAACATCAACAAACATCTTTCATTTGAAAATTATTTGTGAAAAAAGTCACAAATGGAGATGCTACAAGGGAAATAAATATAAAATAACTTAGAAAGAAAAAGAATCATAACATAAAAATAAAATAAAAATCCTAAGATAAAAAAGCTCATAGTTTGAGCATCTATTGAGGTGGGTGCGAAAGAGCGTTGAGGCGCTCAAGGATATGGTTCAAGATGAACCTCATCTCATTTTGTAGCTCATGAACCAAAATGTTGGTTCATTGAGTGAGATGAGTGGTTCGCTTACACATGGGGCAACCATGGCGAGGGAAGTTGGGTGGTAGAGTTGGTTCGTTTGTTGGTGGTGGTGGGGGTGGAGGTGGTGGAGCATGAGTTGATTGTTGGTTGGGGTTTGGTGGAGACATGATGGGTGCAAGCAATGTGGATTGTAGATCCATTGCTTCATTGAGGTGAGAATCCACCATTTTTGAAAAGGCATAGAGGTGGTCAAGTTCCTCATTTATTTGACATTGAGTTTGTGATGGTTAATCCACATTGACTCGACAATGGCTTGAAGTGTGGAGGTTGGTGAGAAAGGTTGAGGTTGAGGTAGAGCTTGATCACGGTAGAGAGGACCATGGATGTCCCTATAAATAGGGTGGAAGAGTAGTGGTTCTTGTTGTGAAGGTTCAACCTCAAATGGCATTGGTGGTGGATTGGTGGATCTTGGAGGCAGGTCTTCCAAGGTTTCTAAGTAGGGGTGTGGAGAGATTGGTGGTGTGGCAAACAACTCTATAGGTTGGAGTTTTGGAGATTTAGGAGGTGATGGTGATTTGGGTAACTGAGATGGTGCGGGAGGTGGTGTGGTGACCATTGGTGTTTTTGTTGGTGGTGGAGTGGTGATGATGATATGTGGAGGTGTTGGAGTTGACAAGGTGAGGAAGTTCTCATTATCAATTGGAGATGAGATGTTTATTGGTGATGAGTCTGAGGATGAGGAGTTGAGGTTGACAAAGCAACATGGTCTGACACTCATCCTAGCAGTTCTTCTATGAGGTCTTGATGATGATGAGGAGTTGTTTGACTTTGTCATTCTGAGGAAAATGGTTGAGATATGCAGAAATGCTACTAGAAGTGGTGGTGAAGGTGTGAGAAATGATCATCCTAAAGGTTCCAATTTATAGAATCCAAGATTTATGGAAGAGTGGGTTTGGATTTGATGTTAAACCATACAAAAATGGTGGTTTCTAATGATTTGGAAGTGGAAGAGAAGCTTGTCAAATCATCAAAGTCAATCCAATGAGATTGAGTTGAGTGAAATGAAGAAGATATGCAGTTAATGCATAGTGGTGAGTGGGAAATCTTATGATGTGATTGATTTTTGAAATTTCAAATTTCAAGTTTTGGTGGGAAAAGTTTTTCCTATTGAACTAAGTGATCTAAGATGATCCTAATATGAGGTATTATCAGTAAAAGTATCCTAATAACAAGAATGAGTGAACTAGAGTGCGGGATTAATCAAAAATTTAAAAATATAGCTGTTGATTGGCGGAACCAAACGATAACACTTGGTTCCGCCTGATCCGTCAGGCAATTTTTGGCGGCACCAAAAATTTGGATGGACGGAACCAAAATTTTGGTTCCGTCCAATCCGTCGAGCAAAAAAGGTAAACAGAGGGGTTTTTTGAAGGCCCGAATCCCGTTCAAATCTCGTAAATTTTCCTAAAACATGTGTAATTAATTAGTTGTGATTGAACAATAGCAAAAAAACAGGTATTAACACATGTAAGCATATAGATCAAACCGGGGCTAATGATATTACTAATAATATGAGTTGTGACAAACAGTGGCTTAGAAATGGAAAATTGATAACATCACAATGTTATCTCCCTGCATGACAACGTTAGTTCACATAATTGTTTAACGATAAGTTATCATCTTACGATAATAAAAACACATTACATCATTGTTAAAAACAATTGTACCAAACACTCAGGAAACTTCTCATTGCCTATCTAGTTTCTTTTTTATCTTTGTTAGGAATCGCCCGATGCACTTGAACATCCCTCTCGTTTGCTTGAACTCTTCCGTTTGTTGTTCAATTCTTGGAAGTTGTTGCATATATTCTAGAGGTGGAAGCCTAGAATTTGGGAGTCTATCATCCTCGCTCGTAGATGATGATGATGATGATGAGGTAGGTGGATGAGGACGTTTTTCTTGTGTTTTGGCTACTCTCTTATCACTTAAGGGTACAAATATGTGGGCAACGAGGGAGTAGTCGGGACAAAAACCTCTAGCATTTGGTGGGATAGGTGCAAAGGCTCTAAAAAGACGGGTGAGAAACATCCCGTATGGAAGAGCGGTGGTTCCTAACATTGGTATGTCCGCCCTCCTTTTGGCGACATAGTAGGCAAGGTTGAAAGGTTGATGAGTTGACAAACTATAAAGCATGTAGCATAGGCAAGCATTGATATGGTCTCGATTGCCTATGGTGCATAAGACATTGGCTCTAAGAATTTCTTCCTACTTTTTGAATTGTGGCCTAAGTTCATTTAGCTCCATGCCAAACGGGTCTCCGTTGACTTCATTTCCTTGTCGGGTGGTTCTAGTGTTGGAAGTTCTAGGAAGAAAGAGATGGTCTCGGATTATCTCTTTTGGGGTCAAAGTAGTGTCGTATGGAGGCATACGATCAACAATATAATCAAGGATTGACAAAGACCATTTATCCGAGTAAAGGCAAGTACCTTCACATGGAATTCCAAGGACTTCCGCAAATTGGTTTAAGGGTATGTTGAAGTCGGTTTGATTGACTTTGAATTGAATGGAGATGAGACCATAATCATTTGTGGTAAGGACAACACTAGCATAAAACTCTAATACAAATCTAGGACATATTGGTTCGTTAATGTCCAAGCGGCCATCAAAGTGAATGGTCGCTAATTCTTGGCGAATATTGGTTCCTTCTAGAAAGAAATGGGTCTATGGTTCTAACCTCGTGAACATATCTTTTCTCTAGGGCCTTAAAGATTTTTACTTGTGACGGTGTAAGTCCTTTAGTTTTATGGTGTTTTGGAAGGTAGTTTAGGGTATCCTTGTGGTCGTAGAATGTCGCGGGAGGCATGATTGATCCTAGATACAAAAATTACATACTTTAGTTAAAACTAACGAAAGTTTAGATATTTAGATATGATGTTCTAGTGTGTGCCTATCTGAGGACAATGTGGAGGTGTAGTTATCTCGACTGCTTTTTTAATGCATAAAAATTTCATTAACCAAATTTTGTAACAACACGAGAGATAACCCAAACGCTCCTAATTCAATGTAGCTTCGATTGAATGTACCCAAAAATACATATTAGTTATATATTTCCTTTAGCATTCAAGAGACATTATGCAAATGATGTTTTAAACATAATGTTTTTATTTGTATGAACAATGTGAAAAATCATTTTTGCTAATAGTGAGAAGCTTTTTACAAAAAAATTTGACATGGGGTTTTTAGTGAATTATGATAATGTCTTACAATATGCAATTTCTAACTAAGGGAAACATGATTAGTTATATAATTTAGCAAATGTACTTCATGATTTTTCAAAAAGATGCATAATCCCCAAGTTTTGGTTTTGTGCAAGAAATAGAAACCCTAGACTCAGATCAGGAATGTAAATATAGTTGGGAAACTTACAGTGTAGATTAGAGCACAAATTTGTTGAAGAAGAATGCATAAATTCTGAGAATTGTGTGCTGTGGGGATAGTTCGAGTTACTTGTGTGTTGTGGGAATGAGAAAAGGATTATTTGTTTAATATATTTAAAAACCAACCCAGGAACCCACGGATGGGGCGGAACAAAATATTTGGTTCCGTCCTTTGTATCGAATGGTTCCTTGGGACCAGTTTTGGTCATTTTTGTCGTGTTTGGTTAAGCTAAGGTTTTATCTACAAGTTTGGTTCCATTAATCCTAAACCAAGTCTAAGAAGATTAAATGGTTCTCTCTTAAGAGGTTTTGTTAGGATATCGGCAATGTTGTCTTCTGAGGATACTTTCTCGATTGAGATGTTTCCTTTTTGAACATTGTCGCGGAGAAAGTGATGACGAATTTCTATGTGTTTGGTTCGAGCATGTTGAACTGGATTTTTACTAAGATCGATAGCTCCTTTGTTGTCGCAAAGAATAGGGACGTCGGTTAGTTGAAGTCCATAGTCGATGAGAGCTTGTTTCATCCACAGAGCTTGTTGACATGCTTTTCCTGCTGACACGTACTCGGCTTAGGTTGTTGAGATTGCTAGAGCCGTTTGTTTCTTTGAGAACCATGAGGTAAGACAATGCCCAACAAAAGTACAAATACCACTTGTACTTTTTCTATCGACATAGTCACCGGCATGGTCCGAGTCGGCATACACTATGGTTTCAATTCTCGTTCCTTTGGGATACCATAATCCTAAGTGTGTAGTACCTTTAATGTATCTAAATATTCGTTTTACGGCTTCAAGATGGGATGTTTTAGGATCTTCTTAAAAGTGAGCACATAGACAAACACTAAACATAATGTCGGGTCTACTAGCCGTGAGATAGAGTAGACTACCAATCATTCCTCTATATTTAGTGCTATCTACGGATTCACCTTCTTCATCCTTGGTGAGTTTAGTTTCCAAGGACATAGGTGTTTTCATAGGTTTGGAATCTTCAAGACCATCTTCATATCTTTGATGTACTTAGATTGGTTGAAGAATATCCCATCTTCTAATTGTTTTATTTGAAGTCCTAAGAAAAAGTTTAGTTCTCCCATCATACTCATTTCAAACTCGTCATGCATGATTTTAGAAAAATTATCACATAACTCATGACAAGTTGATCCGAATATGATGTCATCCACATATATTTGAACTATGATAATATGTGATCCATTTTTCTTAGTGAAAAGAGTGTTGTCTACTAGTCTCATGGTATACTTATGTTCAACTAGGAATGTCTTAAGTCGATCATACCATGCTTTTGGTGCTTGCTTAAGTCCGTATAAAGCTTTTTTAAGTTTGTAGACATGATTTGGTTTTTCAAAGTCGGCAAAGCCGGGAGGTTGTGCGACATACACTTCCTCATTAATAAAACCATTAGGAAATGCACTTTTGACATCCATTTGAAAAAGTTTAAAGTCATGTGCACATGCATATGCAAGTAATATTCTAATTGACTCGAGCCTAGCAACCGGAGCAAATGTTTCATCGTAGTCTATACCTTCTTGTTGATTGTAGCCTTGAGCTACTAGCCTAGCTTTGTTTCTAGACACTACACCATCTTCATCCATTTTATTTCTAAAAACCCATTTTGTTCCAATTATCGTTTGACATTTAGGTTGAGGGACTAATGTCCAAACATCATTTCTAACAAATTGGTTTATTTCTTCTTGCATTTCTATAACCCAAGATTCATCTTTTATAGCCTCATTTATATTTTTGGACTCAATTGTTGAAATGAAACAAAAGAAAGTTATGTGGAAACCGTAGAGGGGGGGGGGGGGTGAATACGTTTCCATTTAAAACTTAAAACTTTTTGTATCAAACATCCGATCAAATGTGACATAATATGAAAAGTGTCAACAATGAGCATATATCATCTAGGGATGAATAAATTAAACTACAACACAAGCATAATCAACCATGACACATACATAATTAACATAACATACGCAACTAGCCAATCAAGCATAAACGCAATGCAAATATAAACATAAAGCGATAAAGAATAAAGTGAAAGTAAAGAGATAAGTAAGAAGGCGCAAACCGGACACGGTGATTTATAGAGGTTCGGTCACGAAGCTCCTCTTCGCCCTACTCCACTCCCCGAGTACCCAACTCGAGAGTTACTTCACTAATCAACAAACTCCCTTCAGGCGGAGAAAACCGTACACGTCGCTTAACTTGTTTTCCGACACTAAGCTAGATGTCGAGTGCTAATCTTAGCTAGCACCAATCTACACGTCGCTTATCCTATTTCCGACACTAAGCTAGATGTTGAGTGCTAATCTTAGCTAGCACCAATCTACCACGATCTACCCGATCTACCCTTGATCCACATGATCAATCACACAAGCCTAATGGCTTCAAGAGATCTCCAAGATCTCGACAAGATCACAATGATCTACTCCCACTTGACTCGATCTACCCGATCTACCCTTGATCCACATGATCAATCACACAAGCCCAATGGCTTCAAGAGATCTCCAAGATCTCAACAAGATCACAATGATCTTCCCTTACAAACTCTCAAAAGAAAAATGATCTTGATGTATGCTATGATACAATCAAGAGTGTAACAAATGTTACAAGACCTAACAACTACAACTCTTGTATCTTCTTGGATACCTTGAGTTCTTCTCTTGCAAATGAAGAGGAATGATAACACTTTGTATCTACTTGGATACTTTGTGTTATTCTCTTGCTAATCAAGAGGGATGACAACACTTTGTATCTACTTGGATACTTTGTGTTCTTCTCTTGCTAATCAAGAGGAACGAAGAGGATCACTTGAATGGAGGATTGGATCACTCTTAAACAAACTAAGACTCTCCAAATGATCAAAGAAAGTCATCTAAGCGAGGAGGGATTAGACCAGAGAAAAGTGACTGAAAAAATCAAGTTGGAAGTGTAAAATGGTCCACTATTTATAGGCAAAGAAAAAACTAGTCGTTACGTACGGACGGCTCCACTAATTGTCACCACGGCTCCACTAAATTTAGTGGAACCTTGGTGCCGTCGCAGACGAAAACGCTCCAAACGCTCCAAATTTTGTCTTTTAGTGGTGAAAGTTTATTTGGGGAAGTTTTGAGCTGTTTTGGGGGGAAAAATAGCTGTTACTATTTTTGAAATGATTTTCCCAAATAAAACATTTCTTTCTTATTCAAAAATAATTTGTAAAATGTATTTTTGAAAATGGATAATTACTAAAATAGCCCAAAACCCAAATGGGATATTTCTACCCCGGTTGCCCTGGGCAATGCCCCCAGTTGCCCAAAAAGGGGCGATTGTTGCCCAAAAAATACACTAAAAATCCTTCGGTTGCCCCAAAAAATGCCGGTTGCCCTGGGCAACACATTTATTTTCGGATTTCGGGTTAGATAGGGAACCGCCCATTTGTGTTTGGGCTATTTTGGTAATTATCCCTTTTGAAAAATGTTTTGTCACATTCATAAAAATGTGAAGTTTAGAAAAATATAATCCTTTGATCATTTGTCAAGTAGTAGATTTGTTTGTCCATACCTTGAGTGATTTATGTCGGGATGGAAATCTACGACTTCGTTGAAGCATACTTGAGACGTCGGGAGGTGTTGATGTAAGTATGCATTGATGATTTGTGTTTACAAGTAACTTGCACATTTTACGTTATGTATTACAAGTTACATGTTTGTCATTATTAAAACCGAAGAAACCGTTTAGTTTAAATATCGTAATATTTGCACTAACAATCTCCCCCTTTTTGATGATGACAAATATGTAAACCGTAACACATAGTAAAATGTAAAAGTTACCTGTTTACACTCCCTTCTCCCCCTTATTACACTACTATCCTTTCTCCCCCGAAAGGCGAGCTTGCATCATCCTAGTGAAGTCTTCTATCACCACTTGTGAAGACGACTCCATGCTATGTATTCAAATACTCCCGAGCTCCCCCTAGCTCAATGCTCCCCTATGGTGACTTAATCCCCTTGTTTATTTACCTTAGTATCTAGCGGATCCATGGATCAAATTCTTACAAAGGCTTTTCCTACATCAAGGGTTAGCTTCGTGCAACATAATATATAACAGTATAGGAGCAACATTATAGGGATAGAATACACATAGCAAGACATGCAAGGGTTAAACTATGTTAACACATAAGTGTCATAACCCGACCGACAACCTAAGGTGTAATTGTTCAATCAATCACACTAATCAAGAACGAGATTCGTTCGTTGACTGACACACCAAATGACTTCTTCCAAGTTGTCATTGGGAAGGCAAGTTCTAACAAACCTTTTGAACAACATAATCATCTACCTAAGATAATTAGTGTTGGGATGGTTTAGATTAATATATCGTTTGCACTGACAATGAGACGCATGATATATTTCTAAGAAAAAAAATGTGCATGTGATCCTAACAGGATTGAGGTTGGATATCTCTAACGGGGTTGAGGTAATGAGGTTCTGGATTTCTAGTTTAGATGATCCTAGGTGTGTGTTAGAGATAATTTGGTGTATGAAGGGTTTCGTGTGATTGTGAGGATTGAAGGTTGTTTAACTAACTATCACTTATCCAAAGTGAGGAGTAGTTGTAAGGTTTGAGGGTGATGATTAGGTAGGGGTGGAAACGAGCCGAGCCGCTCGTAAAAAGCTCAGGATCGAATCGGTAAAAAGCTCGAACGAGCCGAGCTTAAACGAGCTCGAGCCCGAGCCCGAGCCTAAATTAAAGCTCATTTAATAAACGAGCCCGAGCCCGAGCTTTACATACCGAGCTCGTTTAAACTCGCGAGCCTAAACGAGCTCTAGTATATTTTGTGTATGTATACATATATACTGTAATACATATAACGTATATTAAAATAACTAACATTCATCTCACCCTAATCTTACTCACAATAATCTTACACACTCTCCCACCAAACAAACTTCTAAAAAACGCAGCCTCCATCCTCTTTTTTTTTTTTTTTTTTTTTTTTTTTTTTTTTTTCATTTCATTTGCATACCAATCAAATCTACCACACTTAATATCAACCATAAAAAACTAAATTTGAATCTTTCCTACTGCTTAAGATCTAACCGAACACAAACAAAATCCTTTCTTCTTGTTACACAAATGAGAACAAAGACTCAACAAGGTCACGGCTACGAACACCAACACACGAACGGAACCAAGCCATACAAAACCTTTTACTCTTTTTGTTTCATGTTTTTCGAAGATCAGTAAGACCACGATAAGATCTTTGATAGGTCTCGGGTAGTTATAGTTATTGTTTATGGTTTGTTCGTTTAGATCTATGATGATTTTCTCTCGAGTTGTTAAGATCTTGAAAGATCTTTAAGCTATCTATGATTTATTAAAGAAAAACTGAGATCTTGTTTTCTTTCTTTTTGAAGTTCAAGTCTTGGTTGTTTATTGTGGTTGACTGTGAAATGGGGAGTGTTGTGAGGCTGTTTTGATGTTGGTTGTTGTAGTTGATTGTGATGAGATAAGATAGATTAAGGTTGTTGGTTATGTTGTTTACTGCTCTTTCTTGTTCACCTCCTTATTTTCCGTTCTGTTTTGGACCAAGGACAACCAAGAACAAACGAGCTCAAAACACGAGCCGAGTTCGAGCTTTATATAAGCGCATCATAAACGAGCCGAGCCCGAGCCGAGCTCGAGCTTTATATATCATAACACGAACCGAGCTCGAGCTCAAATCTTAAGGCTCGAACCGAGCTCGAGCTCGAGCTCTGGCGGGCTCGGGCTCGAACCGAGCTCGAGCTCGAGCTCTGGCGGGCTCGGGCTCGGCTCGGCTCGTTTCCACCCCTAGTGGTGATCGATAGGTTGAAGGTTTTTAGACTAACTATCACTGTAAAGAGTGAAGTATAGCAAAAGGTTTGAGTGAGATTGATACAAGGGATGATCCTAGTTGTGTGTTTGGTGCATGAAGGGTTTCGTGTGATTGTGAGAATTAAAGGTGGTGAACTAACTATCACTTATCCAAAGTTAGGATTAGTTGTAAGGTTTGAGTGTGATGATTGATGGGTTGAAGGTTCTTAGACTAACTATCACTGTCAAGAGTGAAATGTAGCTAAAAGGTTTGAGTGGAATTGTTATAAGGGTTGAAGGTTTTGAAACTAAATATCATTGTCAAAAGTGAAGTTTAGTCATAAGGGTTGAGTGTGATGGGGTAAGTGATGAAGCGAAAAGTGTACCGCTTTTAAGGGGTCATTTAAGCCCTAAATCATATTTATTTGATCAAATATTGCCCTAAATCGTTCCTTTTGTCATTTTAGGTACTTTTGAGGAGAAATCTGGAAAAGGAGGCATTTTGGACGTTTTTGGAGCATAAAAGTGAAGAAAACGACAAAGTCTCAAAATTGTGCTGGAAATTACCTTTGACGGCGTCAGGATTTGTTATGGACGGCGTCATGGCTTGGCAAAAGTGGTGGATGTGAAAATTACTCATGATAAGCCAGAGAAATTTGCATGGAATTCTGACGGCGTCACGCTTTAATGTGATCAAGGTCGTCACGGCTTAATTTAAAGAGGGACGGTGTCACCCCTAATTCTGACGGCGTCAAGCCTTGATAAGCCAGAACGGATTTTGGAGAGCTAAAGAGGGACGGCGTCAAGAAGGCCATCCGGGAACCCTAAAAGCGGCGAGGTGACGGCGTCACACTCCATAACGTGACGCCGTCAGATCTGAAAGTCTATATATAGTTTTGCAATTTTTTGTCATTAGTGTGGAACTTATTAGGGAACTTTGTGTGTGAAAACCCTAAGACGATTTTAGCAGCTTTTTCAAGGCTTTTTGCCTTGAGATCTTCTATGTTACATTGAAGATAAGTTATCAATTAATCATTCAATATGTCTATGTGTTGTTTGATTCTATCTTGTTCTTGTCTTTTGTTTAACATGCTAGGCTAGATTTATCTTGTGTTTGCTTAGATCTAATGAAACCTAGCTATTGATTATTGGTTATTGGTGTGTTATTAGTTGTATTGGATGATTGTTCATCTATGTTAGGCTTAAGAAAACTGGCTAACTTCCTATTCGGTAACTTGCTTGAACGTCTTAAGAAACATGAACCAATGCGTACTAAAGGTTTTTATGGTTGTATTTAATGCACAAGCGAATTCTAGTGATCCCATGTTAGGAGCGTCCTAACCGGCTCGACATAGGAGTGAAGTAGGAGCTTGTAGAGTTGGGGAAGTACGTACGCCACCCCACGATTGGTATTAAGGAATACACCCGTCATCCACGCAATTAATACACACTAATCAACCGGTAAAAGATAGTTAGGGAGTAAGGAAATCTAAGTAAACACATTTCTCTCCACATAAGTTTTACCACCTTTTTATTTTCTGTTATTTTATTTTATTTGCATTTGTAGTAACTTGGGTTAGTTGACTAGCAACTAATTCCGCCCACTCTTTCAAACCCGAGATTTTACTTGCTTTCATAAAAAAATTATAAAAACATAAAAAGAATCTTCTCTCACCCTTAGACCTATTAGAGTAGTTTTTCATACCTAACGAACACTATTCCCTGTGGAGAACGATCAATCCCCCGTACATACCACTACACTATACTACATCGGTCAGGTACACTGCCTGGTGGGGTTGTAAGCCTCTTGAGATCCCTCGAGAGGTAAAACCTGTTGTAAGGTTGCAAAACCACGCATCAAGTTTTTGGCACCGCTGCCGGGGAATAGTTATTGTTTAGGTTGAATTTTTATTTTATAGGTCTACTCACTAGATTCCTTTCTAGTGAGATTTTTATTTTATTTTTCTAGGTTTTCTTTAGTCTATCTTATTTCTTTGTATTTTTGTTTGTGACACCTTCCACCTTCCTCATGAGTAATAGTGATCGCTTGATCCCTGTTATTCGTATTTTCCGCCGTGCAAATTTCCAACTACCCGTTCTCGCCCCCATCATGGAAAACAACAACCTTTCACCCGACCACCACTTTGGTAACAATTCTGAGATGGAGGAGTCTGACCATGAGAATGAATATGTTAGTCCGTTTTACTACTCAGACTCCGATGAGGATGCCGGTAATGGAGAAGTAGTTAACGAGGAATGGGGAAAAGAGGAAATTGATCCCTTTAAGTATGTTGACCCTAGGACTAAGATCGAAAAGGATAGCCTCTTTAACATGCAATTTCCGTGTAAGATTGGTTATCATGATTTTTATGCTTATCTTAACTCATCTTTGCCTATGAACATTATCTCTCGCGCTAATTATAATAAAATCATGGTAGATGAGCTAGAATATCAAGGAAATAACATTGTTGCTAGGACTAAGCTACTACACGTATTCGTTGGAAGTTTTGTATATTTGGTGGAATTTATGGTTATGGAGAACTTAGGAGAATTCATTGATAACAAATTAACCCAAGTCATTTTTGGAGAACCCTTCAAAAGGTTGACCAACCTTGACGAAAAACTTGTGGACGGGTTAATTACATTCTCGGATGGGGATGAAGATTTTACTTACCAAATGCCCCGAGCACATCCTAGGTTTAAAAACTACTCCATTGAATCTTGCAATAGACTTTTGCCTCTTGATTTGTTAAGTGAGAATGATAAGAGGAAGGGGCTCAAATATCCACATGAGAAAAACAAGAGATACTATCATGGATGTTTGGAGCTGAATGATGAATACAAGAAAGATGAGGCAACAATTAGATGGCTCACACTCGGATACGTGAGCATAAGCGACACTAGATGAGCCTTACTTTGAGTCTAGCTACAAGACTCGTTAATAAAGAAAAGCGCTTCTTGGGAGGCAACCCAAGTTTTATTTGCTTTGTGTGTTTATTTATTTGTTTGTTTGATTTTATTTGTTTCCGTATGTGTGTTTAAGTTTTATTATTATTGATTCATGTTAAAAACTAATTTGTGAAAATGCTTTATCTTGTTTTTAACTTCGTCTTAACTACATATAAAGGTATTTTGCAAAAGTTAAGTGTAAGGGAAATCTAAATCGGTTTATTAGAACACAAATGAACATGAATCGTAATAGTAATAAATGAACATACATATTAGTGTTTGTTTGAGTCAAATGCTTGTATCGAGTCATAATGATGTTTTGCAGGATTTCCAGGAAGTAAGGTATAGGTTTTTCCAAAAATTTTCCGGAAACATAACATGAGAATTCTGTCAGATTGTTTCTGACGGCGTCAGGATCTACAACCTGACGGCGTCAGATTTAATTTTCTGAAAATTTTTGAAAGTTTTGTTTTCATAAAAAGTTTTTATTAAATTTCTAACTTATAATCTCCAGGAATCTGCAAAATAATCATTCCACAAGCATTGTATCCTTATATATAGATTTATCCCGCCGATGTTATGCAGGTTTTCGTGTTTGTTTTCTCAGGTTTAACAGGTTATTTTGGACAAGGAAATATATGTGGAATCAAGCTTTTGGCGATGCTTTAGTCTTGGAGCTTCTACATTCTCTTTGGAAGAAGATCTAACCGTGTTACTTCATTATCCACCGAGCGAATCAGGGGAGTATTTGATTTCATTCTTTTACTTTTTTCTTTTACATCTTGTTATTTGAACATTGGGGACAATGTTCATCTTAAGTGTAAGGGGGGGGGGGGGGGAGGGTAAAAGTACGATTAGAGAATGCTATTACGCTTGATTTTTGTTTGTTTAATAGTGGATGTGTAATAAAAATAAGAGAAATACCTGTTAGGGTAATTTTAGTGCCAAATTTAAAATTTTTTACAACATTTAGGAGTGAAACTTTGATCTTAATGAGCGTCTCATGGATAGGAATTATATGACTAGCACAAAAACCGTACCACTAAAAAAAAATTTCCACCCCCAAATATGTGAGGTTCGCCCCTAGAATTGGTAGGAAAAGCATTTATGCTATGATGTGTGTACCGGTAGCACTTAGATTCTAGAACTTGCGTTAGGACCATTCCAAGGCCACAAGTGAGACTACATTCGTGTAGTTAGATTTACTACATGATAAGAGGCATTAGGATTAACCCATTGTTTTACACCTGTGTTTTTGTTATAATTACTTTGGCTACATTGGTCAAGTAATTCTCCCACACCCTTTGCGTTGTACTCATTTTTAGTACACGATACCCCTAGTACACCCCTCAGAGCCTATCTTTTCGTTTCGACCTTTAAGCATTTTACTTAAAGGAAGAATTTGTTACACCCCACTTATATGTACACCCAAATCGCCTTAGCCTACCTTGTATGCACTCATTTTTAGTGCATTATTGTTACAACATTTGTTTAAACCCAAGTTAATTATCTAGTTAATTACATGGTTGCTAAGTCGAGTCATATCCTTGTACATATTGTTTTGGGACGATTGGGACTCATGGGTAAAGTACTAGTGTAATGGAGTAATGGGGAAGAACATCATTTATTACCCCCATATGTGCTAAATATTTTAAAAGTACTCCAAGTGTTTTAATTATCTTAATTCGAGTCATTAGAATAGTAATTTGTAAAGTTATGTAAAAGTTCAAGTGTAAGGGGAATGCAACGCCCCTATGATGTATTATTTTGGATGGTAGGGCAAAAGTGTATGAAAAAAAAAAAAAAAAAAAAATGAGAAAAAGAAAAATAGAAAAAACATACGGACTACCATCCCGTTTCATTTTATGTTTATTTTATGTTTTTGTTATTTTGTTTTTAGCTTAAGATCGAGTCGAGTCTTGGCTTAGCAACATTGTATAGTACATGTAATTGATCAAGATCTTTAACTCGCCACCAGTAAAATATCCTTTATCCAACAAAACCGTGTTTTCCTTTTCCCTACACCTAACGTTATAACCCATTTAAAAGCCCTCTTTGATAGTTTATCTTAGGTGCTTACGCCTAGTGGAGGAGGTTTTCGATCCTTTCCCAAGCCTATGGTAATCTATTTGCTATGACAGGTAGTGAGAGATATTATCCGTTTTCATTTATGAGATTTATTTTTATGACACTTGAGAGATGTGAGTATCTAAACACTACTTGTGAGGTGCTAGTTTGTAATCTCCGTGCTTATTATGATTAAAGTGGAACAAATATTTGTTGTAATTACTTTTATGTTAGCATTAAATGACCCCTAACTTGTATTTTGATTAGAATAAAAGCGCATTTGCTTGAGGACAAGCAAATCTCAAGTGTAAGGGTATTTGATGAAGCGAAAAGTGTACCGCTTTTAAGGGGTCATTTAAGCCCTAAATCATATTTATTTGATCAAATATTGCCTTAAATTGTTCCTTTTGTCATTTTAGGTACTTTTGAGGAGAAATCTGGAAAAGGAGGCATTTTGGACGTTTTTGGAGCATAAAAGTGAAGAAAATGACAAAGTCTCAAAATTGTGCTGGAAATTACCTTTGACGGCGTCAGGATTTGTTCTGGACGGCGTCATGGCTTGGCAAAAGTGGTGGATGTGAAAATTACTCATGATAAGCCAGAGAAATTTGCATGGAATTCTGACGGCGTCACGCTTTAATGTGATCAAGGTCGTCACGGCTTAATTTAAAGAGGGACGGCGTCACCCCTAATTCTGACGGCGTCAAGCCTTGATAAGCCAGAACGGATTTTGGAGAGCTAAAGAGGGACGGCGTCAAGAAGGCCATCCGGGAACCCTAAAAGCGGCGAGGTGACGGCGTCACACTCCATAACGTGACGCCGTCAGATCTGAAAGTCTATATATAGTTTTGCAATTTTTTGTCATTAGTGTGGAACTTATTGGGGAACTTTGTGTGTGAAAACCCTAATACGATTTTAGCAGTTTTTTCAAGGCTTTTTGCCTTGAGATCTTCTATGTTACATTGAAGATAAGTTATCAATTAATCATTCAATATGTCTATGTGTTGTTTGATTCTATCTTGTTCTTGTCTTTTGTTTAACATGCTAGGCTAGATTTATCTTGTGTTTGCTTAGATCTAATGAAACCTAGCTATTGATTATTGGTTATTGGTGTGTTATTAGTTGTATTGGATGATTGTTCATCTATGTTAGGCTTAAGAAAACTGGCTAACTTCCTATTCGGTAACTTGCTTGAACGTCTTAAGAAACATGAACCAATGCGTACTAAAGGTTTTTATGGTTGTATTTAATGCACAAGCGAATTCTAGTGATCCCATGTTAGGAGCTTCCTAGCCGGCTCGACATAGGAGTGAAGTAGGAGCTTGTAGAGTTGGGGAAGTACGTACGCCACCCCACGATTGGTATTAAGGAATACACCCGTCATCCACGCAATTAATACACACTAATCAACCGGTAAAAGATAGTTAGGGAGTAAGGAAATCTAAGTAAACACATTTCTCTCCACATAAGTTTTACCACCTTTTTATTTTCTGTTATTTTATTTTATTTGCATTTGTAGTAACTTGGGTTAGTTGACTAGCAACTAATTCCGCCCACTCTTTCAAACCCGAGATTTTACTTGCTTTCATAAAAAAATTATAAAAACATAAAAAGAATCTTCTCTCACCCTTAGACCTATTAGAGTAGTTTTTCATACCTAACGAACACTATTCCCTGTGGAGAACGATCAATCCCCGTACATACCACTACACTATACTACATCGGTCAGGTACACTGCCTGGTGGGGTTGTAAGCCTCTTGAGATCTCTCGAGAGGTAAAACCTGTTGTAAGGTTGCAAAACCACGCATCAGTTAGTGTGAGAGCTAAAGGTTGTGGTGAACTTAGTGAAAGTAAGGATGTGGAGATTCTTGTGATGGTGTGAGGAGGTGCTCAAGGTAGGAGAATTGATGGCTCAACTTATCTCTAAGGCACATGATGAGGTATTGGTTGTGGTGACAACAAGGATAACTTAGGGTATGTGGTTGTAGGGGATAAAGAATGGGATGACCCATTAGTGGTTGTGGTGATGGTGATAGTGATGAGGATGATGTATTAGTGCCAAGTTCAAAGGGAGTTGATGGGGAATGAGGGATGATGTTAATGTAAGGTTTGAAGATGAGATGCAAGATAAGCTTACAATTGTGATGCCTTATAGAGGCAAGAGTTGTGGGATTCGAACTAAAAGTTGGTGGTTGAGTCCTATGGTGTAGTGAGGGAATCCTAGGGTGTATGTGAGTTTGCAAAATTTTGCAGGTTTGAGGTTAGGGATGTAAGGATCTAAAGGAAACAGTGAAAATTCGTCAAACATAGGCACGGTACCACTAAATACCACACGGTACCGTTAAATTTAACGGTACCGTGGCCTATTTAACGGTACCGTGACTTGGAAGTCACGAATTTTCCTGTGCAGCCTAGTTCTGGGCAGCTAAAGGGAAGTTTCCTAGGGAATAAGAACCACATTTGTGTGTTCTTGAGAGTGTTTGGTGAAAGACTATATGAGTGTGTTTTCGCTCCCCTTAATCTATGACCATACGGACAAGATGTAAAAGATAAAGAGGAAAACAAACGTTGACCGAAGCGATGAGCTTAGTAACGTCATGACAAGTAGTGGATAGCATACAATAAACTTCACCTTTGAAGTCACGTAGCTCTTCTCAATCATTGTGAATATTCATAGAATATTTATATGATGAGGCATGTGATTACTTGGAGATATCCTAAGGGTTAAGAAGATAAAATCTTCAGGGTTATGAGGTTGGTGATAAGGTTCTAGTGGGGTTATCTCAACTTATCCTAGTGGTTCTTCGTTTGAAGTGTGTGGGAGATGAGTGGGATGCGAAAGCATTGGTAGTGTTTAGTACCAAGCGGAAGTGAAAGTGAAGAAGGCTTAGGAATCAGAAGATAGATACAATCTGTTCTGATAGGATACGGTTCTGGTTCAAGACTACATCGAGTGGGTTTCGATAGTGGTTTTGAAACAGTGAGAATAAACTGTCTCAGCAGACAACGGTCCGACGGTACCGTTAAATTTAGCGGTACCGTCCCCTATTAAAGGGTACCGTGACCTGCTGAGGTCAGTTTTGACCCAGAATTAGATTTCTGACAAAAAAATTTCACATATGTTGTGATTTTTCTGGACCTTAGATTAAAAGAATTTATACCGAATAAATTCTTTTATGAATGAATCCAACGGGATTCGATGAACGTTTGTCGAGAACGAGAAATGACATTTAATTGCATTTCACAAATTAAATAAACTTTAAATATTTCGGATGAAATATTTAAGTTGTCATTGGAGTTTAAGAGGATTTTACGAATAAATCTCGCTGATTTAGGGAGATTTTTCGACACGAGGAGAGAATTTATACCTAATAAATTCTTTGAACGGTACTGGACGAGAAGAGATGACTTTTATATTTTCGAGGAAATACATAGGTAGTCATTAGAGCGATGTGAAAGATGACTTAATATTTCCAGTGAAATATTTAAAAAGTCATCAGACGAGACACAGGATATGACTTGACATTTCCAGTGAAATATCTAACAGTCATGGGACGAGATAGAGGGAATGACTTGATATTTCCAGTGAAATATCTAAAAGTCATGACACGAAATAGAAGAGATGATCTCAATATTTCCAGTGAAATATTCAAGAGATCATGCAAGGAACGTGAGGGATGACTTAATATTTCCAGTGAAATATTTAGATAGTCATGAGAGGAATTTAAAGAATGACTCAATATTTCCATGAAAAACGGGTGTATTACTTGGAAGAAGGCGAAGTGATGACTGGGAAATTAGGACAACTTCGCGACTACTCTAACTTATAGGTTTTGACACTAGTGTATGACTCTATGACTTCTAAGGGTTCATAGTGATGGGCATACCTAATTCCTAATGTGTCAAAAGAGCATAGTGTGGGTGCAAACTTTACAAGCAAATCATGTAAAATGCACATAAGGAATAAATGCAAACATCATGCAAAACATGATAATCATTTAGCATTTAAGATCATGAAGACATTTAATCATATCTTATGAGAACATGCTATTATTTTGAAACACGTATGTGGGATGCAAGCAATCTAGGTTTGCTAAAGAAGATCCTAATTACTGCTTGTTCAAAATGAAATCCTAACGGGAGATAAAGTTCACATATGTAAACTGTCTCTAGTTAAATGTAGGAATGAAAAATTTTCAAGTTAGAGAATGAGTATGAGACTATCACTAGTGGTGCTCAATTAAGGCTAAACACGACCATTTTTACGGGTTATACCACAAACCCAACTTCTCTCCTGGAAGCAATTCAACCGTTAGGTCAAATTGAATTTCTTGTGCGATAGGTTCTCCAGTAGTCATTCTCATGTTAGAAAAATTCAAATTCCTATATTTGCCTATTGAAGTGTAGCAAAGATGATATTAGCTTATTTCGCCAATACATGGCCTAATATGACTCAACTAACCATACTTTGAAAGTCGGTTAAGAGAATGACATGTCTTACACAACTCCTAACAAAGGCAAGCGAAATGTTTTAGTTTCGTGTTTGAGATTTAGAGGTTATTTGATGGAGATGGTGTATTTTATGATGTCTTGGACATCATCTTTGTTTGTTGAGTTGTTACATGTTATTTTAACATGATTTGGTTTCCTAGAACCAAGAGACACTCTAATGTGATACAATGTAGAACCTACTACATCGTGCGTGTTTCAAGAATGCTCCTTTGCATATCTTGAGAAAGAATCTAGTAAAGGTTACTTACCTCAATAGATCTTGTGAGTATTATATTAAAAATGAGACATATTGTATAGTTCAACAAATATGCTTTTCTAAGAGGAAACTTATCACTCTTACGAATGCTTTATGAAACAAGTATTTTAGTGTATGACCAATTTTACTTGTTTATGCAATGACACATGTTGTATTGGGTTATTATTCAACTCTAATATCATATATTTGTTAATAGGATGCAATGTATTCTCTTGTAACATAACCATTCATGTTACAAAGAAAATAAGATGCATGAGATATAGGTTATCTTTTGTCAATCTTTTAACAAGAGAAATAAATGTGATATTTTCAAAGATTGATGACTTACATAATAGTTAATAACATATTATGTGTGACTCTTTTACTAGACATGTGACTTTGAGTGTTGAGTTGTTCATAAGCAAAGTTTACATATGTTGTTTGTTTGCTCGTGTTTGGTTTTTCAGAAATGACACATTTACCAATTGCATTGCAATGTAAATTACTTGTATATTTCGGATGAAACATCCAAGTTGTCAATCCTACTTATTTGTGTATTTTATGCATCTTTTAAACATATTAGTTTAATGTTTGGAACACAACCATTGGACAAGAAGACTCAATATGGCATCTTCAACACAAGTGTGAGTTATGATCCGATGCATATTATTTTCGTCTTGATAGGACGTCATTATTTTCACAACAATCGAATGTGATTGAGTATGTAGATTCAAGATAATACTTTTCATCATATTTTGATGTTATCTTGAAGCTAGACAAATAATGACTCCAATTTCATGTCCACACTCAAAAACTTGTCAATTAGATTCGATAATGATATCAATCATAATTTGAATAATGAATTGATATGTACTCGAGATCTTTCTTGACCCTCACAATCACTCCTTTTTTTTTTTTTTTTTTTTTTTTTTTTTTTTTAAAGAAAATAAAAATTTAAGGAGTGTGTTCCATTTATTCTAACACTTGTTGTATGTGTGAGGTTAATGACATATTAAGTTACTACTTTGATATTGTCATTTATTTTTATTTGAGAAAAACTATTTATATTATTAAGTATAATATTTTTAGTTTTTCGACACCTCATTGGTATAAAAATAATTATCTTAACTATTTTTATACAACATACGTAAAATACTAAATGTTTAAAACATTGTGTATGTGTGTTAGATCAATGCAAGTTTAATACATTTTCTTTTACTTAAATACTAATGTATTAATATGATATTTTATCTTGTTTAGACAACCCATGGTCAAGCAAGACAAAATGATGTAATGTTTTAGAGATCATGTTACGGATTTTATGAAAGTGTTAAGTGCTTTGGGTTGATATACTTTTTACACTTGAGCCTTTGGAAAAATAATTGTGTAAGACAATATCTTTCGACACACATGATCTACCAACTTAGTTTCTATTCCTAAGAAGGTTTCTAAACCATTTTAAAAGCTTGCAACAAATGCAAGAAAAATGGCCTGTAGTTGGGACTTTGATAATTCCTAGGAAAGTTTGGGTTCCAACTATTTTGATAATGAGGTTGTGTGTTGTAGTTGCTTTTTAGAAAGGGGCGTTTGGGAATAGTCGTCCTAGGTCTTTGTTGAGTAGTTTTAGCTCTAAATTCATTTTTAGCTTGTCCTACTCCTATAGTAACAGCTGGTTTTTGTTTATTTAAAGTTGAGCTAGTACTAGGTTTCCTTGTGACTTTAACGAACTCTCTACGAGCCGATATGCAAGCTTTCTGTTTAGCAACAGTTCCCACGGATCCCTTCTCAACTACTGGCGGAACCAAGGATTTGGTTCCGTCTGATCCGTGGGTTTCTGAGATTGTTGGAACAGTTTCTTGTACTTTTACGGCTTGTTTCTTTAGACTACTTAAGTCTCCTAATTTCTTAAAACCTAGTCCAGTTTTATCATGAGGTAATTTTTGAATTTTCCTTATCTCATCTACACAGCTAATATTTTTATGAAACCTTTTGAACTTAGAATTTTGTTTGATAAGTGCATCCTGTGTGATCTTAAGTTTCTCTAATTCTAGTCTAAGCTCTTGACATGATACACATACCTCTTCAATAGCTTTACTCTTTTCTAATCGTTTAGCTTTTTCTTTTAACTCATAAACTTCGTTTTCTAAAAATTCCTTTTTGGTTTTCAAAAACTTATTTTTGTTTATGATTTTTAAGCTAAGTTCACAGAGATTGTTATATTCCTTTTGCAAGGTGTCATCATCAATAGAAGAATAAGATGAGTCAGAATGTACCTCATTTGAGTCATGAGCTATGAGAGCAACTTCGTCATTTTTAGGCTCTTCATCATCATCTTCACTGTCACTCCAAGCCCCACTTACAAAAGCTCTTTGAGTTTTGTTATTGGGTGGCTTAGGACATTCTCCTATTAGATGACTTGTATCTCCACATCTAAAACACTTTCTTTCTCCTTTTCCTTTCTTGTCATCACGGTCCTTCCGGAAGGATTTCTTGTCTTCTCGAGGTTGTCTTACGAACTTTCCTCGTCTTCTAAAGAACTTCTTGAAATCTCTTACGGCCATGGCATATTCTTCATCTTCGCTACCCGAACTAGACTCTTCATCATCACTTGAATCTACTCTAGCTTTTAAGGCAATATATTTTAATTTTTCCTTTTTACCTTTAACTATTTCCGAATCTTTTTCCATTACCATCTCATGAACTTTGAGATTTCCGATTAGATCATCAAGTGACATGCTTGAAAGATCCTTGGATTCTTCAATGGCCGTCACCTTTGATCTCCACTTCGGATGGAGTGCTCTAAGGAATTTCCTGACAAAGTTCTTACTACAAAAAGATTCATCAAGTGCTTTAAGAGAAGTAATGATAGTATTAAACCTAGCAAATTCACTATCAATGGTCTCATCTTCAGGGATAACAAATTGTTCATATTGTTGAACAAGAAGATCAATTTTGTTATCCTTGACTTGTGAGTTCCCTTGATGAGTGATAATTAAAGATTGCCAAATTTTTTTAGCGGTTTTACACATAAAGACTCTTTCATATTCTTTCCTAGGTAAAGCATTGTAAAGCATCATCTTAGCCTCATTATTTTTGGCAATCAACTTCTTTTGCTCATCACTATGACGAGCAAGTGAAGTATCCTCATTCCGACCACTTGATATATCTTTTATTATAGCTTTATGATCACCTTCTATAATAATATACCATAGATCTATGTCTTTTGATTTCACATAAGTTTCAAAGCGGTTTTTCCAATATATAAAACCATTTGGTTCAAATAGTGGTGGTCTTTGCATAGATTGCCCTTCTTTGAAGTTTTCAAAATCCATGGATCGTTCCAAGTTTTAAAATACAATATATTTTAAAATTCTTGAGTAACGTAGCTCTGATGCCAATTGTGGAAAACTAGAAGGGGGGTTGAATAGTTTTTACCATTTTAAAATTCTTTTGCTTTGAATACTTAACGTGATTTCAACTAATGCAAATAATAAACAATATATAACATGCAAGTAAGGAAAGAAATTATCAAACCACAATACGGTTCTTTATAGTGGTTCGGTCTACAAGGACTCTCTTTCTTGCCCTACTCTACTCCTCGAGCTTCTAACTCGAGAGTTTTTCTTCACTAAGAAACAAGCTCCCTTCTCGGCGGAGAAAACCTTTACAAATGTCGCTTACACTTTTTTCGGTACAAAGCTAAATACCGAGTTCTTTTACAAGGGCATAACCACTCCTGATACTCTATGTATTTTGAGGACTAAAATACTAACCGATCACTACAAAGGTATATGATTGTTTGGTACAAACAATGATGTGTGAAAAACAACAAATTCACACTATGACTAACTAACAAGTCTTGCAACGCTTTGTTGAAGCTTGTGATGCTTTGATCTTCTTGCTACAAATAGAGATCATTAAAAATGAAATATGAAATATGAATGGGTTTGAAATGAATGATGTTGTTTATGCTAATGAGTGATGAGAAAACATGAATGTGTGGCTTGCTATTTATAGGCCAACTGCCTTAGCAAGCCACGGATGGGACGGATCCAAATTGAGGGATCCGTCCGTGTTGCTGTTTGGTTCCGTGGGAGCCTGACAGCAAATCTCCAAAAATCTTCACCAAATCTAACCAAGATATTTCCATATCTTTTCATTGAGTAAAGATCAAACCAAGATATTCATATGATCTTCAAAATCTCCTAAAGATTTCAAAGTGATGCATGCCATGATGTCATAGTACATTTTCCAATTATAGAAATAAAATGTAACATGTAAATGTATATGAATGTAACATGTATATACTAGTGATCATATATGTAGCATGTAGATGATGTTATGAGTTTATGAAAAGCTTGTGACTATATTATGTAAAAGACTTAACTATATTTACGCTTTGCTAAAAATAAAGTTTATAATTGTCATTAACAAAATATAGCAAAGATCGTAAAATATAAATAACGTTTTTTAGATGATATTTGTATTAACAAAGAGGAATGTCGCGGATTCTACTGTTGCTCCGAAGAAGAGAAGGAAGAACAATCAAGCCGACGAGGAAATCATTTCCTCTGAGGATCACACCGTTGATGCCACGCCTCTCAATCAGGCTAAGCCTCAAGGTGTTGTGAATGTTGAAGAGGGGCAACCGGGAGCTGAAGGAGGACGACCGGAGGGTGAAGGAGGGATAGCCCATCCCGAAGAACATATGGCTGAAACTGAGAACAATGCTCCGAAGGATCCAGAAGAGCAGCTTGATGAGGGAGCTCAGACACATACCCAACAGCCTCCCTCTGATGGTAAGAAAGATCCCCTTTACTTTTTGTTGTTTTTTTATTGTTGCTTCCTTCTTCATCTCTCTTTTTTGTAGATCTTTCGGTTCATACTACACATTCCCAGCACCATCCCCTCAGCCCCAAAGAACCTTCCGAAGAGCATCATTCGGCTGGGCAAGGTATATACTTATCCGTCCTGTTTTGACTTGGTCACTTTTATTGCAGATGACAATTCTGCCGGAGGGGGCGGGTGCTTTGTTCCGGCTTGGTCCCTTACGGATGACGTTCGGTTAACCTCCTTCCGAGCCTGTCGTGAAATGATGTCGCATCTTGCCACTCCCGCCGAGCAGGACGCACTTGAAGAGTTGAACAACAACCAGCTGGTCCGCCAAGCTTATGTGAACGCTGGTTCCGGGGTTGTCCTGCAGGCTGAGCTGCTCCGTAGGTTTACCCAGCTTATCTTTGAGTATCGGGAGTTGGATCATGCTCACAAGGGCTGCAGTACCTTATCCGAGAGGTTAGCGGCTGCTGAACAAGAGCGTGCTGCTCAGGCTGTGAGGTTTGACCAATTGATGTAGGATTTCGGGGCTTTGGAGGATGATGAGCGTGCTGCTTCGATCCGGGAGAAAGGTTTGACTGAACAGCTGGAAGAAATATAAAAGGATAGGAACGAGTGGATGAGTGTGTCTTCTGCTCAGGCTGAAAAAAATCAGGAAGTTGGAAAAGGAACTGGAGGAAAAGTCCAACTCTGTTGAGAGGTTGGAAGGGGATAAAAAACAACTGGTTACAGAGGTTGCTCAGGCTGAAATAGTCCCCGATAACCTAGTTAAGGAATTGATTCCGGTTGCTTGCCGCAGGTTGTTTGCCAGTGCTGAATACAAGAAGAGTATGGGGAGGGTTTATAGCTTGTCGTACACCGCCGGATTTTTGGACGGTGCTCGGGCTGAACGCGAGGAAGATGCCCTTCAAAGAATTCTTCAGAAGATCAAGAATATAAATATGGAAGCTCCGGCTATATGAAAGGCGGAGTATCGCAAGCTGTTCGAGGCTGAATATCCGTATATTCGGAAGCTTTCGGAATCCTACCGTCTTCCCCTCGGTGATCCCATGAATCTCTTCCCTGACCAACCTATTTCCAGGGTGAAGACCGCGGCTCCTAAGGAAATTCCTCCTATTCAACCGGCCGGAACCTCATCTGGTGTAAAGGATAATGTGGGAAAAGCTCCTTAACCTTCTTTTTTTTTTTTCGGATGAATGTAATCGGATAACATCTTAACTTTGTCTTATTTGTAACTGAATATTTTTTGTATGCTAATTTGTTCATGACCGGTGATGTCATGCTTTTGCACTGTTAAAGTTGTTTACATTTCTTGTACAAGTATTTGAAATTGTCTGAGCGAGAGTCGGAGAGTTTTGCACTATCCGCTCTTTAGAGCCAGAGTGTCTTGCACCATCCATTATATTGACGATGAAGTGTTTTTCACCATCCGCTCCTTAGAGTCGGAGTGTTTTGCACCATCCATTTTATTGACGACGGAGTGTTTTTCACCATCCGCTCCTTAGAGTCGGAGTGTTTTGCACCATCCATTTAATTGACGACGGAGTGTTTTTCACCATCCGCTCCTTATAGTCGGAGTGTTTTTCACCATCCGTTTAATTGACGACGGAGTGTTTTTCACCATCCGCTCCTTAGAGTCGGAGTGTTTTGCACCATCCGTTTAATTTCATCTTAACACAATCATAGAACATATAAGAACACATTTAGGTAGGAAAATTGTTCCCCTTGTCGTTGGGGAAGTAAGGATTGCCACAAACATTAATGAACTTCAGAATGTCAAGTTACAACTTTTACATAAAACAATTCCGCAGGTTAATTGCGTGCCAAGTCCGGGGGACTTCTTTTTCATCCATTGTTTGAAGTTTGTATGAACCGTTATGGTAGGCTTCAACTATTCGGTATGGGCCTTCCCAGTTAGGTCCCAACTTTCCTTAGTTCTCGATCCTGCTAGCTTCATTCTTCCTGTACACAAAATCCCTCACTTTGAATGCCACCGGACGTACCCTTCGGTTGTAATACTGTTCGACTTTAGCTTTGTATTTGGCTTCCCGAATAGCCGCCATCTCTCGTCTTTCTTGTAGCAAATCCAAGTTTAAACGTTGTTGTTCTTCATTATCTTTTGGATTGTAAAGCATGGTACAATGGGTAGGCATTCCAATTCTAGCAGGTATGACAGCTTCGCTTCCGTAGGTCAGGCTGAAGGGTGTCTTCCCGTAACTTATTTTTAATGAGGTCCGGAAGGCCCATAGAACATTGGACAACTCGTCAACCCATCCGGATCTTTCTCTTCCCAGCCTAGTTTTTATACCATGCATCAGGCTCTTGTTGGCTCTTTCGACCAAGCCGTTGGCCTGAGGGTGTGCTACCGCCGTGTTCATTTGCTTGATTTTCAACTTCGCGCACCAACTCTTGAATGGGTCGTTGACAAAATTCGTTCCGTTGTCCGTGACTATTATGCCCGGCAATCCGAACCAACAAACGATGTTCTCCCACACGAACTTCTTCACCTCTTTGCCTGTGGTTTTAGCGAGAGGTTTTGCTTCTATCCATTTTGTAAAATAGTCAATGGCCACAATTACAAATTCTACCTTCCCTGGAGCCTCCGGCAGAGGACCCAACACATCCATTCCCGATTGGTAGAAGGGCCATGATGCCATGATGGATGTCATTATACTTTTAGGTAGCTTTGGAACCGGGGCATGAATCTGACAGGAGTCACATTTTTTGATTTCCTCCCTAGCATCTCTGTGCATGGTCGGCCAATAATAACCTTGCCTCATAAGTTTGGCCACCACTGTTCTTGGTCCGGAGTGCATTCCGCACGCTCCTTCATGGACTTCCCGGATGATATAATTTGCTTGCAGAGGGCCCACGCACCTTAACATAGGATTCAAGTACGACTTTTTGAACAACACACCATCTTTCATCACATACTGGAGAAGTTTCATTCGTAACACTCTTGCTTCATTTTGATATTCAGGCCAAACACCTTCCTCTAGACACCGGATGATCGGTGTCATCCAATTGTCTTCTTCTTCTTCCACAATTGCTCCTACCGGTTTTTCTTCAGTCGAAGGCTTTTCCAATACTTCAACAAGGATCTCTTTGGTTAGGTGGTTAAAAGCTACCGAGGCTAACTTGCTTAGTACATCCGCCTTTTGGTTCTGCGTCCTCGGTATGTTGTGAATTTTGAATTTCTTAAAGCTGCCAATGTACTCCTTTGCCTTTGCTAAGTATTGTATCATACTCTCTTTAGTCGCCGTAAAGTCTTCGTTTATTTAACTCGCGACCAGTTTAGAGTCGACGTTGACCTCCAGAGCTTCCAAGTTTATTTCCCTGGCAATCCGTAGTCCCGCCAAGAGTGCCTCGTATTCTGCCTCGTTGTTGGTACTTTTGAAATTTAGACGGAGGGCATATGTGTGTTTGGTTTGACAGGGTCCGATCAACACAAGACCCGCTCCGGACCCTTTCTTGCTAGATGCCCCGTCAGTGTACAATATCCACTCCTCCGGCTCGGAGACGTCGTGGATTTCTTTCCCCAACTTTCTCAGATGTTGTTCTTCCATTCCGACAGGGACTTCCGAGATGAAGTTTGCCAGAACTTGTCCCTTTATTGCATTTCTTGGTACATAAGTTATATCGTAAGCCCCCAACTCTACGGCAAACTTGGCTAGCTTTCTGGACGCTTCTGGCTTATTCAAAATTTGCTTTATCGGTTAATCCGTTATGACTTTTATAGGGTGAGCTTCAAAATACCTTCTCAACCTTCGGGACGAGTGCAATAGAGATAACGCCAGTTTCTAGATTGGAGCATAATTTCTCTAGCTTCTTGTAGCGTCCGGCTCATATAGTGGACGGGCAATTGCTTTCCCTCCCTTACAGCTAACAGAACCGCGCTGATAGCATCTTTCGCCGCTGCGAGATAAACATACAAAACTTCTTTTGCCTTGGGCGTAGACAAGGACGGGAGATCTAGTATTAGCTTTTTGAGGGATTGGAAAGCCTCTTCAGCCTCCTTAGTCCACTTGTATTCTTCTTTATTCTCCTTGGTAATATTCTTTAACGTCTCGAAGAAAGGAAGGGACCTTTCCGCCGACCTTGCCAAAAATCCATTAAGGGCCGCCAACTTGCCGCTCAGACTCTGCATCTCTTTCAGGGTCGTTGGGGATTTCATCTGTGCAATTTCCTTCGTCTTTTTTGGATTCGCCCTTATGCCTTCGGAGGTCACCATGTAGCCTAAAAATTTTCCTTCTTCGACGCCGAAAGAACATTTCTTCGGGTTTAATTTCATGTTAATCTTCCGCAGGTTGTAGAAGGTCTCAGCAATGTCCGCCAACATCTCTTTTTCTCCCTTGCTTTTGATTACCATGTCGTCCACATAAGCTTCCAAATTCCTTCCGATTTGAGTTTGGAAGGCCGAATCAACCAGATGCTGGTAAGTTGCTCCAGCGTTTTTTAGGCCGAATGGCATTTTTGTGTAGCAGTAAGTTCCCTGTTTCATGTAAAATTCCGTCTTCTCTTCGTCTTCTTCCGCCATCTCGACTTGATGGTAACCCTTGTATGCATCCACGAAACATTTGTATTTTAATCCAATCACTGACTCGATCTTCCAGTCGATTTCGGACAACGGATAATAGACGTTCAGACATGAGGAGTTTAAATTCTTAAAGTCGATACACATGCGCCAACTTCCATCACATTTCTTTACCAATACAGGGTTGGAAATCCAGGTAGGGTAGCGCACCGGTCTAACAATTCCAGCTTTCAACCATTCCTCAACTTCCTTCAACACCACCTGATTTTTCTCTGCGAACAGGTTACGTTTCTTTTGAGCCACCGGCGTGTCCAAAACGTTTACGTTCAGATGATGCCTGATTAGGCGACGTGGAACTCCTGTCATATCCGAAGGTTGCCACGCAAACACATCTTTGTTCTTCCTCAACAGCTCGATCAAGTGCTTCCGACATTCCCTCGAGAATCCTCTGCCTATTGTAACCAGTTGTTCGGGATACGCCAGATTCACTAAAATTTCCTCCGTCTTACCTACTTCTGACTCAATAATTTCTACTTCTTGCGGTATATCTACCATCTGTTTTTCTTCTAGTCTTCTGCATTCCAATACCATGCCCGGACGTGCTGCTAAAGTTGCCACTCCCTTCGGCGTGGGAAACTTGATCATGGAATGGATTGTTGACGGGATGGCCCTTAGCTCTTTCAATCCAGTTCTGCCTAATATCACGTTGTAGGGTGACGGAGATTGCACCACGCAGAATTTCATGGTTGTCCTGCGGAACATACCATGGTCGCCAAAACATACATCCAGTTCAATCTTGCCTAACGGTTTGCTTGTTTCCCCGGAGAAACCGACAAGAAAGGTGCTTGTCTCTTTGAGCCTGGCTTTTATGTTTAAGCTGAGTTGACTGAAGCAATGCTCGTACATAACGTTTACGGATGACCCCTCATCAACATATATTCTTCGGACTAAATACCCCACAATATCACCTTCAATAAATAGAGGTTCGTCCGACAAATCTCCCGCCATGATGGGGGGAAACACTATTGGGACGTTCATCCATCCTTCGTCGTAACCTCCGTATCTTCTCTTCCTGTTCTCCGGTAACCCCCTTATCATGTTAATCACTTTTGCCTTCCCCGTATCATTCCTCCTTGGTTGGTCTCTTCCTCTCCCAGCGTCCCGTTGTCTGAAATCCTTCAAAAGGTGATCTAGCTTCCCGGACTCCAACGCAATCTCGAGTTGTTTCTTTAATTGGTAGCAGTCGTTCGTAAGATGCCCCTTCTCTTTGTGGTAATTACAAAATTTGTCCATATTTTCCTTTTTCGGCGTACCACCAGTCGGGGGAGGGACGGGTAGGTTTAGGTGGTGCTCCGTAGCCAGAATTTCCCTGGGGGGTTTTATCAATGATCCTAGGCTAGGAATATGTGTACTGATGAACTCAAATAAGTACATTTTATTACTATCATTTATCCTATCAATTTGACTTGTTTTACTATATTATGTATGAGGATTGATACTTAATCGTTTACTTTTGTAATTCTCAGGTAAAAACAAGCATTTGGTGAAACTTGGCGATTTTGGACTAATAATGGAGCAAAACGTGCATAAAGTGAAGAGTCTACTGAAATGAAGAAGATCAAGACTAATCTGCTCCAGATGCGCCGCATCTCACTATCAACATGCGCCGCATCTCTATCAAGATATCACCAGATACGATCCAAGATACAAGAGGACATGCGCCGCATCTAATAAAGAGTTACGCCGCATCTTCTGGCGGTGTACGAATATTCCTGAATATTTATAATCTTGGACCCCACGCGAAGTTAAGTACATGCGCCGCATCTACTTAAGTAGATGCGCCGCATCTTTCCTCAGACACAAACTATAAATACCCCGTAGACCAGACGCATTAAAGAGAGTCGGAAGTTCGAAAACCTAAAGACCGAACAGAAGAGAAGGACGAATTCAGTCAAGAGGCAGCACAAGACACACCCAAATCGAAGATACAAGAGCTGTAAGAAGGTGCTGCATGTATTTAATTCATTAAGTAGTTTTGTTTTATTGTTTTAGCAAACTTTAATTCATCAGGATTGGTGGCTTGTGTAATGTGACAACGGAAAGATTGCACTCCCTTTAATACTTGCTTTCCCATCAATTAAAGTTTATATGTTGATGTCTTTGGTTACTACTTATTAGTGCATTGACCACCTCTGTGTTTATTAGTGGCTTGCGGGCACCCGACTGCGGGACAAGGTGTGGCTCCCACGGTTTTTTCTAAATTGATCACTTAGGAATAACTTTTAGACATAAGTCGTCATTAAGGGTTTACTCGCCGATGAGAATAGGACCAACGAGAAAGGGTTAATTACATACACTTCATATAAAGCTATCAATAAAACAAGTGACAATCTACTTAATCATAAGGACAGCCCTCTTATTGTCTCTAGTATCTATCTGTGTACGTGTGTGCTACTTGCTGATTCGTGCCTATTTGTTTATTTTATTATTTAATTGCAAACGAAACTGTGCCAGTCTCTCAGGCTGAAACCCCCTTGCGTTAGGATATTAAAATACTGATTAGATTAACGAGATTATACGTTCCACTCTTAGTGATCGACACTCTACTTACCATTATCTTCATACTGACCGGGTACACTGCTCGTTAAGTGTGTGTGTTATTGATAAGTCGGCTAAATATAAATTTAAAACTTGAGTAGGCATTAAAACTGCTAAACCGCAACGACACATCACGCGCATCATGTACCTTGCCTAGGAGCTTCGTTTCGGCGGTAATCCGCACGACTGTAGTCATTGCGGTTGTAGTTATTTCTGGGAGCAACATAAGGGTGGTATACATCTTTCTGGCGGTAATCATTTCGGCACTCCCCCCGCAGTTTATCATTTCTGAAACCGTGGTTTCCTTTCCTGCTCGAATCAGGGCCTTCACCTTTGGGTAGTTCCGTGCTTCGATATGCTTCCTCTGACCTTATAAAATCGTCTACTCTGGTAAACATTTCTGTGACCGTGTGTGGCACCCTATCGGAAAACTTCTTAGCAAGGGCCGGATATTTGTGTGCACCCATGAAGGCGGAGATCCTCATGATCTCCGGCACTCCACTGATGTAACTAGCTTCGTCCGTCTACCTTTCTTTGAAATCCGGTAGAGATTCATGAGCTCGCCGTACGATTTTCGTAATCTCCGTTGGGTCTTTTGTGCATTTCTTTCGAAGAGCAAACCTTGTTGAGAATTGCTCCCTCAACTCGTTCCAACTGTCAATACTACCGGGTTCCAGCCGTTCGAACCATCCTCCCGCAGCTCCATCTAAGGTTTGCTGGAACATGCGACACCAAACCGGCATCGGCCATTCCCCCTGGTTTGCTGCTCCGGTAAACCTGGTGAGGTGATCGTTTGGATCCGTTGACCCATCATAGAATTTCATGTTTAGCGGCATTATGTGGTTCGGACCAGAGAATTCTACGATCCGGCGAGTAAACGGTGACCTCGATACCTCCTTGAAGGGTTTATGTAGGTCATCCTCTTTTCCCTCGTCTATTTTCCCCTTTCCCCGATCTTTATCTCCATCTCCAAAGTCGAGCCGTATTGGCTTGAGAATGCTTCCGCCTCGCGCATTGTGCTCCTTGATCAGCTCCGTCAGTGACGCTACCTGGCCAAGGATTAAATCTTGGAGGCTGGGAGAATCATTGGCCGAGCCGTCACCGTTATGCTGGTTGCGGTTGTTGTTGGGTCCGTCTTCTCCGTCTTCGGTCTGTTGGGTTTGGAAAGAGGGACCGGCCATTTTAATGCTTTGGTAGACTGAATAGCGGGTCCCACGGATGGCGCCAATTTGTTGAGGTAAAACCTTGTGAGTGGGTCCTACTTCTTTACAAGATCCTTCGGATGGTTTCCTCCGGATGGTAATAAGCTCCTACACACAAGAAACACGCACGTTAGACTCGCCTTGGGTTTTATCCTAAGACCAACCTCCGGCGTGAGAGTAAGTATATTGATACAAATGGTGAGATAATAAATGAGAGTTAATGCTATGTGAGTGTATTTATTGAGAATCATAAATGAGGTGGGGGTATTTATACTACCCACACCTCGTTACCTATTTTGCCTAGAGACTAAGCAAGCCGAGCTATGCCTAGTCTAGTAGGTAGGTGTCAGGTCACGTGGGAGACACAATTCCGGAAAATCTGAGATGGCGGCGTGGCAGCGGTTGATGAGATTGTCCATTGGGTAAATGGCGGCGTTTGACCCTTCGGCTAGTATGTCCAAAAGTGAATGTCTAGTCCGAACAAAATGTAACGTCCGGACACATACACCAACAACCTTCTTTTCTATCATTTACTTTCCAATGTTTTTTTTTGATAACAAAATGTTAATCCGAGATGGTATTTGAGTGTCACTTTCCCTAGCAAGGATTATTTATTCATTCATATTCAACTACACATAAGATTGACCGTAAGCACCACTTCTACGGGGCCCGATGACAAAATGAAATTGATGTTTCACTATGACCTTTACTTAAGAATATTTTTTGATAATTTTTTTATGTACTCAGACCATGTAAACACTCATATAACGCCATTTGGCATATTTAACCAGCTAATCAATATTTAAGATCATTCGGTGTGGTAACCTCAAGTTATGAGTTAACATCGCGTCACGTCAGCGCAACATCAACTTTAACATTTCAACCTTAACAAAAAAAAAAAAAAAAAAAAAAAAAAAAAAAAAAAAAAAAAACCCTTATCATAACTCAACCATAACACAACCTTTTGGGATCCACCTTTATTTAAATATTTACAAATTACACACACATAACAACAACTTTTTTGTCAACTAGCAACTCTAACTCTACGTTGGCATGACAACGCAAACTATAACTTAGGCCATAACTTGAGGAGGGCGGTATATTAACTTGATGTTAACTTGGGGTTAACGCATGCCACTTAGGCATAACGCTCCTCTTCACGTTATTATACCAAGTGCTCTAAGTTACAATATGCCATGTCCTTGCACTAAATTACCAGTTATATACAATAAAACCTCTATAAATTAATGATGTTTGGACCGAGATATTTTATTAATTTAGCTAGATATTATTATATCGATAAATTGATAATTTATTAATTTAAAGATGTCTTACGTACGGTCTTTAAATTTTTATGTCCAATATACTAATTACAATGTATACTACTTAGAGATAAAAAATAAATTAGAAAAATAATTTCCAATTAACATTTTATGAATTCACATTCACAAATTAATTGAATTTGTCAAGTTCATTGTTTTTGAATAAGTAAAAAGTTAGTTTTGTTAGGACAAGTTCCAATTACGTATGACCTTAATTGAATTAATTGAATTTGTTCAAGTTTTAATTATGTGTGACCTTTATATATATATGGAACTTTTTAGTAATTATTAATTTATAGTTTCGTTGGGACCAATATATATACACTGTGGTTTCAAAAAATTTATTGTCTTATTATTTTATCAATCGGAGTCCAAATTTGTACTGGTCCTAAGTCGGGACTGCACAAATTATTATTTTTAACGAGGTTATTAATTTATCGAGTATTAATTTACAGAGGTTTTACTGTAAACCAAAATTAGATCGAAAAAGTTGTATAAGTGTAAGTTATACAGTTATAGAGTCGCTTTATTTTGCTTACCTAAAAAATGCTGCATACCGAGGGACAGATCTGCATCGTTCGATCAAAAAGACAACATTTAATAATAAAAAACACAGAGGGACTTAATATGTAAATTAGTTCATTACTTCACCCACCAACTTTTTTTCTCTCACATTTCATTATCAAAACCTGACAAACACAAAAACACACACTTGACTCACTTTCTCTCTCTAACAAACTTTAAAATCTACAAAAAGACATCAAAATCAAACCGTTTTCAACCGTAAAAATCAAATAACACACATAGAAATGGAAGAACGTGGCAAGCAAAACCAGATCTGGGAAAAAAAAATGGTTCACAATGAATAGATTCAAACCGAGGATGATGGTATGGCGCTTCTAATTAATTATTTTGTTATTATTTAAATATTTGTTGTGATTTTATTCTTATTTATAGATTTTATTTGTGTTTTTGTTGCTATTTATGAAGATTTTTTGTTTGTTGTTGATTTTAGTTGTTTATTGATATATTACTCTGATAATGTGATGATTGTGATGATTTTGTTCTTATTTCTGGATTTTATTTGTATTTTTGAAAATATTTATGAAGATGTTTGTGATAATATGAGATATTAGAGGTTAGGTTTAACTTAAAACTAGAGATGTTAGATTTGTGGTGGATTTTTCTATTTAATGGATACATTGTGCATGTTTCGATAGGTTTTACAGCGGAATTTGAACATATCTATGGTTGAATCAGCAAACTAAAGAAGCTATGGTTGAAGAAAGCACAACATCTTCATAAACAAACTGAATAAGCTCAAACACCTGTGATACAGGTGATATCACACGTGATATCTCATGTGATATCACAGGTGATATCTCAATTGATATCATAGGTGATATCACCTGTGATATCACATGTTCCTCCATCACCACCACTGATTCAACAAAAAGAAGAAGACGATGCATCTGTGATATCACCTGTGATATGAAATGTTCCTCCAAAAATTTGAACAATATGCGAATAAGATACTTGCAAAGATCATTCTTCATGAAAATGAATGACCAAATAAGCTGATAATAGAGTATGCGAATAAGTTTGCAGCAAGAAACCCATATGAAAACGCTATTATCACTTGTGATATTTCAAAAAATAGTTAATGTTTGTTTAGTTTTTGTGATATCCTATTTAATGTGTGTTTTATCACCTAATTTTACAGTTCTAATAGTGTGAAATCCAATGATGTGGCTTAATATATGTTTGTTGTTATGTCTGAATTTATGTTTTAAACAACTGTACTGAAATCTTTTTGTTGGTAATATAAGATGCTAATGATAATATTCTATGTTCTCTACATAAAGGTGTTAATGTTTTACCAATTGGGATACTTAACTAAAAATGTGAATTATCATATAAAATGTTAATGATTATGGTTTTGGTTCTCTATATATATGTGTTATCAATTGTGTTGGGTCAAAATTTGACCCAATTGGCCCTGGCAAGATTTGAAAATAAAATAACCTAACTCAATGAATAAAATAGTGAGTCACTCACTGATACAAATTCAGTGAGTGTCGTATAAAGCTCTTTGAACTGTAGAAACACTTTACTTACTGATGCGGTGTCAGTGAGTAAACTATATGAGCTACAAACAACTCCAGTGTCACAGATATTTAACAAATGTCTCAGAGACCCTGAAGACGCTATCTCTACAAACTGACTGAAAAATATGGGCAGGAACTTCTTGTGGAAAATAAAGTTGACAGCAAGTACTACAAAGAAGTCAAATCAAGTACAAGGAATTGCCATAGAAGTGGGAATATTTATTATGACTGTTTCAAAAGGGATGTTGGTGCTTTTCCAAAAGACAAAGATGAAAAAGGACCACTTGATGCATGACATCTCACCAACAATCTCATGGTGTCTTTGTATTTTTACCTATATATATGTTTAGTTTGTAATAGGGATAGTATGGATTCTAAACAAACAAAATAATACATAGTATTAGTTGATAGGATCATCCTCTCATTGAATCTCAAGCATAGCTTGGATCAATGAGAGTTTATTTGTTATTCAATGGGGATAGTATACCGCAATTATCCTGTGACAAATGGTTAATTTGCCATAATATTTAATTCATAACAATTCATTTATTATGACTAAATCACCATATTAGACATTTATATGATTAACACGGAAAACAGACCTGCACATTTCGTCACCCGAAAATCTCACCTAGAGCAGTGAAATTATTATATCTTGCATTTTACCCATTGAACTGTAGTAAAAACGGGAGGTTATCCCGGTTTCACTCAGACTGACACCACACGCGTACCGGAGTCCAAACAGAAATTGAACAGGAACTTAGGGATTATAGTGAATACTTAAAAACTTGAGAACACATTTAAGTATTATAAAGACGTCCCTGAAAATACAATCTTCCATATTTAAAACAATTCCGGGAAAGACCCGAGTTAACTCAGTACAACGAAACATAGGTATGATATTGCTAGCTTTCTTTTTATTCAATTCAATACTTGAAATACAACATTTATAACCTACACTAAAAATAAAAACATCACACCCCCACTCACACTTATCCCCAAAAATATTATATCTGCTTTCTCTCTTTGTCTTCAACCCACAAACCCACGCCTCCCTTTAACCTTCACTATCAAATCTGATGAGCATATCTTGAGATTAGCACTTGGTCAAACCCATCACCATCTCCTTTACCCTTCCCCAAAAACAGTCACGAGAAAGCCTTGATATTACCCATAGGAAAACGAGATGAACTCGTTTCAGACACACCAAACATCGAAGCCAAGAAAGGAGATTTCAACCTATTATAAGTATTCTCCCATAAATGACCGAACCCAAATCGAGTCAATCCACAAAAAAATTCACTAAATCACTCAAGGATTTCTGGGAATCAAGGAGGATTAGAGGGTGAAAGTGATGTGGGTTGACTGGGATCGGTTTGGAAGAAGCCAAGGGAATCGGGTTAGATCCTTGTTCGAATCACTTAGACTCGTTCTCTTGTCTGAAACATTATAAGAATTTGATTCTATTCGGATTCATTTTAATACATTTGTGTTAGTGTTTCTTATATTCAAATGATGATGAAATTAAGTGTTGTTCATTTTTAAATTCGAATATAAAGATTTCCAGAAGTAGTGTTAGATATTGAGGAAATATTGTTAAGTGTTGTTGTTAGTGTGTCTTAAGAAGCTAGAGATCATAGAACTTGAGCAATAGATTTTAAGTTTGCTAGTCATTGTGGTTGTATTGTGTTCGAATGCCCCTAGGAAACACAAATTCATGATTTAAATCTGGGAAAGATTTGAGGTAGAGAAACCATGAAGAATGGTGTGTTCGTGCTAAGTTGATGTCAACACCCTACTGCGATTAACCATAGCCGAGAAATAATCACCCAAGCTAGGTGCATTGGTGTTAAATGGAGACTGGAAAACCACCTCGTGTTGGGGAGGTTCTAGTCAAGTAATTAGTGACAAAATTAGACCCAACCCATGAGGGTTATGCCCTCGGTCCAATGTATGTAGATGCGCATTCGAACCAAAAAGCAAGACCCCATTAGGATAGCACAAATTCTTCTCAACACAACCCACCTAGGATTGTAAGTACTCGGATGGAGTACACACTTTTGACGGATAATACTAGGCCTCCATGTAAAGGGATTATGGAAAATCTTTAGTAATAAGAACTAGATTCTACTAAAAATCGTTCAGCTCCTTGACGAGACATGTAGTTGAGCCAAAAACAAAAAACCTTTGTAACATTGAGACTCCAAGGCCTCGGAGTTGAGTGGTACTCAAATTCTAGCCAAGGGGATAAAACTTTAGACCTATGTTGATAACCATTTTCGGCCAAAGGAATTCCAGGAAAGTAGCAACACAAGTCTTTTAGACTTGTGAGACAACCTGCGTTTTCTTTGAAGTGTGTACCAGACCAAGCCCACAAAGTGTAGCCCAACTAGGAGTGGAACACTAGCTCAACAGATAACCCTTCTAAATTCAGCCCACGTTATGGGCTTGTGAACAACACAATTCGGCCTACCAGGACTTATGTAGATGCTAATGATAAAGCCCAACCAATTAGTGACTTTATTTTTCCCCCTCCACAAACACAGTGGGCCGCAGCCCAATAATTATTAAAGATGCGAATTTGGTTAATAATTATAGTAATGGTTGTCGCAACGATTAAAATATACATGAGCCGTTCACGAAAATGTTTCGTAGTAACTAACATATAAACACGTAGAAACTTGTATAGCCGAATACAAAAATGAAATTTCATTTAAACATACACGTACATAGAACTTGGGTAGCCAACATGTAAAACTCGACAAAGATAATTGAAACGTTTGGACTATGTTAGCATAATATATACATACATCGTTCTACGACTTTATAAATGATATAACATATATTCGAGAAAATAGAGATATAAAAGTTGACACACTTGCGTAGTTAAAGATATGGTACTCAAGCTAAATCAATGACAAATCAACTACAAGATAAGCACACGTCGAGATATATATATATATATATATATATATATATATATATATATATATATATATATATATATCGGGATATATATATATATATAAGTTAACACTTACATTTGTTATTTTTAACACTAAATCAATTAATATGAACGTCACTATTGAAAACAATGAACGATATATCAAACTTAACTTGAATAAATTCGACGATACATATAATTCTAAACTAATATTGTGTAAAAATGAATTCTAATAAATGAATAATGAGGACTTAGTTAAATTATCCAAGTTACTAAAATTAACATTATAGTCAATTTCTCAAATCATATAATTAATAGGTAATAAACGTCACAAACGTTAGGTCTTATCAACATAAACGGACATCTCAATTTAAATTCATTCGTACTTTAAATTGTTCAATATTTCCAATCCCTCACTACCGTACCTTTAGGTCATTTGTATAGATTCACCTCACAATTTCTTAGGAAAGACCATAGAAACCACACTTGCCGCCACACAAGTGACAACAACATAGATACACTAAAACATTGAAATTAAAATCTGAAAGGACTTGAATTTAATACTTGAAACTAAGACATGGTTATTTAATCTAGGTTGCGTGTTGGTGTCGTGCACTCCTTAATTTCACAGCATTCACTGTTCAGACCATTAAAGGTGAGTTCATGGCCCCTATTTTTACTTGTTTTATAACTGTTTTGGAGGAGAATACATGCTTGTTATAAACTAAATTCAATGACTGTTTAATTGGTATATGAAATCTAGAATTGATTGTTTTACTCGAAATGCGATTGGTGTTATATGCTAGACTGTTTACTTGAATGCCTTATTTGGATACATGATATATACATAGACCAGGGGTACTGGTCAGATATGTATAAGAGTGGTTTACTTGAATTCTTTATATGTATATATGACATGTTCATAGTCCAGGCGTACTGAGCAATACCGGGCGTACCGGTTACATTGACCGGGCGAAACGATTACATTAACGGTTACGTTACCAGGCGTACTGGTCATGGCGAGCGTACTGATTAACCAGACTTTAATACTAAACTGTATGATATTCTGTGTAACATAATCTGTTTTAATCAAACCTATGAACTCACCAACCTAGTGTTGACCCTTTTTAGCATGTATTTTCAGGTTTAAGGTGATTATTTAGTGGCGAAGACTTTTGGCAGGGCATGGCATGGTCATAGAAGACTCTGATATAATTGGGACCACTTAAAAATCTTTTATGGGCTTATATTTCCGCACTATTTTTGAAATGTTGTAAACAAATCATTTTTGAATAAGAAATCTAACTTACACGGTTAAGTAAAATCGTTCTTTATACTTTGTGTTGTGATACCAATTGAGTAGCACCCAAACATGTATGCTTCCGCTATACCAGATTTTGGGGGTGTTACAGATTGGCATCAGAGCCTAGGTTATAGAGAACTGGGTATTTTTCAAACCTAGACTATATCCACTTTTACAAAAACAAAACTCTATGACTGACACATGCCTGCCTGTCAAGCCTGTTGCCTTAGGTACTGTTTCACTTATGATATGTTCTACTGTTTGATGATTTATATACATACTTATATATACATACCATAATTGTCACAACCTTCCCCGACCCAATTTCACTACCCAATTCCTTTGAAACACCAAATTCACCATCATCTACAAATCCACAAATTCATTTGATCGCAACCTCAACCTATCACCTTAAAACATGTACCTTCGAGATGCACCACCATTAGGCCTCACTTTTCCGCCGCTATTTTGAAAGGACATGTCGTTTGGAAAGAAGACCTATCCTCCGCAGCCACGTGACGACTATGATTATCTATTCAATTGTGTCTCTTCTCGATTTTGCTCGCGTATTCTACCTGTGACGATTATACCCTCGTACGATACCGTCCTTTTTATTTGAAATTTTATCCGCCGTTATCTTTTAGGATGTAGACAAATGGCTCCTACAAGAAAGACAACCAAGACTACACGTGGACGACCCGCTGCTACCAGACTTCCAACCAGGGATGAGGAAAACCTGCCTATTATGAATCAAGCCATGCTGGACCAGTTAGTTAACCGGGTGACGGCAGCACTGGCTGCAGCGAATGCAAACAACTCGACTACGGATGTCGGAACCTCAAGACCTACAAACGACAACAACCGCGGCTGCACCTACCAGGAGTTCCGAAAGACCATGATGGGAGGCTTTGGAGGAACCGAGGGAGCTGTTGTCTTGGTCAGATGGATGGAAAGGCTGGAGACTGTGTTTCGAATATGCAGATGTGCGGATGAATACCGAGTTAAGTATGCATCGTTCACCTTCTTAGATGCTGCTCTAACTTGGCGGAACAACTATCTAAAATCTGCAGGCATTGATGCCGCATACGCAATGCCATAGGAAAACTTCAAGGAAATGGTGCTCAAGAAGTACTTGCCCCCCGCAACGAAGTTAAAAAGTTGTAGGTGGAGTTTTGGAACCTCAAGGTACATGATACCAACATTGCTGCATACAACCAACGATTTCAAGAATTGGCCTTATTGTGCCCCGAGATGGTCCAAACCGAAGCACGTTTACTAGAGAGATACATTGGAGGATTACCCCCTTACATTAAGGGTAATGTCACTACCTTCAAGGCTACTGACTTCCATGAGACTATGGAAGTGGCTAACAAGCTAATGGACCAAGTTATTGAGGATACCGCCGAGGGGGTGGTAGATAACAAAAGGAAATGGAATGATCACTCCGGAGACAACAACAACCAGAACAAGCGACAAAGGATCGCCAAGGTCTATACTGCTGGAGAGAAGAAAGGTTATGCTGGGAATTTACCCAAGTGCAACAAGTGCCGATTCCACCACAACGGACCTTGCCCCGCTCAGTGTGGGAACTGCCAAAAGATCGGACAAATGCTAGGGATTGCAAGGCTCCTACCCTCGTGATGGACCCGAACGTCTCAATAACCTGCTATTAGTGCGGAGTAATAGGGCACTTCAGGAGTGAATGCCCGGAGCTGAGGAACCAGAATGAAGGAAGAACTCGTGAGAACACATACGCGATAGAAGGAGGAGAAGCTCGCCAGGACCTCAACGACAACACCGGTGATGACAATGCTTAAGATGAGAGTTCCCTACCTCGTATGAAAAGACCTACGCCTAGATTCTCTTAGATCGTATTCCTCCGAGTATTTGTACTTCTTAAAGACCTTTTGTAATGTTGCTTTGTATGAACCTCTCCGTAATGAATTCCTTAACTTTTGAGATCAAGATATTATGATAACCCTTTTCCTATCTCCATCACTTTCGAAATTGTTCGTTAACTAGTACACCTACGACCAATTGTTGTGATTCCGAACCAAGAGAAACCCAATACCATGGTAACTAAACCCGGCATCGCATCATCAGTCCTTAACTAAGCATAGCCTGATCACCTATGTTTAGATCAAGGAGGATCATGCCATGATGGGAATAGTCATCGTGAAAATTCCTGTACACTAGAACTTTCAATACATACCTCGACCATTGAGTTTCACCCGGCACTCACCAAGCCCTGAATTCACGTAGAGATGTGAAAAGTAGAACCAAGAACACTAGAACCTTCAGAACCCCAACCCCTTCGGGTATTTCTAAGTGAAAACCGAGGACGGTTTTCGTTCCTAAGATGGGGAGGATGTGACAAATGGTAAATTTTCCCTAATATTTAATTCATAACAATTCATTTATTATGACTAAATCACCATATTAGATATTTATATTATTAACACGGAAAACAGACCTTCACATTTCGTCACCCGGAAATCTCACCTAGAGCAGTGAAATTATTATATCTTGCATTTTACCCATTGAACTGTAGTAAAAACGGGAGGTTATCCCGGTTTCACTCAGACTGACACCACACGCGTACCGGAGTCCAAACAGAAATTGAACAGGAACTTAGGGATTATAGTGAATACTTAAAAACTTGAGAACACATTTAAGTATTATAAAGACGTCCCTGAAAATACAATCTTCCATATTTAAAACAATTCCGGGAAAGACCCGAGTTAACTCAGTACAACGAAACATAGGTATGATATTGCTCACTTTCTTTTTATTCAATTCAATACTTGAAATACAACATTTATAACCTACACTAAAAATAAAAACATCACACCCCCACTCACACTTATCCCCAAAAATATTATATCTGCTTTCTCTCTTTGTCTTCAACCTCACAAACCCACGCCTCCCTTTAACCTTCACTATCAAATCTAATGAGCATATCTTGAGATTAGCACTTGGTCAAACAACCCATCACCATCTCCTTTACCCTTCCCCAAAAACAGTCACGAGAAAGCCTTGATATTACCCATAGGAAAACGAGATGAACTCGTTTCAGACACACCAAACATCGAAGCCAAGAAAGGAGATTTCAACCTATTCTAAGTATTCTCCCATAAATGACCGAACCCAAATTGAGTCAATCCACACAAAAATTCACTAAATCACTCAAGGATTTCAGGGAATCAAGGAGGATTAGAGGGTGAAAGTGATGTGGGTTGACTGGGATCGGTTTGGAAGAAGCCAAGGGAATCGGGTTGGATCCTTGTTCGAATCACTTAGACTCTTTCTCTTGTCTGAAACATTGTAAGAATTTGATTCTATTTGGATTCATTTTAATCCGTTTGTGTTAGTGTTTCTTAGATTCGAATGATGACGAAATTAAGTGTTGTTCATGTTTAAATTCGATTATAAAGATTTCCAAAAGCAGTGTTAGATATTGAGGAAATATTGTTAAGTGTTGTTGTTAGTGTGGCTTAAGAAGCTAGAGATCATAGAACTTGAGCAATAGATTTTAAGTTTGCTAGTCATTGTGGCTGTATTGTGTTCGAATGCCCCTTGGAAACACAAATTCATGATTTAAATCTGGGAAAGATTTGAGGTAGAGAAACCATGAAGAATGGTGTGTTCGTGCTAAGTTGATGTCAACACTCTACTGCGACTAACCATAGCCGAGAAATAATCACCCAAGCTAGGTGCATTGGTGTTAAATGGTGACTGGAAAACCACCTCGTGTTGGGGAGGTTCTAGTCAAGTAATTAGTGACAAAATTAGACCCAACCCATGAGGGTTATGCCCTCGGTCCAATGTATGTAGATGCGCATTCGAACCAAAAAGCAAGACCCCATTTGGATAGCACAAAATTTTCTCAACACAACCCACCTAGGATTGTAAGTACTCGGATGGAGTACACACTTTCGACGGATAATACTAGGCCTCCATGTAAAGGGATTATGGAAAATCTTTAGTAATAAGAACTAGGTTCTACTAAAAATCATTTAGCTCCTTGACGAGACTTGTAGTTGAGCCAAAAACCAAGAACTTTTGTAACACCGAGACTCCAAGGCCTCGGAGTTGAGTGGTACTCAAATTCTAGCCAAGGGGATAAAACTTTAGACCTATGTTGATAACCATTTTCGGCCAAAGAAATTCCAGGAAAGTAGCAACACAAGTCTTTTAGACTTGTGAAACAACCTATGTTTTCTTTGAAGTGTGTACCAGACCAAGTCCACAAAGTGTAGCTGATGCGTGGTTTTGCGACCTTACAACAGGTTTTACCTCTCGAGGGATCTCAAGAGGCTTGCAATCCCCACCAGGCAGTGTACCTGACCGATGTAGTATAGTGAAGTGGCAAGTACCGGGGGATTGATCGTTCTCTAGGGGAATAGTGTCGTTAGGATTGAAAAACTACTCTAATAGGTCTAAGGGTGAGGGAAGTGATGCGTGGCTTTGCAACCTTACAACAGGTTTTACCTCTCGAGGGATCTCAAGAGGCTTACAACCCCACCAGGCAGTGTACCTGACCGATGTAGTATAGTGTAGTGGTAAGTACGGGGGATTGATCGTTCTCCACAGGGAATAGTGTTCGTTAGGTATGAAAAACTACTCTAATTGGTCTAAGGGTGAGAGAAGATTCTTTTTGTATTTTTATATTTTTTTATGAAAGCAAGTAAAATCTCGGGTTTGAAAGAGTGGGCGGAATTAGTTGCTAGTCAACTAACCCAAATTACTACGAATGCAAATAAAATAAAATAACTGAAAATGAAAAGAGTGGTGAAACTTATGTGGAGAGAAATGTGTTTACTTAGATTTCCTTACTCCCTAACTATCTTTTACCGGTTGATTAGTGTGTATTAATCGCGTGAATGACGGGTGTATTCCTTAATACCAATCGTGGGGTGGCGTACGTACTTCCCCAACTCTATGAGCTCCTACTTCACTCCTATGTCGAGCTGGCTAAGAAGCTCCTAACATGGGATCACTAGAATTCGCTCATGCATTAAATACAACCATAAAAACCTTAGTACGCATTGGTTCATGTTTCTTAAGACGTTCAAGCAAGTTACCGAATAGGAAGTTAGCCAGTTTTCTTAAGCCTAACATCGATGAACAATCATCCAATACAATTAATAACACACTAATAACCAATAATCAATAGTTAGGTTTCGTTAGATCTAAGCAAACACAAGATAAATCTAGCCTAGCATGTTAATCAAAAGACAAGAACAAGATATAATCAAACAACACATAGACATATTGAATGATTAAATAATCACTTATCTTCAATTAAACATGGGAGATCCAAGGTTATGAAAACCCTTAAAAATGGCAGAAATTCGTCTTAGGGTTTCTCCTCCAAAGTTACACACAATAAGTTCCACACTAATGACAAAAAATTGCAAAACTATATATAGAGTTTAAGGGCTGACGGCGTCACGTTATAGATCCTGACGCCGTCACCTCGCCGCTTTTAGGGTTCCCGGATGGCCTTCCTGACGCCGTCCCTCTTTAGTGCTCCAAAATCCGCTCTGGCTTATCAAGGCTTGACGCCGTCAGAAATGGGCTTGACGCCGTCCCTCTTTAATTTAAACCGTGATGGCCTTGATCACTTCAAAGGGTGACGCCGTCAGATTTTTCATGCAAAATTCTCTGGCTTATCATGAGTAATTTTCATATCCACCTCTTTTGCCAAGCCATGACGCCGTCTGGACCAATCCCTGACGCCGTCAAAGGTACTTTCCAGCATAATTTTGAGACTTTGTCGTTTTCTTCACTTTTATGCTCCAAAAACGTCCAAAATGCTTCCTTTTCCAGATTTCTTCTCAAAAGTACCTAAAATGACAAAAGGAACGATTTAGGGCAATATTTGATCAAATAAATACGATTTAGGGCTTAAATGACCCCCTAAAAGCGGTACACTTTTCGCTTCATCAAATACCCTTACACTTGAGATTTGCTTGTCCTCAAGCAAATGCGCTTTTATTCTAATCAAAATACAAGTTAGGGGTCATTTAAAAACTAATATAAAAGTAATTACAACAAATAGTCGTTCCACTTTAATCATAATAAGCACGGAGATTACATACTAGCACCTCACAAGTAGTGTTTAGATACTCACATCTCTCAAGTGTCATCAAAATAAATCTCATAAATGAAAACGGATATTATCTCTCGCTACCTGTCATAGCAAATAGATTACCATAGGCTTGGGCAAGGATCGAAAACCTTCTCCACTAGGCGTAAGCACCTAAGATAAACTATCAAAGAGGGCTTTTAAATGGGTTATAACGTGAGGTGTAGGGATATGATAAACACGGTTTTGTTGGATAAGGGATATTTTACTGGTGGCGAGTTAAAGATCTTGATTAATTACATGTACAATATGGCGTTGCTAAGCCAAGACTAGACTCGACTTAAGCTAAAAACAAAATAACAAAAACATAAGACAAACATAAAATGAAACGGGATGGTAGTCCGTATGTTTTTTCTACTTTTCTTTTTCTCATTTTTTTTCTTTTTTTTTTTTCATACACTCTTGCCCTACCATCCAAAATAATACATCATAGGGGCGTTGCATTCCCCTTACACTTGAACTTTTACATAACTTTACAAATAACTATTCTAATGACTCGAATTAAGATAATCGAAAAACTTGGAGTACTTTTAAAATATTTAGCACATATGGGGGTAATAAATGATGTTCTTCCCCATTACTCCATTACACTAGTACTTTACCCATGAGTCCCAATCGTCCCAAAACAATATGTACAAGGATATGACTCGACTTAGCAACCATGTAATCAATTAGATAATTAACTTGGGTTTAAACAAATGTTGTCACAATAATGCACTAAAAATGAGTGCATACAAGGTAGGCTAAGGCGATTTGGGTGTACATTTAAGTGGGGTGTAACAAATTCTTCCTTTAAGTAAAATGCTTAAAGGTCGAAACGAAAAGATAGGCTCTGAGGGGTGTACTAGGGGTATCGTGTACTAAAAATGAGTACAACGCAAAGGGTGTGGGAGAATTACTTGACCAATGTAGCCAATGTAATTATAACAAAAACACAGGTGTAAAACAATGGGTTAATCCTAATGCCTCTTATCATGTAGTAAATCTAACTACACGAATGTAGTCTCACTTGTGGCCTCGGAATGGTCCTAACGCAAGTTCTAGAATCTAAGTGCTACCGTTACACACATCATAGCATAAATGCTTTTCCTACCAATTCTAGGGGCGAACCTCACATATTTGGGGGTGGAAAATTTTTTAGTGGTATGGTTTTTGTGCTAGTCATATAACTCCTATCCGTGAGATGCTCATTAAGATCAAAGTTTCACTCCTAAATGTTGTAAAAAAATTTAAATTTGGCACTAAAATTGCCCTAACAGGTATTTATCTCAGTTTTATTACACATCTACTATTAAACAAACAAAAATCAAGTGTAAAAGCATTCTCTAATCGTACTTTACCCCCCCCCCCCTTACACTTAAGATGAACATTGTCCCCAATGTTCAAATACAAAGATGTAAAAGTAATAAGGTAAAAGAATGAAATCAAATACTCTCCTGATTCGCTCGGTGGATAATGTGGCAACATGGTTAGATCTTCTTCCAAAGTAATGTTGAAGCTCCATGACTAATGCATCGCCATAAGCTTGATTCCACATACATTTCCTTGTCCAAAATAACCTGTTAAACCTGAGAAAACAAACACGAAAACCTGCATAACATCGGCGGGATAAATTCTATATATAAGGATATAATGCTTGTGGAATGATAATTTTGCAGATTCCTGGAGATTATAAGTTAGAGATTTAATAAAAACTTTTTATGAAAACAAAACTTTCAAAATTTTCAGAAAATCAAAACCTGACGCCGTCAGAAATGATCTGACAGAATTCTCATGTTAAGTTTCCGGAAAAATTTTGGAAAAACCTATACCTTACTTCCTGGAATTCCTGCAAAACATCATTATGACTCGATACAAGCATTTGACTCAAACAAATACGAATATGTATGTTAATTTATTATTATTACGATTCATGTTCATTTGTGTTCTAATAAACCGATTTGGATTTCCCTTACACTTATCTTTTGCAAAATACCTTTATATGTAGTTAAGACGAAGTTAAAAACAAGATAAAGCATTTTCACAATTTAGTTTGAACATGAATCAATAATAATAAAAATTAAACACACATACGGAAACAAATAAAATCAAACAACCAAACAAATAAACACACAAAGCAAATAAAGCTTGGGTTGCCTCCCAAGAAGCGCTTTTCTTTATTAACGAGTCTTGTAGCTAGACTCAAAGTCACCTATCTAGTGTCGCTTATGCTCACGTATCCGAGTGTGAGCCATCTAATTGTTGCCTCATCTTTCTTGTATTCATCATTCAGCTCCAAACATCCGTGATAATATCTCTTATTTTTCTCATGTGGATATTTGAGCCCCTTCCTCTTATCATTCTCACTTAACAAATCAAGAGGCACAAGTCTATTGCAAGATTCAATGGAGAAGTTCTTAAACCTAGGGTGTG